>CM046449.1:81994834-82594834 GCA_025506515.1 Flaveria trinervia | reverse complement strand
GAAAATGTCCCCGAGTGTCCTAAAATGGTTTCGAAAAAGCTATCTTGTAAATTTAGGGCTAATATTTTTTTATTGTTATTGAATAAATGTTCAATATGATGGTGTGTTTCAGTTGCCAGCCATCTTCAATATTCCCAAATCACAACTTCAGTGTTATGGAGAGTCGGTATATTGTGTCAACAATGACATTCTTAGCAGATGTGCGAATGGTGAGACCGCACTTGAAAGATTCACATCTGTCGTCGCGTGGAGCATATCTACTGTTAGGCCACTAATGTTTGGTGTAGCTCCCTATAATCCTGTTCTTGGAGAAACTCACCACGTCTCAAGAGGCAACCTAAATGTGCTACTTGAACAGGTAAGCAAGATGGCTTAATGCACGCACCGAGTTGAACATGGTTTTTCAAAAGTTTTGTCATGTTTTAATACTCTTCTTATTGTTGCTTGCAGGTTTCACATCATCCGCCTGTGAGTGCCCTACATGCTACAAATGAGAAAGATAACATTGAAATGACAATGTGTCAATATGCAATCCCAAAATTCAATGGTATCCATGAAGGCTGAAATTCTTTTACTGTAGCTACTTTGGTTACACACAGTCACATATGATGATGTTAAAGTTTAACTTGTGTTCGTCTATTTTATGTATATGATCTAGGTACCTGCATTGAAACTCGGGTTCTTGGAAAAAGAGAGTTAAAGCTACTGAACAACGGTGAATGTTATGTTATGAATTCACCAAATCTTGTTATAAAGTTTCTTCCCGTGCCTGACGTGGAATGGTTGGGAAACGTCACGATTAAATGTCAAGAAACCGGGCTTGAAGCTCATTTGTGTTATAAAGGCAATTCTTTTTTAGGAAGAAAAGGAAATTACAGGGCGATTAGAGGAAAGATTATGTCTTCACCAAGTATGAAAACTATCTATGAGATCAATGGTCACTGGGATAGGTATAACATTTTAACATATTATAAAGGTTTGATATGATTTCTGTTGATACAGTTGATGATTTTATGTTCTTTACCAGGAGTGTGGCAATTAAGGATATTAGCAATGGAAAAACAATGGTGATCTATAAGGCGAAGGATGTGATTTCATCGCTGAAAACACCTCTGGTCAAGGATCCGAAGGTACTAAACTTTCTACATTTGAAAAGAGAAACATCATTATAGGTTTATAACTATTATCACGGATTGAATGGCTGATGTCTCTGACACGAATACATATATGGTTGTGTTTGGGTTCAACGATTGAACCAGCCAATCCAAAACGTAACATGATTGCCACCCGAATGTAATGATGTATGCATGAAACAGGGATTGTGTGCAAGTGAATCTGCTGTTATATGGGCTAAAGTTAATGAAGGAATCTTGAACAAGAAGTGGGATAAAGCAAATGATGTGAAAATAGCCATTGAAGAGAATGAGAGGGAAATGGTAAGAAGCAGGAAATTAAAAGGTGAAACATGGGTTCCAAAACATTTTATATTATCTGGTTGTAAGGTAAATAATGACTGGGATTGGGAGGTTAAACCCAGAAATATAAAAGTACCTCCGGCTCCTATCGTTGTACCTTTGTAACTTATACTGACCCGTACTTAAACAAAACAGATTGGTTTGAGCAATTTGGCTAGCTAAATGCGTTCATTTGGGTCAGAGAAGTCACACAATGAGTCAAAATGAGTTGCTCATATGAAACTAGCTCACTTGGAACATGTCCAAATGAGCCAGTACCATCCAACGCAATGCTCGTTGGATGTTAGCTAGTAATGTGTATAACCATGAAAGAATATGTTGGTTAGAACTTAGAAGATACAACCATGAAAATTTGTTCTTCTACAAGCTATTCATCTCATGTTTCACCTTACAAAAGTTGAGCCATTGCAATGGCTATTACATCAAACTCTCAAAAATAGATACAACACATATTTAGCCGTAAATAATTGGCCAATCAAAATCACTCAATAAACAGCGGTTTCCAAACCTCTATTCACGACGTAGTATGAGTCTAGACTGTTCAGGAACTTAACGACAATGTGAAAACAGGCCAGGCCAAACCAAACCAAACGGGTTTGATATCACCCAAAAATCATAAAAAAATCGTCACCATATCTTTTCATGCTCAAAACATCGTTTGATTCGTGAAAATATCTATCATGCTGTCTAGAGTCTCGGGTAAAAATTTTCTTGCAAACAAGTAACACGGTCGGTTGATCCCGTTCCACATACATGGCATGATCATAGTTTTCTTCTGCAGTATTATAATTTACAAATATGAATATATGATCTATAACATCTTACATGATTTTGTAAACATAACCAAGATCAAAAACAAAAGAACATACCTTTACTTCACTTGTAACATGAACACTCTCAGTAATAGACTGCAAGAACAAAAGAACCAGAATGCGTTAAAATCAAAATCATGACATTTCTGGTTATTTTCATCCCCGTTTAACATAAACATACCGTTATATTCTTGATTAGTTGGGGTGAGATGTCTCGCTTGGTGTAAGATTTCGGATGCCATTTTCCTTCTGACCAATCAACGTGTGTTACAGACCAGTTCGCAATACCTTGTGGATCAAGCATCTGAATTTAACAAAGAAAACATGATCAGAATTCAAATTATCTCCCAAATTTGTTGAAGTCATTCGAGTGTACATACATGGAAAAAGGTTGGCAAATAATGTTCATCTGCATAGCAATTTCGCCCCTCCATACCCGGCTACAACACCAAAAATGAATCAAATGATTGTTGATCATATGGAATCAGCAAATATCACAAGAAACAAGAATCATACTCTGCAATAATCTCTGAATTTGGTGTAGTAGAGATTATCAGCCATAACTATAACTGCATGTTGGCGCTTCATTGTGAACCACTGCGCAAATTTAATCGCAAACTTTCAACAAATGGTGTTGAAAATCGTTAAAATGTGCTTTAATTATTGTAAAAGGTTAGAGCTTGATCCCTCTGTGTACCTGTGCACCCTTCCTAAAGAATTTCTTCTCGACTTCAGGTAACATATGGTCTGAGTACCGACCACTTCCATGAGGTCCAGGATCCTCGAAGCTAAAATGAGCACAAAAATTCACGTGATTTAAGAAGTTAACTACTTGACAATCAAGTATGTATCAAGTCTTCCAATCTTACATACAGTATAATGTTAATGGTTTTACAAGCGATTATAGAATCATCAAAACATTAAAAGGAATGCATTTAACTTCCAGAGTCGAATGTTCATACCTGTCGATGAAGCTGACATTTGTGTACATAAGATAATTGTAGACGTAATCAAAATCACGTAATGGCACACAGCTGAAATGCAAAAGAACAAGAATACAATAGCCAGATTAGACACTAGGAAGTTAAAATGGCAATTTCGACCCATTTATGGTATCTTATCGTTTATGACCTTTATCTAACGGGTCAAGTGAGTCAAAATGGAAAAGGGTCAAATGGGTTCAACAAAAACAGGCTGAAAGTTGCCAGAATTGCAACTAAAACGCATAAAGGCGCCTAAAAAGTGTTTGCAGGTTGGCCCAACCCAGCCCAACACGTTTCAACCTGCATTAAAAATCACTCCTTTTGACTTATGAGAGATGGAGATAGATGGCAACCTATCAGAAAGCAATACAAAATGCCGATTGTCAGGATCTTTCAATGCATTTGCCAGAAGTCGTTTCTCTGCATCAACCATTGAAATCTTCCCCCAATCTACCTGCAAGATAGATTAATTAGTAACCAGAGAACTTAAGTTCATGCAGTTAACAACTGCAACGATAATCATTGAATTCTATGATAATGTACAAACCTTTCCACTGCGAATCTCACGATTAATGAAATAACGACTAGTATGTACTGGTTTTTCTCTAGATGCATGAATATGGACCGAAAATCTACCTTCATGCCCCTAAAATCATGCAAAAAATGTTCAAGAATAAGTAAATCAAGCTAAAATTATTATAAACTTGTAACAAGACTGTTAAATGATGATCTTGATTCTTGACCTTTCATACCTCAAAGAACTTATGCCATAACATCTCAAAAGGTAATGATCCAGGGCTCATAAACATGAAGGCGATCTTGGGATTATTCGATTCAATCGATGGAAGATCCAAAACGTTCTTGATAACAACACGAGAAGCTATCTCATTATCACTAAGTTGTCTTGCAGGGGGCGGAAGCCAACTATAAAAGGTGTTGCAGCTTGAAGACAAAATGATATAACACGCGCCCGAGTTTTGAAGTGGATAAACATAAGCAAAAACTAAGAAAACACAGACAAACGATATTAATATGATGATCCAAGTTGGTTTCTTTAATCGAGCTCGATGACGAGGTGGAGACGAGATCTGCATGTCGTTCATGTGCCACGTCTGATCTGCCTAAAGATATCACATCACACGTTTATTTCCAATTGAATACTTGTGTTTACATCAATGAATATCAAACTTAAAACTGTAGAGTATTGAATGATCTCCAACCACCTGCAGTCAAGTAAATATGTTACTAAATTTATCAACTGTCACACCTATATCATCAAAATTCATGAGCCAATCAGTTTTATTTCAGACAGTTAGATTTAGGGGGTGTTTGGTATGTATCTAAAACCAACAATTCATATAAGATAATTCGGTTTAGGGGTTGTTTTGCATTTGTCTAAAACCCTATTTTGTCAAAAGTCCACAAGGCACATGCCTAATCCCTCAAGCGTGCCGCAGCAAAGTCTTGTCACCTCGCTTCAAAAGCCCCTTTTTTGGCGCACTTTTAGGCTATATTTCAGCCATGTTCTGTCCAAAAGTCGTTATAAACAATTAGAGTAGCTCTAAACAAGCCTGGAACCGACCTAAAACAGCCTAAAATAGTCTAAAACATGTCTAAGACCCCTAAAAATGTTATTTTTATACTATGCGTCTTGTTTAAAAAAACCTCTTTTTAAGCGCCTTGCTACAAGGCCCAAGGTTCACTCTTTGCGCTTTGCGCCTTGACAACTATACTAAAGCCAACAATTTATATGAACTTAACAGCTATATCATCAAAATTCAAGATCAAATCAGTAGTTAGGTTTAGGGGTTGTTTGGCTTGTGTCTAAAACCAACACTTCACACCAACTGTAACAGCTATACCATCAAAAATCCAATCAAATTTATATCAGATTATTAGATTTAGGGAGTCAAAATTACCAGTCTCAGTCAAAGACCAAATCCAGTACCTAAATCAGACATTGCATACACACACGAAACAATCATGGGTTAATTGCATACATACCATAGATACACGCAAACAAATACGTATACAACTATATAAATTAATCGAATGCAACCCCGATTTTAGACATTTAGCAAAACCCCAAATCAAAAAATCAAAACTTTACACGAATTCAAGAACACAAACAACTTCAACAATGGGGGATTGAATATTTAAATCTGATTTATACCTAATTTCTGGGGATTTTTTTAAATTAAGAGTAAAAAGAAATGAGAGGGGTGTAATAGTAATACCTAATTCGAAAGATCGTTCGTTCAATCGCTAGCTGTAATCATTAATCTTCAAGAAAACAATATCTTTGAAATGGGCCTTAAGATCTGGATGCAAAGATGGTAATCTGCAAATCGATTCGTTTGTTGTGTTGATGAATTGAAGATCGGAAATTGGATGACGAGATTAAAAAGATTGGTGAGTTTTAATTGGTTGCTTAGTGTTTCTACAGAGCCCAAAGCACAAGAACAATTCTGCCGGCGAATTTTCTAACACTTTATGATCATATTCGATTTAACATCAAATAGTAACCAAAAGAGCTTCAATAATCTATTATCGTATATGATAACAGTAGCAAAATGTATAATAAATGATTTTAAATAGTTACATATAATAGTTTTAAAATAAATATTATTGTAGATTCAAGTGAATGCTTAGAGCATTTGTAAGTTAGTCATTTTAAAAATGGGTGACTTCGTAAAATAGTAGCAACTTTTAAAAATGTTTTAATTAAGTAACTTAAGTTTTAAAAGTGTTCCAATTATATAATTCATTTTTATATTTTATACAAATTAAAAATCATAACATATTTTTTAGCATGTTATATTTTTGGATTCAGTTAGAAAATATTTTTTTCTATCTTTTAATGCTGATATAGAACGTTGACGTAAATTTTAGACATTTTTTTTTATTTTTTTCATAATTAACATGTTTTTTTTTATTTTTTAATATAATTTTATATATTGAAAATTCTAACTCCAATGTTTTTTCTATCATTACTTTCTTGTCATAATAAAATTTGGTAATGACTCGATTTGATCGTTTGGAGGTCCAATTTGAGAAAAATATGCATGAGTGACTAAACTAGAACACTTTTGAAACTTGATTACTATTCCGTGATATTTTCCCGAAATAAATCATGTAATAATAAAGTTAATGACAGTAAAGGTTTAAACCACTCCATTATTTGGAGTATTGGACCATTGTCAATTGATTGGTATAAACTTCAAACTACTGGTGCTTCCATCAGTTCATATGGTCCCAGTGTTTATCAAACCATTTTGGGTTCAATACTGCTAACGTCATGTTTTTATTCATTTGCTTGTTAACTCAAATGTACACCAAAGATGATGATTAAATGATTTAAATCTACTACCAACCACATGTAGTACCTTGGATGCATTCGTAATTGGGTATGATAGAAAACAATGTGTAACGAGTGATGTTGAGCTAGAGTTAGACTAGGTTTGAGCTCGCTTCGTTTAGCGAAAAAGTGTATGAGTTTGGTTTTTATGAACATACATCTAAAGCTTCAGCTTTTAAGTAACTTCACAAGAATGAAATAACGAATTTTTAAGTATATATTTTTTCACGTACACTTATTTACTCACTAGCTGGTTATTTTTTTACTTTTGACTACACCATGCAATCTACAAACCCTCTTTGATCACCCAACGCAAGTCGATATCTCTCATGAGAAAATATGATATTATAGGAAAACTGTTCATATAATTAAGCAAAAACACCTTTTATAATCCAGTTACCATTGAAGAATAAAGAAAATAATAAAGTCATAATATTACTACAATGAAAAAATAAAATACGAAAATAACAAAAGACAGATAAACAAACTCAGTATATCTTACACATAATCTTATTATGTTTAGGCTTTAAGAAGATAGGACAGAAGCAAGCGTTTATTTATTCTTAAGGTATAGAGATTGCTTCTAAAGGCACTCCTCTCTCCAAATGTTTTTGAGAATAATAGTGACATTGTCATCATGTAATTTGATAATGAAGAAGGTGGATGATACATCAATAAACGAAAAAGATGGTAATGAAGAAGGTGGATGAGGATTCATGTTTAACATAAGTCATTTAAATACATATATTTCAAGTCTTTCAAGATAACTCATTTTTACTAAAATACAACAATCGAAGCAATTTGTATTTATCCGGGTGAACACAAGAATCCAAATTATACTTTGAATCAAGAATAATTGAGTAAAAAAATTACTACATGTTCTATAAATCGTATTTTTTAAAGTCAAGCGAGTTGATGTAGTATATTTTTCAACTAAGAAGCACCTTATTACATAGTGATAATTTGAAACTTTCTCATCTCTATGAAAACGTATATTAAATTGGTTTGAATGTTTTTTTAATCAGTTCTAAAGGTTGATTGAAATTCTAAATTTTTTGTTTCACATGCCACATTACATGCCCGGTTAATAGTGCCCTGATTTGACCATTGACCCGCACTTGCGCTACGTTCGCTAGGAGTTATGCTACCTAATCCGCCCGAAGGTCCATCCGAGCCACATCGACCCGCTCTAGCTAAGTGTACTGTCAAATAGCCACATAGCCCCCATGACCCGTGCTAGTGTGCCCACATCCTCACTAGTGTCTCTTTGTACAGAAAACAATATGAAAATGAAGCTCCTTCTAGTATACCATTATTATATTTATTCTCTCCTCCTTTGTGGATAAGTTTTCTCTAGCTAACTAAATTCTTTTTTCTTTGAATTTGGTAGCTTTATTGTTTTCAAATACACAACTTCAAGCATTGTTTTGAACTCGGGTTGGAAAAATTTAGAAGCCCTAAGAAAAAGCTTATATTTTATATATAAAGCCATACATTACTAAAAATTGAAGTAAGAGCATCGACAAACACTCCATTGTGTTTTGGGGTTGAAATGGCCATCTGAGATTGTTCATGTGCATTGGGGTGTTTTTACTTTTTAGGATGGGGTTAGGGGGTTTTCTTTTTTTCTTTTTATTTTTTTTTTCTGATGAAAATTAAAATTAGAAAAGGTTAGGGTTTATGAAGAGGACATAGGGTTGGAAATATGAACGGGCATGATTGATTGGATATATATTTTTTATTTTTTAATTATTGTTTTATCCATATAGTTTGTTTTTAAAATTTAAAATAATAATGTTATCTTAATATTTTTTTAAAATATATAAAACTTTGAAACTACTATGAATTAAAAATATGATCTTTTATTAAAGTTTATTAGTTGTATTAAATAATATAAATTTAAATAATAAATATATTATTACAATAAATAAGTTAATTAGTAAAACTAAACGTAAAAAAGTGGTGATTGACTAGAAACTTTTCTGGCCACCTCTAGCCTTGCTATCAGAAAGCTATCAGGAAGTAGATGAGTGTTTATAAAAGATGAATGTTTTACGGATGTAACATTTGGTTTAACATGTTGTTAAGTTTTTTTATAGCATATACTATCGTGGATGCATGGTGTTATATCTATTAAGATGATGTAATTAAACACAACCATAACTAAATTTAGACTTAAAAAGATCATTTAGATCTAAACCATATCCAAATAGGTGGCATTTTTCTCGTTAAAAGTGTTTCTTATAACTTACATATACACCAAACTAAATTTCTTTTATCATCATAAAGATATTACAACCATTCTTTATTAATATCAAGCACATGCACCATCACATGTTTTTACATTTGGCAATCTCGCTATTTTTGGGACTGCAAACATATCTTTTATTAAAATGTCTTGACTTTGGCTTGCTTATGAAAGTGACTTTATATTGTCTTTGAAGATTGAGTAAAAAAGCTATTTGCTTAAAGCTTGCACGAATAAGTTCTTTAAGTACGTTTTGTCACAATTCTTAATTGAATAGAGTTGTAATGGCATCAATTCTTTTGAATTTACGTGTTAGATTATAAAAAATGCTAAAACCTATATAATGTAAGTAAAGAAAACACGAATATGTGAGTTACAACGAAGATTCGTCACACAAAAATAATTATAAGCTTATAGCTTTCTCTAGTTCGCTCTAATCATTCATCTAACGAGGGGAAGAAGCAAGTATTCAACGTAGAAGAGCTGCAAAGCAGAAAGTTATAGAAAATTTTAGTATATGATATATTGAGGATCGTTTTTTTTAGGTAAACATAAATATTACAAGAACTCGTAAGGATTAATTTTAATCATTCATATATTGATGTATTTAATGTGATTTAAGATAACTATTAAAACCAACCTGAATATTTTCGAATTCATATGCGTAAATTTATGCTATTTATATCATAAAAATCTACACATGTATATCAAATTTGTTACAAGGAAAAAAGATCTACAATAATATATAGCTATTCAACTCAGGTAACATGTTTCATTAGACCTATGTCTATAACAACCTTTTATCAAAAGTTGCATAAGGTAAGATTGCATTGAAGATAAAACAATATTTTTGTTAGAAAATACAACATTTTTATTATAAAATGCAACCGTTTCCGAAAGATTGCTTAAAGAATGTTGCATTATTATGCTTATTTTTCGAGTTTGTAAATGAATGAATAAACAAATGATCGAGATTGATTGTACCGAGTTCTCGTAATATTTATGACTCTTGTTAGCATTTGGCCGAGGCTATTTACCTTCCAGAGAAATAAGTACATCGATGATATGGACTCTATGTTCTTCAAATCCACTGATTTCGCTCGTACCCAAAGTGCTAACACCGTCGCACAATGTCCCAATACCTATTATAAAGCCGAGGGTTAAATTTCGATACCTAAATTCGTCTTGAAAGTAAAGTTACAATAGAGTTTAACTTTACTTGACACCTCTTTGTAATAGATAATGAGATCCACTTTTTAACAACATAATATCTAGAATTGTTACCGTCACGAATTTACTCCACATAGAAGATGACGTTGCGCCAACTAACATAGAAGCACCATAAGCCACACCAAGAAGCCAAATGCAACTCCAGAACATCTACAAATGATCACGCGATTCACCTTATTAGACTTTAACACATAACTAGTCATTTACTATTGACAAAGTTACTACTTAGGGTTTTCTAGTTAATATGACCTTATAACTACTTAACTATCAATAGTTTTATCTATAACTGACATACTCTTTCATGAAATATTTGACGTTTCAACTGAAAAATAGTTAACTAATTTACCCGTTCTGGACCGATTTGAGAAGCAAGTGACTTTATTCCATGCATCTCGTCTCCTTTAATGTCAGGAATGTCCTACGAATCGAACAAAGAAACATTAATCCTTTCACATAGCTTGAAACCAAGGCTTTTGAATTCAAGATACATTGCGTTACAACTAATCATGCGTTAATCACTCACCTTAAACAATATCAAGACAACGGAGAATACAACGAGCATTGCAATCGAAAAAAAGTGACGCCTTGAAAGAGCGATACCTCCACAAATCGCACTCTATGAATCATAAAAAAGAAAACCTACATACTTAAATTTCTGTGATTTGTGTATGATATAATATAGTTAGTGACCTTGATTTGTAACATAATGTACCTTGACATGTAGGTAATATCCAAATGGTATGGCTAGTGCCCTTGAGTTAATCATGTATAAAACCGCAGTGTAAGGAAACCGCTTCCATCGTAAAAAGGGTAACTGAAAATAAATTTACAAAGAAGAATACATATTTTGTTACATAAAGTTAGTTAGGTAACATAACTAGAATAATAAAAATTGCGTAAAAACCACATAATAATGTGCAACTACATACCACATTTGCTGAATACGCGGTTCCAACGACAAACCAGGTAAAGAGACCACAGAAGAGCGGCCAAGAACCAGATATCAATACGATGGATAAGCTCTACATAATTAGACAATAAGTTGCGTTAACAAATGATACAGCGAGCTTAAAGATTAGAAAAATGTGAAGTGCGTGGTCACATCGCACTTTTTTGACATTTATGACGCTATATGAACTCTTAGCGACATATATTTTTTCATTTTGGGATGAGATTTCATAAGGCAAAACTTAAGGGTATGTAGTTACCATGATAGCCGATAGCGCGGTCACAATGATGGCTGTATTCATGGATAACTCGCCAGAAGCTAACGGAAGATAAGGCTTGTTGATCTAACACATTACAGCATCATGGATATTGTCAACCGCAATTAGCAGTGAACTTATGAATTTGATGTGTATGTTGTACCTTGTCGATTTCTATGTCGCATATCTGGTTGAAACCACAAACGTATATTTGCATAAAAATGCCTCCAATTATAGCCTGAAAAACTTAATCTTACTTTAAGATGATAACATGAATTGGAGTATTTAGTTGTAGTCGATAGAGAAAAGAACTTTAAGATGACCATCTGACAAAAACGTCATGGTTTTGGCATTAGGAAATAATAAGCTTTCCATAAGTTAGATTAGCAATTACCTGAAATACTCGGAGGAAGAACAATGATGAGAGATCTGAAAGCGTTTCAACAGCTAGAAGAGATGTCGAAAGCACACTAAGAACCTACAAACACAAATATACGAAATAATTAGTTTATCACCAACGCATTTTGACATAATAACGACGATGCATGAGAGGATATTTTCCTAGTTAAATAGGCTCAAGGAGAACAAACATAGGAATAGTAACCTCTTAGGAAGTTTTAACTTGGACACCAAAAGCAAAAGCTCGAGATTTTTACAGACAAAACAGACAATATTTAGCAAAAGTTTGAGATTTTTACAGGTAAAACAGACAATATTTAATCAGTTGATATATAAGACCGAATATTACAATTCAGATAATATGATTACTGATAAAAGTAAAAGTTATGAAACTCGAATTCATGCAAGGTAAAAAAGTTTTTAACATCTAACCGTCGCCATTGCTGCGTAAGGTCTCGAAAACCTGAACAAGATATCCAACGCCTTGAAAGCAGATTCAACCAAATTCGTGGAGTCTCGAGTTATATCATTAGGAAACTCACTCGATACGCAAGCTGCGTGCACTATGCTTTCCCGATTGTGTAACCGAAACACCACAACATGTCGGTATAAGTTTTGCAATCGAAAATCTTGACGCTTTCCTTGAAAGTTAACAGTGGTGTAGCTTTTCGTGACGTTACATGTTCCAAAGGAAATCTTGTTTCTGATGAAAATAGACATAGGAAAACAGTTTTAGTGAACGATTTGCAACGAAGAAAAGGGGGTTAGATTGAAAGTAGAATATTACCTGAAGCTACTGGCACTTTACGCGACGAAGTAGAGGTTGTCACAAGAGATCTAATAACTTGAGTTCCCATTAGTGTTGATGCTTTGAACAAGTGCTTTTAATATATAGCATATATCTACATGGTCATCGTTGTCATGTACTTGGTTGCTTGGTTTACAATAAACATAGATTTTCTTTTCTTATAAAATAATCAAAGATTAAAATAATCAAACTGAATAACTATTGATTTTTTTCTTCTTAAAACTGATACATTTGTTAATGATATGTGAGACAAGATATTACTTGTAACTTAGCAATGAACAAGTGCTTTTAAAATATAGTTGTTGCTTATATATCGACACTAATGTTACGTGTTTTACACGAGTTGAATAAATTATTAAATAGTTAATAATAAAATTAACGAATTATAAAACGATCTTTTGATATAAAATATGATTGATATGACGTACGAGTGATAAAAAAACGATATCATTTTTAAACTTTTGTTTAATTTTTTCTCAAAAAAGTTGGTTTTTAAACAATTGTTTTAAAACAAACCGGTTTTAAAAATGTAACTTTAATAATTTCTTAACTATAACTCTAAAATGTTTGTTTCATAAGAATCTTTTTAGAAGCCACAAGTTATAAAATAAATAGTGTTTTTTAAAAGTTTGATACTTTTTTTTGAAATTTTTTTTTAATTTTATAAATAAATATTTCTTTACAAATTGCATTTGTAGAAGAATCTTTTTTAATTTAATAAAAAATATTTTTAATATGAAATAAATTAAATAATATTTTTATACTTAATGTGATATTTATTAACAGAGAGAATCAGAAAAATAAAACTAAGGGGATCTATAATTGTGACAAGTGGGCTACAAGAACATTCTTTTATTAGTATATTAGTGTGTGTATATATATATAATATAATATCATTACGTAATAAGTATTATAATATAAAATTACTATAAATTCTTTCATTCCTTGTAAAAATCTTCAGACTTGGGTATATTAATTTACTAGGTTAGTATTCTGTGTAATACATGAGTTAAATAAATACATATTAAATAGTTAGTAATGAAAATTTTTAAAATTATAATACAATATATTGACATATGATATTATGAAATTACGTATGAGTAAAGACATTAAATAATGAACAATGATATCACTTTATAAACTTATATTTTTTTATTTTTTTCAAAGTAATTTTTAAAAATTTAGTGCCATTTTAGAAAAAAATTATTAAAAGTTTATTTTAAATCATTTACGTTTCATTAAAAATATATTTTTTAACACAAAAGTTTTAAAATATTTCTTATTTTTAAAAAAGTTTGATGTTTTAGAAAAATTTTCTTATTCATTATTTTTTTTAGAAATTACATTTATAAAAAAAGATCTTTTATTAATTAATAAAAAATATTTTTTTAATCTTAAAATGAATTAAATACATTATTAGTAGTTAATGCAGTTATTTATTAAAAAAGAGAAGTGGAAAACTAAGATTTACAATCTCTATCATCACATCATGTGTCACTAAAAAACCTTTTTTAATTAGTATACATTAAATAGATGGGCATCGTTGTCAAGTGTTTGACAATCTTGTGCTGATCCGATGAGAGATAATACTGAATAAGATGTAGTTTTTAAATCATTAAGTATGTTTCTAAAACTTCTTCATTAAAGGACTCCATAAAATATTAAAGAATATTTTTTAAGTAAAACAAACACACTTTTAATATCTTCCCTCTAAACCTAATAGCACAACATGAAATTTGTCTAAAATGTAACATATAAACGAATGAGCAATTATGTTTATGTTTACTAATGGCCATGATTAGAATTGTTTATTTTTAGTTGAACAGTACGTTTGATAAAAATAACTTATTAAATTATAACTTTTAAAAAAGAATTTCTAAAAACATATTTGAATTAGCTTATAAACTAAAAGTTAAAAATAACAAAAAAAACACTTTTAAAAATGAGAAAAAGTTAATATGAAGTAGTAGAGGGGTACGTATAATAAAAAATTAAACTATAAAAAGTTTTTAAAACTTAAAATTCACTTCATCCTTACTTTAATTCAAAAAAACTACTTTTTATATCATATACAAAGTCAATTTGAAAATGACTTATAGAATTGTCAAACATTTGTTTACTTATTAACTTTTCAATAGTTGATAAATAAAAATTAAGTTAAATATAAACAATCTCCAACACCCACTATGTATGAAAAGATAGAAGGATTTTAAAGACTTGGAGTCCCTATACTCTAAAGCAACTTTAAATGGTAAATCTATTTTATATATTACATATTGAAACAATATTAATAGCATTTAATCAGTATTAGACCGTCTTGTCAAGTTTAAAACATTTGAAGCACTTATGCTCTTTGGATTTAACTATTTAAAATAGAGATAAATAAAACAAAAGTAAAGAAATAGGCATTGAAATTGTCAATTGATGGCCTAAATTTAAAATATGAAAACTAAAACTGTAAAACTATAAACCTATAAACATATGGCTATAACTATAACAAATTTTCACAAAAAGAGAATGCTCTAACTTAATTTAATTCTCAATTCTCAAAGCTCAAAACTTGTGACCCAAGCTCGATTGGGGGATTTATCTTGAAGCTTGAGCTTGGTTGCTTAATACCGAAACTTCTAGCCAGCATGACTTGGCTTGGTTTCGTATTAAAATATCAAACAATTATTGTGTAAGATTAGTATTATTTGATTTAATACTCTTTAATTTAGTTCACTTTACTCAATACTTTTGGGTTTGGATTGAGTTTAACTAATTAGAAAGCATAATGATTATTAAGAGTAGTATCAATAACAAATCCAAAAAATACCTAAAAATGTGTCTAGTCTGTTTTCACATAAAAAAATCATTTCTTAAAACCCTTAGAAAACCTCCGCAATAAATCATAGAGAGGAATGACCATCCCGAAACCGAATCTCACCAAAAAGCCATGCGGCCTTTCTTCTTGGCCAAGAACACTTTATTGGTGATGTATACACGTACAATGGGTAAAAAATTTTGAACTATATTGATTAATGCTCGAGTCAAAGTTTTGAATGTTTAAGCTTGATTTGCTTTAAATTGAGTCGCTAACAAGTTTTTCTTATATCAAGAAGTAGCTTATAATTTAACTCAACACCAATGATTACACCTATATATCTCCTCCTTACACTCTATGTTAAAAAATGTAACAACATGTAATAACTTAGTTTTATGAAGTTCTACCTTATATTTACAATTACAATACAAGAAAAGGAAATAAAGCAATAAAGATTACTATTATATAAGTACTGAAACAGATTAAAATGCAAGAACATAAGAATTAAGATCAATCAACTCTACAAGATTTGACTAGATAATTTTATTTTTATTTGTTTTAGTTATTATCGACAAGATCTCTCAAGTAACATGATCGGTGTTCAAATTTGATACTGAATTCCATTTTGTATTCACGATAATTAGTTGTTTAGTTGATATAATTAAATATGTAATCCAACAAGAAGTAACGTATGGTATTTGTTATAAGTTTATGACCGAATATCTTATTCATATATTGGGTGTTTCAACTTTCATCACATAACTTGTCTAGTATGTTCTATTAATTGACATGAGTGCCCGTGTTGAAAGTTGAAAGCATATTTTGAAAGGCGTGATATTTTTCTTAATTTATATTTTGTCAACTGTTGTTATTGCTCTCTTATATGGTGTCAAAGTGGTGTACTAAAATCGTTAAGAGTTTAAATTATGCGGAGAGTATTTATAATGAGTTTAAGAGTACACTATATGCAGAGTTAAAAGTACGTTAAAATTGATCGTTTATTGTCATTATTTGATTTAACTTTTTCGAATCCGTAACTCTTATTCCAAAGGAATAGGTCAGATCCGTAAACTAACTGTTATTCTTTAGAGCACTCACAGTGTTGTCCTTAAAATTATATAAGAGTGTTTGATATATTATATGGAATGGTTTTGAGTGGTTGTGAGTAAAAAATAAAAAAAATATTATTGTGGATTGATATATTTAAAGAATCATTATTCAATTCTTATAAATTTTTTAATATTTTTTAAAATGATTGTGAGTAGAGGAAAGATAAAAAATAATGATAAGGGTATAAAAAATATTATTTCATTGAAAAGAAAAAAAAAAGATGTAATGGTTTTTAATGTAATTATATGAATAAAAATAAAAAAACTAGTGTCAATGCTCTTAGAGCATCACAATCCATCTCTTATCCCTTATATTTATAATTACATTAAAATCATTATCTTTCTCCTTTTATTTTCAATTAAACAATATTTTTCATACATTTATCATTACAATTTCTCTCTTATCCAATAACAACTACTTTCAAACATATTTAAAAAAACTAGTATTAAGCCCCCCGCGTTGTATTATGAGGCGTAAAATCATGTCAAGAACAAAAATGTCATATTATCATTAGCAATCACCAACACCTGAAAAACTCGTATAAAAGGAAATAAAATGAAAAATATAAAACGAACGGAAAAGTAGACGTAAAAACGTTAAACCACACACGTGAAACCTAAAACATTAAAAAAATAACTATGTTGATCTAGTACTCGCGCATCATGACAGACCGTTAAAGGGGATAAATAAGCGTAACCTAAAATCACGCGCGAACGTTACAGTGTGTTAACTCATAAAATTTAGGGCGAAATCTAAAACAAAAAACTTGTAAAAATATGAAAAGTATAAGGGTAAAGTGAAAAGTGAAAATTCATAGGGGTTAAATTGTAAAATATAAAAAAATATTAGGGTTAAAACTAAAAAAAATTAAAGATTAAAAAATCCAAAAGTAAATACAACCCACTAAGCTTAAGGTACAAACTTTAATGCACTACAAATTTGATAATTAATATATTATAAATTATGAACATTGTACCGTGCTTTCTCAAATATAAAAAAACACGATACACTCCTTATAAATTTTCTCTTTTTTTTCACTTGCAATCAATCACAACATTCTTAATAATAAAGGACACTCACTCACAGTGCTGGGAATGTATGCAATCTTTCTCTCTAGCCTTATGTGCATTTGTAAAGCCTTGAGACGAATGATGTCTCAAAAACGAACAAACTTATTGGGAAAGATCAAATACTACTCTTTCTTTTGTAAAAAGCAGGGGAGTTTTTGGTTTGACGGATTGAAATATAAGGTGTAAATTTGTGTTTTAATTTACTCCTCTTTCTCTGTTTTGTATATCAAGTGTCTCGATATCCCTATTTCTTATATTTATATAATATTTTGGTTGTTAAAACCTACTTTTCTTATAATGAATACTTAGAATATCAGTTAGTGAAAACCATTCTCTTAAGTTTTCCATTTGTTAAGTTAAAAGCTATTTCTATTCTTTTAAAATTATAGGATTTTTTATATTTGTGAAATAATTCCACACCCGTAAGTAAAAAAAGTTCATAATACAAAGTTCTTTTTTTCTACCATTTAACTCAATATTGTTGATTCTCTGCTGCTGAGTCATAGGTAATCAGTAAAAGTCTTCAATAAAACAATATTTTAAGCAATGGTGCAAATGTAGGAACCATTTATGTAAAATAAAAATTCAAACAATTTTATTAATATACTCAATACAAATAAATATAAATAAAAGATTATCAATCACTTTTATAATGGTAAATTTACAGAAATACAAGAAACAGAAATGTAAAAGCTGAGCATCGTGTTTAACACGGGGCCCTTAAAACAAATTCCGAGTCTCCCAAGAGAACTCGTTTTGTTTCCTAGGGTACAACAGCCGAAGCAGTTTGTACTACCGGGATTGATGTAGAACCCAAACTTTTTTTAGAAGAGAATCCCGAGAGATAGATAACTTGTTTTGCTGTAGGTTTCGAGTTGTGTTGGTGTGTGTTTCTTCTGAGCTACACTCAATATTTATAGTGAAATTCGAACCATAACAACCACTCAGCCATTAATCCGAAATCGTAATTGCTCATTTAATTCATCATTAATAGTCGTCGGTTTCAATCAACATGTAACGGAAGCTATTACGAGTCACAGCTCTGACCGCGCACCAAGATCAGTCGCACCTGACCAGACCCTCGAACCAACCTTTAAAAATACTAAGTGCAAAGTGAGCCATCAAAGCGCCACATTGCGCCCACATGACCAAGCCGTGCGCGCGCGAGTGCGAGTGCGAGTTAAGGGTATTTCGCACCTTCGCGAATCCACTTAGTGTGACACTTTAGGAAATAATATAGATAATAGGTTATAGAATATAAACCATTTTATATTCTTTATTTCCTACAAACCATTTTATATTCTTTCTTTCTTATAAACTATTTTATATTCTTTTTTTCTTCAATACGAGACAACTTCCCACACTATTAATTCTTAATGTCATTAACCACATTAATGTCATTAAACATATTAATTTATTGATTAAATATTAATAACCATATTAATATTATCAATAAATTTCCAAGAGCAAACACTTCGGTTTGTTCCAAGTAAAGAAACATATGAGAATTTAAAAAATATATATTTGTCAATGTAAGCTCTCATTATCTAACCTGTTATAAAATTCAATATCGGATGTTAATATGTATATATATATACTTATACTTTTTGGTCTTGAATAGTAAAATCTCATGGACAAAGAGAGTAATTTACTTTTTGTTGAGGAAAAGGAAAACATATACTTGTTTTGATCTTTTATATCTTAAAATGTTTATACGTTTTTTAAACTCATAAAAATATTTTCTGTTGTTTATGTTCTTCAAAGAAGCTTCCTATAGTTGACAATTTTGTTTAATGTCGTCTCCAATTAACTTGCTCCTCTTCACGTGAATCTTAGATTTGGTTCATATTGTTGCTGCTTCGTGAAAAGAGCTACAAAAGAAATTTAAATTAATTAATCAATAATTAATTAAGTATGGAATTATTATTATAATAATTAAGTTGAAGAGCAGTCGATACATGAATATAATGAAGTTTCGTAGATCATTAGTATTAGTTCTCTTAATCACACTGTCAGCTTGATTTATGCTCAATGTATCATTTTACCTTTAGTGTAAAAGAAAAGAAGATATTAATGACAACCGTTTTGATACGATAATAAACATATCATTCAGAAAGTCAATAATCTTATCCGCTGCAAGTAAATCGATCTACACAAGCATACCTTACTATTATATTTTCTAATCAAATTTTAAAACATAACGAGCCACAAGATACATGCATGTCGGAACCAGAACGACCTTGTAAGAGAGTTATTATAAGATTATCTTTACTATTGACTATCACTAAAGGATTCAAATCATGTTTCTTTAAAAACTCAAGTTACAAATATAAAAGGCAGACAAATTATGTTGAATGGAAAGTTAAAAGTATATTCTCTAACTCTCCGTGGTTCCGTCTTTGAAATTCATACGTATATTATCAAAGTATGGTCTTGATCAACAAGATTAATCACAACTTACAACAACAATTTGCTACCGACCATCAGTAATTACTTGTTGCTACTGAAGCCAAGGTGCTACCGACAATTTTTATAAAACATTAGTTTTGCTAAGAATAATCTTTTTTTGTTGATGATCATTTTTGCTATTGCTAATCATTTCCATTACTGACGATGATTTTTACTCAGATGCTTAGTTGACACATTCATTAGTTACTATCGCAAGAACAAAGTTGTTACAGATCATAGTTTATATGGATGATCGGTTGCACCTAGTTTACTACTTATGTATCAGATCTTTTAGATCATTTAATTTAAGTAACTTTTTATCAGTCAGTGATTTCGAAACAACTTCTAGTATTTACAAACATGTTAAGCTTATTGTACCAATTAATGAAATTTTGAACAAATACGAAAAAAAGTTAGTATACTAGAAGCATTTATCTACTAAAAGTACATGTTTTATTAAGAAATTAAATTATTAAATTCAGAAGACAAGACTAAAAAGAAAAAAAATGCAAAAGCACAAAAACTTCTTTATCCTTAAAATCGTAGTATGGGCACCAACAAGTACTCTGCATAGTATAGCTGCAAAACAAAGACAATGTCCAGGTGAGATGAGAATATTAGATAATATAATTTACAAATTCAGTTATTTTTATTAAATTATATACCAAATTACATATTATACTTTTAAGAAGTTAAATTTTGATAATAAAATTCTAAGGGTCAAGTAATTACCTTCCAAATAAACTGGTAGAATAATTCAGTGGCCTCATTGCTTTTGAGATCAACCAAATTTGCATTTCTCCAAAGTATAAAACCAAGAATGCCATGACCGATTACCTATTTAATTACGAAGAAAACAATGTGGTCAATTATCTGCCGCTAATCTATACTATATATAAAATATACAAAATGAGTATTTTAAGATATCATAAAATTAAGAACAAATACTATATTTTATGCATAAGATACTAACACTTTTGAGGGTAAAATTGTATTTATAACATTATTTGCATATTACCTCCTATAATTAGTTACATAATAATTTTTTAGTTATATAAAACTTTACTTTAATGTATACTAAGTTAGAGCTCATGTATTATATGGATGAAATAAATAAAAAATTATCAAAACCGTTAGTTTTTTGAATATACGATTTTCTAGATGCTATTAGTTATTGGTGAAATAAAAATATAATGAATATTTAAAAGTTATAACAAATAATGAAATTAAAATTATTACTCTATATTAAAGATAAAATAAGTCTAAAATCATACAATTTAGTATGTGTTAATAAATTATTTAAAAAAAGAATATTTATATTTTAGATGTTTAATAGTTTAGTTTAGTTATTTAAAATAATTATCATTTAACATGATAGAGACAATAAACACAAATATTGATATATTGTTTAAACATATTTTAGTAAAAAAGGAAAGTTAAATTGATTGTTTTTTTAATCAATGATTTTTATAATATGCTAAAATATGTTTTTATGAGAGAGAGATATAGAAAAATGATTTTTTAAGTATGATAAAATAATAGCATGTGTCTTAAAACAACTTTTTTTAATTATATCTTATAGATTATAGATGATACATTCTTTTATTATATCTATACAAGTAATTAAGGCATAGACTACTCATAATTACATAAGCTACTAGAAATATATTACCACTATTGATCGGATCCAAATACGCGATGATGCTAACCGACTACTATAGCCATAACGTATACCATCTCAAGGAGCCATATACAAATCCAAAACACCTACAAATTAAAATCAAAGATGTAACTTCAAAAAATTTAAAGATATATTTTAAATTTAAGTAATACCATAAGCTTATATAGATGATATATAGTTTGGAGCTTACCTGTTTTTGCCCAAATTGCAAAGCAAACGAGTTAATTCCATTAACCTTATCCCCCTCCACATCAGGAACGTCCTAAATTTATAAATTTAATTGTATATATGTGTGTGTATATATATATTTATATATAAATACATAATTTTTATGTTTATTTTATTTTGAGAAAGGTTATATACCTTAAGTAGAGCGATAACTATTCCATATACGCTCATGAATCCAGATACAAAAATGGCATGTTTGGAAAGCAAGAGAGTTCTTCCTGTTATGTTCGTCTGTAACAGTTCATCTTTGTTAAATTGGGCATATCACAATGATGTTAGTTGATAGGGAAAATCATCAAAAGGATAGACTAGAGTCAATTACAACTATTATCCTTTAAGTTAACACTTATTTTTACCATTCATAATTACACTAAAGAAAAAAGAAAATCATCATTTATGTTTGGGTTTCGTCAAGTTTAAGTCCTTTTCATTGAAATAAGGACGGAAATGAAGAAAAAAAGTTTGACAGTCTCTTAATGGTTCAGATGTCTGAATGGTTTAGACAATTTTCTTTTAATAGTTAAACATTATACTAGTGCTGGATGATTAAAAGGTCTAATGTTAGATGGTTAAGAACTCTTATATGAATTTGTCAGACATTCGCATTTGAATAGTTAAACGATATACTAGTTCTTAATGGTTCAGACCTTTTAATGGTTCAACATTTAATGGTTCTGATCTCTTATTGGTTCAACACTTAATCATTCAAAAGTTGTCAAACAGCTTCTAAAACAAAATATAACTACAAAGGATTTTTTTAGTTATTTAATTATTTTAAGAACAAAAGTGAAATTTAAGGTATTTTCAAAGGACAAAAATTGTAATTTACCTGATAAACTATTTTATGTAAATAGCCTCTCAAAACTCTTAAAAAATCATCAACATTAGACCTCTTAGTCATTCAACACTAGTATACCTTTTAACTATTCAAATGCAAATGTTTAAACAATTCAGATAAGATGTTTTGATCATTCAATATTAGACCTTTTAGTCATTCAACACTAGCATAATGCGTAACCATTCAGAAGCAAATGTCTGAACCATTCAGACATCTACTTGTGAAACAAACAGTCTGAACCATTAACCGCTGAACCATTCAAACATCTGAACCATTAAACGCTGAACCATTCAGATATCTAAATCATTAAGAGGCTGATTAAAAGACATTCAAACAATCCATAATATTCACAATAAGAAGACCCTCAAAATTAACTAAAAACGTACTTATTTAAATGGCAGATTGGAAACACTCATTTTTTAAATTAAGATAGCCATAAAAAACTTTAATAACACACTAGAAAACATTATCATCTTTTTTATTTTAACCACTCATATTTGTCTATATATAACTTTATATATTTATAAATAAAAAGGTATAATGGCCCCATATCAACCATTCTTTTTCTAGTTCTCGACCAAAAACTTTACTCCATTAACGGGTGCCAAAAACAAACTTCCTAATGGTGAAGAAATGAATGCCTCAAACGGCCACAAAAGCATTTTTAATGGTAAAACACCCCATATATTAGACATGCATGCTTTCAGTTAAAATGAAGCTTTTTGCTGACGGGGCATAAATTTCACACTTGTCATTATTCAATCAGAATAATTTTTTCAGCTTTAGTCAAAGGCAATTTAGTTAAAATGGTTTAATCAAATGATTATTTTGATAATTTTCCCTTAGTATTATTGGTAACAGTATATATTTAAGGTGAATTCATCTATATGCAAAAATAATGAATTGAACCTGAGCATGGAGGTGGAATAAGACAGGAATGATCGCTCCTTGAACTGACCAAATGCACATTGCTGCAAGTGCAGGAATCCTCTTCCATCGTAGTAACGGTATCTACAATTAAGCACAACGTCCCAATTTAGATACGTATATGTATTTATCTACACAGAACACTAAATATTACGAGAACTATAATAATAATAATAATAATAATCTACTCACATGAACTGAATACGCGGTTCCAAAAGCATACCATAAGAAGAGACCCAACTTTAAAGGCCAAGATTTAACGCTCCACCCAAGACAAAAACCCTAATGAACATTAAAAAAAACCATTACTTTGAAATTATTAAACTTTCTTGTGATGTTGATCATAATTCATAACATAATTGTTATTATTGTTAACTTGTACCAAAAAAGCGTACAACGAGGTGAGTAGAATGCCGGTTCTAACAGGAAGTTCTCCTGATGCTAAAGGCAAATATGGTTTGTTAACCTTGTCGATCTCGACGTCTGAGAGTTGATTTATACCCACAACATATAAATTAGCCAAACAGCCACCCGCGATCGCCTGAAAGATTCATGTACATGTTGTATCAATGTAGTTGAAGAAGATGAAGAATAACATGAACATTGGATAAAGTTATTGTGATAAATACAACACAAAAAACAAACCTGAAAAATTCCAAAGAAAAACGATGGAGTAAAATCTGAAAGATTTTGAACTGCAAGCAATGAAATTGAAATAATGGACAATACCTGCTAGAGAAAAATGATTAGTTATATATTGTAATTTTCAATTAATTTCATTATAACTCAGCATGTCCTTTACTAATTGTTTTGACAGTGATCACTCGGTAAATCTTGTCTGCATATTGTTGAAAAAACCTCTACTCACAACCATATATTTGATAGATTTTCACTAAAGGATTATTGACAGACCCATTTTACTGATAGACCCATTTTACTGATGAGTTTTCAACTGTGTCCATTAGTTGCATCTTAAAAACTTTAAATAGGGAAATTTTTAAAGATGTTTATTTCTTCCTTATTTCCTTCAAAATGTCTCTTAAATATTATTTTTAAAAAATGTCATCTCCAGACAAGATATCAACGACTCTTTTGACAGGGAGTGGACGTTTGTATAGCGGACCACTCAAAACCATACATGTATCTCTTCAGGGGAGCATTTATAAAAGATTTTTAAGTTAAAAAGAGACATTTTTATATGTATCATAGGTTGTACCATGTCTTTTAATAATCTTTTGTTTTTTTATTTATAACTTTTAACTTTTATATTTTGATCAAATATTTTTACATCTTTTATAATTTAGCATCAATGTTTTTTTTACTTTTAACTTTGGTTTCTTATACTTTTCATATTTTTAAACTTTTTTGTTTTACGTTTCCATCTAAATTTTACGAATTAACACGTTGTAACATGCATGAGTGGTTAAACGTTTTTACGCTTACTTTATCCACATTTATTGACCCCGTCGCAAGGCACTTGTCCTATATCAACTTACTTATTATTTTTATACATTTTGCTTGTGTGGTTCATTGTTATTTTAGTCTATTTTATGTTCGGTTTTATTTTGTTTTTTATTTTTTTTTTGTAGTACGAGTTTTTGAGTATTAAATACCACTAAAGGTGGTGTGTAATTAATGTTACTTAACATGGTTTTACGTCTTTCGTTACAACATGACGAGCTTTATACTGGTTTCCTTTCAATTTTCAAGTACGAACACAATTCTGATCGTTCATTATAAAAAGGAAGACTGATAAGGATTAAATCCCGTTCCTTCAAAAATGAAATAAACAATTACCCAACATGCTATAAACTACAAGTTTTATAAATTTTAAGACGGATAATATATGTATTTCGATCAAGCCAAAAGTAGCAGTTGTTCATTTCATAAACTCTGTTTAAAACCAGCCAAATAAATATATTTTGACTTGACATTTTGTTTGGTTTCGTCCAAATAATGCACATTACTTAGTTTTACTTCATATGACATGCTTAAATAATTTAATCCTCTATGAAAATTCTGTATTTATGGCTATTTATAAGAATATAATAAAAATAAAAAATATCGGATCATAACTTTTAAATACTGTAAAAGGAATCACAAAAAAATCTTAACCTAACAATTCTATTTTATAATTTATCCAAGTTAATATAATGAAACTGTAAGCCATTACATAATTGTTAATCTACAATATATGAAAATAAGAAGATAATTATAAAAGAAACCTATCCATAACTCGAAAAAAAGATAATGATAATTATATATACTGTATTATATAATATTTTATACATAATATATTCTATATGATATTTAATCATAAGCAATATATTTTATCTAACACAACTCTTAGAGTTGACGTAGTAAGAAAGTAGATGCTTAGACTTAATTTGACATACAAATACATGAACAATCTTTGAAGGAAAAAACTTAGAAAAAAAGAAAACTTTTTGACAAAGGATGATGGATCTAACGTCAAAGCAAATGTTATAAGAGGAAGACGATACAATTGTGATGACAAATTGCGTCCACTAGAGCTACAACTGTGATAACATGATGGCATCGATAGAAAAAAATCAAATAAAACCCTAATATGAGGAAGGGGGTAGCTTATTAGAAAAAAATGTCATCATGAGCACTACCAGATGAGAGAGAGGGCTGATGACAAATAAAACCCTAAGTGAATAAGGAAAAGAAGAGAGTAAGAATGTCAAATTCTAGCATTTCGATACCATATACAATCAACTAATTATAAAGATTTAGTTACATTATATATTATTGGCCTTTAAATAAAAACATATATTATTAATAAACTATGTATATAAGTAGAATGATTAAAATATAAAGAAAATTTAAGCAAATCACATTTAATAATTTTACAATAAATCATAACTAATAATTATAATGATTTGAATTATTAAAATCTACTTTTTCTAATTATAATGGTTTGATATTTATTATTTTATTATTTATTTTAAAAACTAAATAAATAAATAAATATAAAAGGATACTTCAAAAAGTGTCACATGAAGGAGGTTCTGACACTTCTTGCGACATATTCGTCTATAGTAATAAAAAAATACATAGAGTTATGGGTTGTTTGTTAATTTTTTAATAATTAAATATTAAACTAATAAAATGTCTGAATCATTAAATGCTAAATCATTAAGAGGTCTGAATCATTAAAAATTAGTATATCGCTTAACTATTTAAAGGTAAATATAAGATCAATTGAAATAAAAAGTTTTAATTATTTATCATTAGACCTTTAAACCATTCAACATTAGTATAATATTTAACCATTCAGAAACAAATGTCTTAACCATTCAGACATTTATTCGCGGAAAAAACAGTCTGAATAATTAAATGCTAAACCATTAATATATTTAAACTATTAAGAGGTTGATTTAGATCTTACCAAACAACTTTTTAGTTTCTAGTAAAAAGAAGTATACTCACAAACCACTATTTGTGGCCGGCCAATTCGTCATAAGAATATCGAAGTTATGAAGTAGTATTGTTTTCTACACCACCACTTTGAAATCACTACCTTTTTTATGCATTTTAAGTCATCATATACCCATATATATTATATGTAGAGCAAGGGTAGGTATTAAGAAGTTAGAACCCATACCGTTCCTTTGAGCGTGTAAGCTCTTGAATACTTATAAATAACACCCAATGTAGCTTCAAGTGATTTTCCATTCGATTGAGGACGAAAAACCTCAAGATCACACGCATCATCTGAAAATTCAGCGGTGGCATTTGCTAGAAATTTTGTTTTCCGCCTACGATGTGGTTGAATATTTGTGTCATGTTTGTTGTAACAGTTCAATTTACAAATTTGTAGATGATTTAGTTTCGAGTTAACAGTTTTCCTCACATCAACTCTTGAAACTTGTACGTCTCCTTGACCTACAAATTAATATTTAGAAATTCGTCAAGAGTTACTAGTTACTTTTGATGTGCGTCAATTGGTGTATACATGGTTATCTTAACTTTTTTAAATAGCCTTAAACACATTAAAAAAACGGAGCCGCTGACTTAAAATAATTATCTGATTAGTTATCTGCTTATGATCCTAAGGCGTTGGAAATTAATTTCTTTTGACTATTAAAAGTCACACAATTACACATCTTAGAGTTAAAGGTGAGTTTTAGGGGCTGTTTGACAGTCTCTTAATCAACTTTTTAATGGTTCAGATGCCTGAATGGTTTAACACTTAATAGTTCAGACTGTTTGTTTCACCAGTACATGTCTGAATGTTTAACACATTTACCTCTGAATGGTTAAGCATTATACTGATGTTGAATGGTTAAGATGTCTAATGCTGAATAGTTAAGATGTCTAATGCTGAATGGTGAAGACATATTATCTGAATTGATCAGATATTTGTCTTTGAATAATTAAACGATATACTAGCTCTTAATGGTTCAGACCTTTTAATGGTTCAGCACTTAATGGTTCAAACCTCTTAATGGTTCAGACTTTTTAATGGTTCAACATTTAATCATTCAGAAGTTGTCAAACAACCCCTTAACCAGTGTTTTGGAGACCGGATCGAACAACCGGTCCAACCGGGGATTGGTCCGGTGGTCGGTCCGGTCTGCTATGATTTGGTTTTAGGGGGTCAAACTGGTGGTCGGACCAGTTTTTGGGTTTGTTTAATGAGTAAAAATAGGATGTTAAACCATAAATTAGTATGTTGGATATACAAATAAAATTAAATTTTATATATAACTATAAAATACATATATAAATCATATGTAAATTACTTATATTTAATTACATATATAAATATAGTTAAATCCTGTTCAACCGGTCTGACCACCAAACCAGTAAGGCGTCCAGTTCGACGTCCGATCCAGTTCTAAAAACATTGATTTTAATAAAATTAAAAATATTCAAAGCATGCTGATTGTTTGCTCTCATTATGAAAACCTGAAAATTTAATGAGTTAAACCTAAATCACGTACTCACATCCAATTTGTGAAAAAAACAAAAAAATAATAATAACAATAATAAACACAAAATATGAATAGAGTAAGAATCACACACATATATATATCAAACGTACGTACATAGTCAAGCCTTAAATATATGATCGTTCGTGCAGCTTGAAAAACATCTATTAATGATAGTCTTTATAGAATAAAAAGCACTTACAAGAAGAAAATGCAGGTGGTACCGATAAAGATTTTGTAAAAGAAGTAGCTTTTAGGGCCGATCCAATCTTCATAAATTTCATTGTTTTTCAAAGTGAAACTACACTAAGTGAAGAAACATTGTTGTTATTTGTAGTAAAATATTCTAAACAACAACTAGCTACATGCGTAGCTAATTAGCTGTCTTTCATTGAAATATCCGTCGGGCTTTCAAATTTGTTGGTTTTCCATTGGTTTTATGCATTCAAATTGACTTTTCATCTTTTAAATTACTTATTTTGTTATAATTATGTATTTTGTTAGAATAACCTAATTTACTTTTAATTATACATCATAAACTAATATACATAAATTCATCATAAACAAAACTCGAATTTTTTCTACCAAGTTAAGCTTTATCACTTTAGCTTTAATTACTTTATCATTTGACCCAACCTTCTACTTTTTAATTGCTTATTTGTGGCAATGTCATGTAATATAACACAACTATAAAATTATGCATATATCCTCTTGAAAAAACTAATTTTAAAATAAAACAAGTTTTAATGTTAAATTTGGTTTCAAACAAATAGAAAAAAAAACTCAGGTTATAATAAGAAACGAGGCTTTGTTACATTTAGAAAATAATAAATTTTAAAATGTAACAATAAGAGTTTTCTTAAACAATCAAGATATATTGCACTTAAAGAAATAAAAACATTCATGATATTTTTCTAGAAAAGTATACTAAAATTCATGCTGAAGGCACAGGTTAAACTGTTAGCCACTAGGATGAAAATGAGAAAAATGGATGGTTAAGATTTGCTGGATCAATCATGACGATAGGATTCGTAGGTTGAAAATTCATGATCATTTAAAAAATAATTAATCAACCATGACCATTTTAATTAAAATTTCAATTGTTTTCCATCATAAACACATACCCAACTTTAGTCGCCTTGGATAACCATACTTCAATGTAGTAGATAATCCCCTCGCTAGGCCGCCTTTAAAGTTATTGCTCTTAAATTTAAAGTTAATTACATAAATAGTCCATGTGATGTAACACGGATCCCACTTTTGAGTATTAACTTTTTAGTAACAAGTTTAGAGTTTGAGATCTCAATTTTGTTTCAAGCTTGAGTATTAAGATTAACTTTCGTTAATTTTCTTGTTAAATTACACTTAAAGAACTAAAATACCCTAGTGTAACCTAATCAACGATTTATATAATTAAATCTAATTTACCTTGGGACCATTTGTGTAAATAATCTAAAATGTAAAATTAAAACCGCACCCTACCCTACATACGATGTATCCTTCACACTACCACTGACGATGGCCGCTCTCCGACAAAGCAAAAGATTGTGACATGCAACAATGGTTGTGGTTTTGAAGGTTGAAAATGATTTAAAGTGAGCTCAAAGGACGAAAAGATGAGCTGTATAGTGGTCTTAGGTTTGATCGGTGGATTGGGGTAAAAACTAAAAAAAATCTAGTGTTGGTTGTGGTGTTAAGCGGCGTAGCAACCTCCAGCAACAACAGATATGGGTCCACGTTCGATGGAGTACAAAGCCCTCTTGATTTCACAGCTAGATTTGATGATGATGATGATGTGTTTGTTGTGATGATGATTATGGACACTATAAATTGGAGCTCCAAGGAGATGTTGTATATTATAGACTTATTACATATTGTTGTCCCTTAGAAATAAAATAGTGTAGAAATGATATCGATTTCATAAAGCTTTTTACGTGTGTCAGATGGTAAAAAAAATCGTTTGTTATGTTTCATCTTCAAAAGATGGCGCACTAATTATACCACACCTTAGAGGGATTAATTACCCTATGTTTACAATGAGTGATTTGGTTAATAAAGTTATATGAGCAGTTATCTTAGATGATTTGCATAATAAACCCCATTGAGTCTCTTAACCCAGCCACCTCAAGTGGCAATTGTAAGAAAGATTAATGAATTTAAACAAAGGGTAAAATATAGTTGAATTAACTAGGCAAACTAAGTTGCCTCTAATAGCAAATTCTGACTTATAAAAGTCAAGACATAAAGATACACTACTATGATAACTTGTCATTGAAGACAGATTACTATCGATTGATAACTTAAAACTGATGGTTGATAATATATCAAAGAAGGTGAAGTTGTTATTAACGACTAACTTGATACTGATGAGGTCGTTCACGTAATGAGCAATTTTTCGATGTTAGAGAGATAAACACGTGTAACATCAAGGGAATACAAAGTAAGATTTGAAGAAGATTTGCTTTAATTATCTTTAACCATGTTGTCTGTGAGAAGTTAGAGTTGATCATAGAATCAATAAGAATACTTCGGAAGAAAATATTGTTGGCTTCGGAAGAAGCTAGTTTATTCTTCGGAAGAAGAGTGTTTGCTTCGGAAGTATTTCCATAACTTCGGAAGTTTAGTTTACCTTCAGAAGATATGTTTCCTTAACATAAAGAGGGTAAAGTTTAAATAGGTTGTTATGTTTGTTAAGCCTGATTCGTGTATATAAGGATCAGTTGCTGTTTTAGAAGAGAATTTAATTTTTCAATTCATTTTTAGATAATTTTCTCAGTTCTCAATTGTTCTCAGTATTCATTAACATTTGAATCATTTCAATAGTGGATTCATTGTCAATTTCGTTCTTTCTTTGAATCGGTTTTACAACAATTGGTATTAGAGCCAGGTTCGGCTCAATTGAAGAAAGAAGAAGATCACGGTTGTGATCAGAAGGGAAATTGGAGAATCAAAGATGGTGTCCACGAAGTTCGATCTTGAAAAGTTCGATGGGAAGAATGATTTCGGGTTATGGCGTGTCAAGATGCGAGCGCTGCTTGTACACCAGGGATTGGTGGGAGCGCTTGCAGGGCAAGCAAAGTTGTTGGTGGATTTGACAGAAAAAGAGAAGCGTGAGATCATGGAGAAGGCACACAATGCAATAATTTTGTCCTTGGGAGATCGATTTCTTCGAGAAGTGTCGAAGGAAGACACGGCTGCCGGAGTCTGGACGAAACTTGAAAGCTTGTACATGACGAAGTTGTTGGCAAATCGACTGTACCTAAAGAAACGTTTGTATACGTTCCACATGGCGGCAAACAAGACTTTGGAGGATCACACAGATGAGTTTAACAAACTTATCTTGGATCTTGAAAACATTGACACGAAATTGGGAGATGAAGACCAAGCTATCATCTTCTTGACTTCGTTGCCAAAGTCATATGAACACTTTGTTGATACATTGATGTATGGTCGAGAGACGTTATCAATGGATGAGGTCCTTGCAGCCAGGAATTCCAAAGAATTGAAGAAAAGGAGTGATGTGCAAGAAGATTCAAGTGATGGCCTGGTTGTGCGTGGAAGATCAGAACAAAGGTCGTCTAAAGGAAAGAGCCAAGTTAGATCAAGATCAAGAACCAAACGAGGGTGTTATGTGTGCAATTCGGAAAAACACCTCAAGAAAGACTGTCCGGAGAGGAGGAAGAAGGGAGCTGAGTCAAGTTCAGGAAAGGGGCAAAATAGCCATGTATCAGAAGGATCATTGGGTGGCTATGACAGCTCTGATGTTGTGAATGTGTCTTGTGATGAAGACATGAGTGAATGAATACTTGACTCAGGGTGTTCTTTTCATATGACTCCAGTCAAAGAGTTCTTTAAAGAGTTGAAGATGGAAGATCTTGGTGAAGTAAAGCTTAGGGATGATCGACCTTGTAGAATTCTAGGGTCAGGTACTATCACTTTTAAGTTACATAATGGCACTGAGGTTGATATTAGTGATATCAGGTATATTCCTAGTTTGAAAAGGAGTTTTTTTATCACTACGGACTTTTGAGAAGTCAGGCTATTATATTGGGTTAAAGGATGGTAAGGCTAGAATTGTTAAGGGTTCCTTAGTATTGTTAACTGGTACTAGGAAAAGTAATAATACGTACAGATTAGAGGGATCTGCAGTGTATGGAAGTGCATGTGTGGCACTTACTAAGAATGATAGCTCTCTGGTGTGGCATAAGAGATTTTGTTGATACATGTATGTACCTAGATCCTGATCTGAATGTAATATATCTTACACGTGTGTAATTGTAAGTGTACGGGTACTTAATGAAATGCAAATGTTTGGTTGTGTTTATAATGTTTAATATTTCATTAATGAGTTGTTTAACTCATATTGACTTGATTATATAGGTTTGTGATTGTTTGAAGTGTTATGCATAATGTTATAATATTGAATACACTCAAACTTAGTGAAGTGAAGTTCTCATGCATCCAACTGGACCATGCGCCCCAACAGTGGTTATGCGTCCGAATGGCCATGCGATTGAGTGTCCATGCGCCTAAATAGTTCATACGCCTGAACAAATTCATGCGTCTGACTCAGTCGCACGACTGAACACTCATCCGTACGAATGGATCGACCGCATGTCTCAATCGCATGAATGAACCATGCCAATGGTTTAGTCGCCCGAATGAGCAACCCTAACCTATAAATACCACCTAATTCGTGGAAAAACGAAAAGCATTAAATCCACTTCGACTCCAGACGTACCCTAGCCGTCCAGAAGCCTCTAAGTTCGTACTCCAAGTTCATAGAACGCTACAGATTGATTCCTAATCGATTCTTGACGTTAGATTCAATTTGTTATTGTGTCTACGTGCGTTCTCACTAATTGGATCGCCAATCAAATAGGATTCCGCACTATTTGGTTTGGTTTAACACGTTAATAAGTTGGTGTTTGGTTAAATACTAGATCCTGACAAGTGATATCAGAGCTATAGGCTCTTGATTACGTGTTGTTTCAATCGTTTTGATACAAAATTGTGTTTTTGCATAAAAAACGCAATCTTTTTCTGTCTAAGGAGTCTTGGAAGTTTCCTGATCGAAAAGTGTAGTTTTTCCGGCATACGACTATTAGGGTTTGATAAAATTCGACTTTTTACGGCCAAAACAAGTTTAACCTACGAAGTATCAAACTTCAGCTGGTTCAGTCGCACGATTGGCTCAATCGCACGACTGAGTTCATACGCATCCTTCAACCGCACGATTGAACTCATTCGTACCCTCATTCGTACGACTGAGATCATCATTTGGACCGCTCAACCGCATTAGTTTATTCGGACGACAGACTCATCCGCATTTGCTTAGTCGCACGATTAACCCATCCGCACTGGTTCAATCGCCCGAATAAGCCCAATCGCATACCTTCATTCGCACCCATCAGCAGCTTGTCAAATAGTAAAGTCAAGTGTAATGGAGGATTAGTTTTCAGCATACACAACAAGTAGAGATACACGTATTCAGAATCTACTGTTGTTGGAGAACGAAGTGGGGATTCACAATAAACCCCCAAAACTTATTACGTTAGACGACTACCCACAATGGAAGCAACGTTTCGAAATCTACTTGAATGGAGTGGATACAAATTTGTGGGAGGCAATAGAGTCGGGGTACAGCATGCCAGTTGGAGCTGACAGAGTAAAACTTACTCTAAGTGGCATGTCGGATGCACAGAAGGTAAAACACAACGCTGAGAAGAAAGTCTACGCCTTGCTTACTCAGTCTATTCCGAAGGATATTTTCCATCAGTATTCGGAGTATACTCAAGCTAAGAAACTTTAGGATGCGTTGGAGAAGAGGTATGACGGGAATGCCTCTCTGAAGGCTATCAAGGCAAAAGTATTGAAGAAGGAGTTTGACAACTTCTCTTCAATGGGAAAAGAAGGCCTTGATGATGTGATCGATAGATTCTACCACTTGATGAGTGAGATGCACACTCATGGAGTGGTCACTTCGATGGAAGAAAAGGTATCCAACTTTGCTGATGGATTACCAGAAAAATGGGGTTCGTTTGTTTTTAATATCAGATAGAATGGAATGCTCTTGAAGTTAGATATAAATGACTTCATTCTGAAACTGAGAGAAGAGGAGCTGAGAATGAAGCATCGAGCCCAAAAGGCCAACTACGATCAGAATCCTGCACTCTACAATGCTACTCCTTCAGTCAAGACATCTGGAGCACCACTGCAAACCGCCTTCATCTCAAGCGCAGGAGTTCCAGCACAACCCTCGACTTCAGGATCAAAAATGTCAGGGTCATCTAGCACCCAATATCTAATACCTGAAGCTAATGCAGCAAAGCTGAAAACCGACAACTTCAGGAATGTAACTGTGGAGGTGGCCAGAGAACATATGGACCTTTTAGCTGTAGTGGTTCAATCCTATGATGGATTAATTGCTGGAAAAATAGGTAACTGCCACCTGGCAGATGAAGATTATGAGCAGGTGGATGAAATGGAGTTGGAACGTATGGACAAAATGTGGGCTCTGGCAAGTGCTGTCCGACGAGCTAAAAAATTTGTCAAAAAGACCGGACAGAACCTGGTTGCAACAAAAGACACAACCTTTGGATTTGATAAGTCGAAGGTTACATGTTTCAACTGCGGTGAGAAGGGACACTTCAAGAGGGAGTGTATAAAGCCAAAGAAGACAGGTAATGGAAATTCCTTCTCGTTATTTAACCGTCAAGATAAGTCCACAGCTAGTAATGCTGACTCATCAAGTAAGGATCCAAAAGCCTTGACTGCTAATGAAGATGAAGGACAGGGTTGGATCTTTTGGCTCATCTCGCCAGGAGAGTCAAATATAGCTAATGTGGAGGATATTGATGACGATTTTGCAAGTAAGGAGATATAGCAGTAGAGCTCGCAATGTCAAACTCTGAAGATACTGCAAATGTGGTCAACTACCTGCCTGAAGAAGAAAAATCTGCATCATCATGTGAATCACCAGAACCAGAGACAACCGAGCCAGCACTCATGGTTGATTCTTCTTCAACATCCCAGGTAAGTACTACTGACCAACTGTTTAATAATCATGCTTGCTCAGAATGTAATAAATTTAGAGAAGTTATAGATTTAAAATTTGCGAGGCTATTAGATCATAATGATAGCTTAGTGAAGGATCTGGAACTGTGCACAAAAGCAAATAGAGTATTGAAACAAAACGAGCACAGTTACAAGGAAAAGATAGACCTATTAAATAAACAGCTTAGGGAAACTAAGGTAGTTGCCTTTAACCAAGCAAATGACATTAGGTACTATCTGAACTCTCTTGAGGACACTAAGAAGCAAAAAACAGTTTTAGAAGTAGAAGTCAATTCATTAAAACAAAAACTGTATAGTTGGACAAGCTCATCACACATTGTCCAACACTTAGTTAGAGAGAGAAATAATGGGGAGGGACTGGGATACAAAATGGTTCCACCACCACCTGAGACTTGATAAACACCAAAAGTAAACCAATTAACAATAACCCCATCAAGGATCACGTGGTGTCTACTCCTCTTGCAAGCGATCCGGATTCCATATGTAAATCAAGTGAATCCGACCCTAAACAAAAGGAGGCTACTTCAAAGGCAATAGGAAAGATGCCTTGTGTTAACCTAGAAAAAGAATTTGAAATGGTGAGTTTAAAGTCAAGGTCAAACAAAGTCAAACAAGAACCTAAAAAGACTATAAAATATACTCAATCATATGCATCATGCCACAATCCAGGGAAACAAGAGATTAAAGATGTAAAACCAGGTAAAACAATTAATTTTGTAAAACCAACTCATACATCTAACAAAGTAGTGCCTCAGTCCAAACACACTAAGGTTGACCGTGTGACAAGTATATCTCCACCAAAACAAATAAACTGTAAAGTTGAAAGGAGATCCTGCTATAATTGTGGAGAGTATGGTCACATAGCGTCTCACTATCCTTATTATCAGACACCGAGGAAGGAAGTTGAACTTTCTGCATCTACATCTAGATCTTTTAAGAGGAACTCAGTGATGCCTCCTAAAAGGGATTGTGAACCCAAAGTTCAATCCATCAGCCAGTCGTCTATTTATCACAAACAGGCCTTACACAAATCTGGATTATGGAAAGAAAAAACCTCCTCAGTGCCTGAAAATAAGAACACACAGAATTCTGATCAATCCTTAACCTCAAAGGGTCAGTGGGTTGAGTTTGTGATATGTGATGCCTCAGGGAAACCCAAGCCAGTTAAGGCTTGGGTTCCTAACATGAACTAATGTTTTCATTAAATGTGCAGGGTGTTCGCTATAGTTTTGAAACTAACACGTGGATTGTTGATAGTGGAGCATCTAGGCACATGACAGGAACAAAGCTCTTTTATCAAATGTCAGAAAAATTAAAGGAGGGCATGTTTCATTTGCTGGAAACAAAGGTGGGTATATCACAGCCCAAGGAGAAGTGGAAAATGAGAAAGTTAAGTTTGATAAGGTAAACTATGTCCAACAATTACAAAATAACTTACTTTCAGTCTCTCAAATCTGGGATAAAGGATTCAAGGTAGTTTTTGAAAACAAGAAGTGTTACGTTCTAAAGAAGGACTACGTGATTCCAGAGGATCAGATCTTAATGTCAGCTTCAAGATATAATGATCTTTATGTCTTGGATCTCTCAAAGGCATCCACAACGGATAGTGAAGTCCAATGTTTCTTGTCCAAAGCTACTGAGAAGGAATCCATCTCCTGGCATAGGAGAATGGGACACATAAATCCGAGGAAAATGAATCACTTGATCCAGAATGATCTTGTGAGAGGAGTAAATGTCAAAAACTTCCAACTCCCGGATTTTTGTGTTGCGTGCAAAAAGGGCAAACAGACGAAGAAATCGCATAAGGAAAAGAAAGTTCATTCTATAGAACTTCCACTTAAGCTTCTTCACATAGAGCTGTTTGGTCTAGTCAGCACAAGAAGCATCGCAGGCGACTTGTATTGCTATGTAGTTACTGATGACTACTCAAGGTTCTATTGGGTAATGTTTCTGAAATCCAAATCAGAAACATTTGAATCCTTCAAGGAATTAGTAACTACACTGGAATCCCTATACAAGCTGAAGGTAAGACAGGTGCGCTCGGAAAACAGAACCGAGTTCAAGAATCAGAGGATGGAGGACTATTGCAAGGAAAAGGGAATTGTGCATCAATTTACCTCGGCTTATACCCCTTAGATGAATGGCGTTGCTGAACGGAAGAACCGCAGCTTTATAGAGACAGAACGGACAATGCTTGCAGACTCGAAACTGCCTATACAATTTTGGAATGAAGCAGTGGCAAATGCATGTTATACTCTCAATCGAGTTCTGGTAGTAAAACGCCATGGAAAAACATGCTACGAGTTATTACAGCGACGTAAACCTAACTTGGAATATCTCGAGCCGTTTGGCGCTTCGTGCACCCTGCTAAAAAAGACTCAGGAGGGAAAATTCAGTGAGAAGGTTGATGAAGGGATCTTCTTAGGATACAACATACCGAGCAAGAGAGTTTACAACAACTCAACGGGTCAAGTAGAGGTGTGGTGTAGTGTTGATGTTCAGAGATATATCACACCGCCTGCTGGAAAAGGGCCTGCTTACTTCTTCGACTATGATGGATTCTTCAAGTCCTTCAACATATCTCTTTCTTCTTCAGAAGATGAGTTGGCAAACAAGATGATGTACAATGTCTTGAACACACCGTCTCAAGATCCAACAAGTCATGATCCTACCAACTCAGAGGGAGCAGTTGATATGAGTGACTCCTCCTCTGATGAAGAAAATGAAGAAAATGATCAGATCAACTAGGATGTACAGGTTTCAACTACCACAATTTCACAAGCATCGGCTAGTGATGCTTCTGAACTTTTTGAACCTCAGACTCCTATCGCCTCAGATCTAGAACCAAATGGTCATAATCTTGACTCTGAGGTGGTTGTTCTGACAACCCCTGGCTCACGTCTAAACGTCTATCATCCTTTGGATAACATTATAGGAGATGTGAGATCAGGGGTTCAGACTAGAAATCAGCTGTACTCCGCTGATTATGCCTCTGTGATGGAAAAATGATACCTTCACGATGGTGCATACCGCTGCTTTGTGTCTCAGTTTGAGCCAAAGTATGTTAGTGAAGCACTAAATGATGAGGCTTGGGTTAGTGCCATGCAGGAAGAACTTTTTCAGTTTAAGAACTTAGGTGTATGGACACTCATGGATAGACCTAAAAGTGCTAAAGTCATTGGTACCAAATGGGTCTTGAAATGTAAGAAAGATGATCAGGGAGTTATCATTAGAAACAAGGCTCAGCTTGTTGTTCAGGGTTTTCGGCAAGTTGAAGGGATCGACTACAATGAAGTATTTGCACCAGTGGCAAAGATGGAAGCCATCCCATCTTCCTTGCCTATTCATCTTATATGAAAATCAAAGTATATCAGCTAGATGTTAAGAGTGCATTCCTTCACGGTGAAATCAGAGAAACAGTGTATGTCAGTCAACCCGAGGGATTTGAAGATCCATATCATCGGGAAAGAGTTTACAAACTCGACAAGGCTCTATACGGGCTTCATCAAGCTCCACGGGCTTGGTATGAGAAACTCTCGACTCATCTTGTGAAACACGGATTTCAATGGGGAGTCATTGACTGCACACTATTTATCAAAGAAAAAGATGGAGACTTACTACTAGTACAGATCTATGTAGATGACATAATCTTTGGTTCAAAGAACGAAGAATTATGCAAAGAATTCGAAGCAGTAATGAAGGCTGAGTTTGAGATGAGCGCCATGGGGGAGATGAAGTTCTTTCTCGGGTGACAAGTAGATCAGACACCAAATGAAATCTTCATACATCAGACCAAGTATGTAGGAGATATTCTCAGTCGGTTTGACATGGAGAATGCTTCCATAGCTGGCACTCCACTGGCTACAAACCATAATGTAGCACCCGATGAGAACGGTGATCTGGTAGATGCCACTATGTACCGCGGGATGATTGGATCTCTCATGTATCTCACTGCCTCCAGACCAGATATCATGTATGCGACATGTTTATGCTCGCGATATTAGGCAAAGCCTAAGGTGAATCATCTAATTGGGGTCAAAAGGATATTTCATTATCTGAAGGGCATACCCACACTTGGGTTGTGGTATCCTCATGATGATGACTTTGAACTTACAGCGTATAGTGACTCGGATCACGGTGGCTGCAAGATGAACTACAAATCTACATCAGCAGGGTGTCAGTTCTTTGGGAGAAGATTAGTAACCTGGAAATGTAAGAAGCAGACCTCGGTTGCTTTGTCAACCCGTGAAGCCGAATACGTTGCTGTTGCAAGTTGCTATTCCCAAATCATATGGATTCAACAGCAAATGCGGGATTACGTTTTGCATTTCACTTCCACACCTATATTTGTTGATAACTCTGCTGCGATTGCAGTCACTAAGAACCCGGTCCAACATCCTAAGACCAAACACATCGGAATCAAATATCACTTCATACGTGACTGTTTTGAAAAGAACTTAATCAATGTGATTAAAATAAACACTGATTTTCAACACGCTGACCTCTATACAAAGGCTTTTGATAAACCACGTTTTCTATATCTGTTAGAGGTCAATGGTGTTAAATAGAAAAGTGAGGTCATTCATGAAGATTACCACGTATAGTCCGATGCGTCGCGTCTAGTTTCTCTTAAAATTTCTTAAATTATAGGGTTCTTTACGGTTAATTATCTTGTTTCGTTTAATGTTATTTCATTAATTACACTTAATGTTGGTTCTTGCTCATTAAAATTCTAAAACACAAATCCTTAGAGGTTTTAGTATTTTAGGGGGAGAATAGGTATGAAAAAAAAACGAGGGAAAAGGAGAGGCAAGCCGATAATAAATAAGATCGTACGTGTGATACCGATTTAACATGTGGAATATGATAGTACACATGTACAAACCATTTCGGACTTTAAAAATCAAAATTGAAAAAGATGCAAAGTTCAAAGTCTGAGTAGTCTGAGCAATATAAAAGGAAATATAATAGTTAAGCTATCTACTACTAAGGTAACATAAAGAAAGTAGACCTAGAGGTTACTAGACCACAGCTGATATGTTGGTAGATTCAACACAATAGATGACTAGACCGTTTGGTGATCTCAAGATTAAACTAAAATGTTTAACTAGCTGTGGGAAACACCTTATCCCTAGTTAACACAATCAACAGGATTCCAATAAGGGGTGACGAGCAAAATAAATGCCACAAAAGTGTGCGTAAGACCAAAGCATGAGCTAAAGCACATGAATGCTAAAAGAAGAAAAATTGCTCAAACAAGAAGATAGATTATGTGCCTCTCTGCTGTGCGGTGGCACTGACCTGAGGATAAGCATAACCTATATATTCTAGAACTCATTGTTGTTTGCCGACCTGAGGATTGGCTTCTCTTTGAAAGTTCTAAGAATAGTCTCTTTTTGAATTCTACCCTAAGACCGCTCAAAAATGTCCTGAGGAATGTTGATTACCATATAAGTGTGGGATTCACAAATGCTTGTTGAAATAAACAAACCTTAAAACGATCACCGAACTGTGTTGAAAGTCTGTGTATGGATTTAAGAGGACAAGTATACTGACAATCACTGTGGCAACAATTCTTGAAATTTCAAATCAGTGTGGGGACCTAATAGTACTAGTATGATTTCCTAAACTTGCTAAATGACTCTAGATGAAAAACAAGAACTGAGCATCAAAGGTTTTAGATAACTGGTCTCAAATGATTTGAATATCCTGTATGATTCCAGCTTGAATTGATCCATGTATGGTTTGAAAGATTGAGGCTGCCCTCTCAGAAGAATTATTCCCTAGAGTTACATCTTAGGAATTAACCCTCACAAAAACACAAAAACATATATTAGTGTAATTTTCAGTGTTATCTCTTTTATGTAAGTACAAAGTTAGTCTAATTCAGTTTTGTGTAGTATCGGACTATGTCATGGAAGTTGATAAGGGACCTTATCATCGAAAATGTCACGTCTGAGGTGACCACACGTGCTTTCAAATAAATGGGTCACGTCTGAGGTGACAAAAGGTTTTAAAAAGATCACGTCTGAGGTGATCTAAAGGTTTTAAGTCTAAAATGATCATGTCTGAGATGACCAAATATTCATAATGTTAAATTAACAGGTTAAAAGGGTTTAAATGTCAAATGGTCATAAAGTAAGGAAAATGTCAAGTGTATGACCCATTCGCACGACTGGACCTTGAGTATGGACCAATCATGCGAATGGACCATACTCATACATTAAACAGCAGAATGGGAATGAGTATGGACCATTCAACCGAATGACTTATACAAATGAGCCATTCGGCAGATTGAGAGTGGGCGAATGAACAAGTCGCGCGACTGAACTCTAGTCGAACGACTGAAGGTGAGTGACTGATCCAATCGCACGACTGAGGTCCATTCGCCCAAATGAAATGAGTGAATGAGTCCAGTCATACGATTGAGTTCAAATTTAGTATAAATAGAGGGGGAGTCGGTCGCAGAGACTCATCACTCCCAAATTAACCCTAATTTGCACGACTGTCGTTACTCTGCCAACTTTTCATTAGATCTTTCTATACCACTAATTCTTGTGCACTGACGATTTCCACTGACTATACAGGTATAATGCGGTTCAATCCAACCATCTCTCATTCAATTTGACTACAAAATCAACAAGTTCGGTCCAAACCAAGAACCGAGACTTGTTTGACAAAATAACCCAATTAATTCAAGCAATCAACTGAAATTAATGTTATTATGTGCTAAGTATAATGAGTGCGAGTCCAATGAACCAAAACACGACATCTAATCATAAGAATTGGTCCAAATTTGAATTTGAATTGAACACCAGTCTGTCATGCGAATGGACAGGTTGATGAACTTTAGTAGCATGACTGAGTAGTGCGAATGGCTAAACCTTAAAGTGTGTTTTGAGGTTTTGTGAATACACGGGTTGAAATAAACAAACCTTAAAACGATCACCGAACTGTGTTGAAAGTCTGTATATGGATTTAAGAGGACAAGTATACTGACAATCACTGTGGCAACAATTCTTGAAAGTTCAAATTAGTGTGGGGACCTAATAGTACTAGTATGATTTCCTAAACTTGCTAAATGACTCTAGATGAAAAACAAGAATTGAGCATCAAAGGTTTTAGATAACTGGTCTCAAATGATTTGAATATCCTGTATGATTCCAGCTTGAATTGGTCCATGTATGGTTTGAAAGATTGAGGCTGCCCTCTCAGAAGAATTATTCCCTAGAGTTACATCTTAGGAATTAACCCTCACAAAAACACAAAAAACATATATTAGTGTAATTTTTAGTGTTATCTCTTTTATGTAAGTACAAAGTTAGTCTAATTCAGTTTTGTGTAGTATCGGACTATGTCATGGAAGTTGATAAGGGACCTTATCATCGAAAAGGTCACGTCTGAGGTGACCACACGTGCTTTCAAATAAATGGGTCACGTCTGAGGTGACAAAAGGTTTTAAAAAGATCACGTCTGAGGTGATCTAAAGGTTTTAAGTCTAAAATGATCATGTCTGAGATGACCAAATATTCATAATGTTAAATTAACAGGTTAAAAGGGTTTAAATGTCAAATGGTCATAAAGTAAGGAAAATGTCAAATGTATGACCCATTTGCATGACTGGACCTTGAGTGTGGACCAATCATGCGAATAGACCATACTCATACATTAAACAGCCGAATGGGAATGAGTATGGACCATTCAACCGAATGACTTATACAAATGAGCCATTCGGCCGATTGAGAGTGGGCAAATGAACAAGTCGCGCGACTGAACTCTAGTTGGACGACTGAAGGTGAGTGACTGATCCAATCGCACGACTGAGGTCCATTCGCCCGAATGAAATGAGCGAATGAGTCCAGTCATACGATTGAGTTCAAATTAGTATAAATAGAGGGGGAGTCGATCGCAGAGACTCATCACTCCCAAATTAACCCTAATTCGCACGACTGTCATTACTCTGCCAACTTTTCATTAGATCTTTCTGTACCACTAATTCTTGTGCACTGACGATTTCCACCGACTATACAGGTATAATGCGGTTCAATCCAACCATCTCTCATTCAATTTGACTGCAAAATCAACAAGTTCGGTCCAAACCAAGAACCGAGACTTGTTTGACAAAATAACCCAATTAAATCAAGCAATCAACTGAAATTAATGTATTATGTGCTAAGTATAATGAGTGCGAGTCCAATGAACCAAAACACGACATCTAATCATAAGAATTGATCAAAATTTGAATTTGAATTGAACACCAGTCTGTCATGCGAATGGACAGGTTGATGAACTTTAGTCGCACGACTGAGTAGTGCGAATGGCTAAACCGCACGACTGAACCATGCGTATGAGTTCAGTCGCATGACTGATATACACGAATGAGTTTACATACGTATGAGCTCAGTCGCATGACAAGTCGTACGTATGAGGTAATTCGCACGACTGGATTTCATTCGCACGACTAGATCTCAGTCACACAGTCTCATTCGCACGACAAATCAAAAGAAATATTTACAAGTCCAAGTGATTTAAGATATTCTTAATCAACGGATACTAACGTTTTCTTTTGTAACAGATGACGAGTCGGTGGACAATGAGCACCAAGCACAATATCTGTGCTTATCTGGATCAGTCATCCAGACATGCACCTGACTTTGCTGGAATCATCTCGTTCTTAGATGCTCAAGGATCTCTCACGCAATCTTAACTCCATGCACACCGTACCGGTCTATTCAGCAGGCCTTCTGGGAAGGTGTTGTAGTTGATAGAACATCAAAGCCTTATCGAATTCGTAGTTCAATATTTGGAGAGGCTATTGAGATCTCTGAGGAAGATCTCAGGATAGTGCTGCAGCTTGGGGATGATACTGAATGTCCAACACGACTACACCCCCTGACTGTCAGAGGCTGTTTCCTGCGGGCTAAGTACGCTGGGGACATCAATGTAGGGGTGCTCAACAAGAGCAACCTGTGTCCCCAGTTCAAGTACCTTGTTCACGTTTTACTTAAATGTATAGCTTCTCGGAAGGGAGGTTTTGATGAGTTGTCTGATCAAATCCAGAACGCATATGCTGCACTGGTGCTGAACCATCCGTTCAGTTTCTCCAAAATGATCTTCACCTACTTGGTGGAGAACATTGAGGGGAAAGGGAAGGAGGGCTTCTGCATGTACCCTCGCTTTACACATATGATTATAGACCAGAAGCTTGATCGATGTCGTGTGGTCGGTCAAAAATATATATTAAAGAGTACCTAATCACCCTTAATAGTAACGGGTAAGCAGGGTGTCGAATCCACAGGGAATCACAGGGAAGTGCTAGCAACGATTAATTTAAAACTATTAAACATTAAAAAGAAAATTGCTTGATTAATTGAATTGAGAAAGAATCAAATTAACAAAATAAAAGTTTAAGTTTTGAACAATCTTGGAGAAAAAGCAACCCACTTCAGGATTCAGGTTTGGCAAAGTTACAATTTTTCTCGAATGAAACCTAGTGAGAAATCATTAATGGTGACGTGTACATGATATGATTTAAGTGATAATCAGGGACTAAAGTTTAAAGGACCTATTTCACACAATTACCAATTTGAATAATGAAACCCTAATTTTAATACTCAATCACACAATGATTAAAGACAACCAAAGTCATAGAATATCAACATTAGACCTAAACATAATCAAACCGTTTAAATAATCAAAATCATAAATTGAATCCAAAAGAACTTAAATGGTTCAAGATCCAATCTCAAATCTAGGTTACAACTAAGAAAAATAGAAACTTGCACAAACCCGTCCCCCGAAGTGAATCACAATGGATTTAGCCTTGCATCTTCATCGATTCTTCAACAAAAACGTAATTGATCATGTAATTCGGATGAAATCGACGTTCTTGATGTTAGAAGAGCTTGAGAAGGATCCCAGATTGCCAAATTTTGTCCAAGATTGTTGTGTGTAAAGTACCTTTCGAATTAGGGTTTTTTTTTCCTTTTAAATCCCTTCAAAATAGGCTCAATTTCAACAAAAACCCGGACCCCGGCGTCGGTGGCGCCTATGGGGGCGTCAGTGGCGCCACCTTCCTGTGCAATCTTGATTTTCATGTGTAGTTTTTCGAGACCTTTCCGTTGATAAGTTATGGGTCCCGTAACTCAATTCCTAGCTCAAGTTATGCTCGTTTTAAAATACCGTTGCCGTACAACTTCGGTTTATCATATCTGGACTTCTCGAGTTCCAATTATTTTCCTTTTTCTTCCATTTCTTCGTATTCTTCACGTTTAACCTACAAACACAAAATATTCCCAAAGTAACTCTATTTCTCATACATTTATACATAAAGCCCGGAAATAAAGTCGTTAAACGTTAAACTTTCACCACCCGATCAAAGCTCCCTTCCTTGCCGAAGGAGAAGGAGGACGCGGTGGTACTCGAGGTGATGGACGATACCACTTTGGGCAGGATGAAGGTTTACAAGGGGAAGCAGGTAAAGCCCCCTGTGAGGAGATTATTTGGGCATCTGGCCCGGGAAGACTACGTGGCGCGGCTAGGCGTAAATGGCGTCACGTTGATAGTGACTCTGAAGAAGAGCAGATATAGCTCCCTGATGATGACTCCGATGATGATAGCGGAGATGCTGGAGATGAAGGACCCACTCAACAAAGGGGTCCCACTACTGCTATTCCATCTCCAACATCTGCCCCCATTGGAGACGGAGAGGAGACTACTGGGTTCCACCAGGATTTCATGCCTGGTGAGGAAGAAGATGAGTCAGAAGAGGAGCCACTGACTCGGACTATGGGAAGTAAAGTTGTTCCCACAGAACGAGGGCTCCGGGCGGTTGGTGTACGCCCAGGCAGATTGGGAGAGACCACTGATGATCCTACTTATACTCCTGATCTGCCAGACCGTGCTCTAGGGGGAGCATCCTTCTCGACTGGATCGAGGAAGAAGAGGATGCCTCAGCCCCATGGCTTGAAAAGAAAGAAACGCGGAATCACCTTTATCACCACCATAGCCACCACCACAGCCACTACCACAGCCACCACCACAGCCACCACCACAGCGACTACCACAGGTACCACCATTCCACCTACCACCATTCCACCTACCACCACGACCACCCTTCCATCTGTGACATCCGTCACCTTAAGGTCCGTCGAACGACATAATTAACCATAGAATTATTTTAATTATTCTTCCTCTTCTTCATGAACTCCTGCTTTAAGGAATCATGTCTGCTTTATTACCCTTGTGCCTGTACTTCCTCCGTGAACTCGTGCTAAGCATAAACCTTTTATAAATTTCATCACCATTATCACCAAATATATCATTTTTAATTATAGCCATTGTCATTAATAAAACCATTTTAAGCTATCAATTACCATAAAACACGCTTTTAACCTTAGTATAACAAAAATTTTAAAGTCGTTTTCAACCGAAGCAAACTTTGGAAACTCGGGGGCTAAGTGCAGGGACTAAAATTGACATTTTGCAAACCTGGGATGGGTATAAAAACCCCATTCCCAGCCATTTTCTTCATCCTCTCCATTTCTTTTTCATCATCTTCTTCTTCACCCATCTTCTTCACTTTTGCACCAAAATCGCTCCATTTGGTCTCGTTTTCGTCGTCTAGACTTCGTCTACAACCTAGTCTACTCCATCCTTGTAGGTAGATGACCTTGGTTGTCTATTTCTTGCTTGTTTTACTGCTGTCCATTTCTAGGGTTTTGGGTGTTCGGGTCAACTCGAACACAAGAGGTTGTGTGGGTGCGTGTGATGACTTTCTGTGTGCGCATCTCGTTCGTGTGTGTTTGTTGTGTGATTCTGGAAGTTCTTGATGTGTAAAACCCGTGCTTGGGGGAGCCGAAGGTTGCTCTGCACTTTAGCAGTCGCGAACCTACAGTTCAGGCGACTGGGTCTGTCATGCGATTGAGCCGTGCGACTGGGTGAGTCGTGCGACTGAGTCATGCGACTGTGTCATTTGGGCGACTGAGTTGTGCGACTGGGGATGTCATGCGACTGAGTCGTGCGATCGAATGTTGTGTGCGATTGAGTCAATGCGGATGAATGTAGTGTGCGATTGAGTCCTACGATCAAATGAATGCATGCGACTGTGCGTGTATCGCACGACTGAAGGCCAATCGTACGAATGAAGGTTCGGTCGTACGAATGAAGCTGATTCGTATGAATGAAGGTTGATTCGTGTGTATGGAGGTTAAGTCGTGTGATTAGGTGTTGTGTGGTACGACTGAATTCCATTCGTACGAATGAAGGTTCAGTCGTGCCAATGAAGCTGATTTGTACGATTGAAGGTTGATTCGTACGCATGGAGTGTTGAGTTGAGCGTCTAGTCCTGTTCTGTGACTGATGATGTTTGAGTGTGACTTTCCTTCCTGAACATCTGATGATGATAAGGTAACATGAGTAAAAGTGTCATTGCTTGACCATAAAGATTAAAGTCAATGCTATCAACATGCACATACGATTTCAATTGAAATCAACCTAACATTTTGCAATTATCGACAATCCATTTAGAACTACAAATATTTAACAAGTGCTATCTTTTATAACAATGGGATATTTATATGGATGTCATAAGCAATGACGGCTACTCTTAGTACTTAGATCTACATAAGATCTGATACTTGTGTCTGCTTGTGTGTGTGCTACCCACAACCGAACCGATACAACCCGAACCGACCAAACATTACTATACGCTTTATACACGTCATTAATGCTTAACAATAACTGTCAATAGGTGTTTGACTGTTCATTGCATTCAACTGTTGGGAATCTTGATCATTCATACTTACCACTTAACATGTGAGTTTCGTGGCCCCTTTTTATGCTTATACTACTTTACAAACATTTACAAATATGGGGAAAAAGTATGCTCGCCCGTTTTCTATGCTGTACAACATACATACAATTTACATACTTGGAATCAACATGCTACTGTTTTGTGGGTACTTATCTGATACATGCTTGAGTTTGCTTTGTGGTTCTTCTTACAACCATTTAATTCCAGTGTGGGAACCGACGGATAGGTATTGGTAGTACTACTGGGTTGACACCCCCACCCTCGTGTTGGTATACTAGTTAGTACCAACAAAAGCCAGGAACGGGCCTTGGGTGAATATATTCTGACAAGATTCTTTGTGTACGTCGTTAGGTTTGGTTGTAAAGCTCTTGTCATGTGATTTTGCTTACTTATAACTGTATGCACGGTATTCTGCAACAACTTTATATAGCATCATTACTTATTTACTTTTAAACCTGCGAGCTCACCAACATTTTGTTGACCATTTTGAGCATATCTTTTCAGGTGATCATGCTAGCTGAGGTTCTAGGTGTGCTGCCTTAGTGGAGACCCTAGGATGCATTTTCGGGCTAAACTTGTCATTTTGAAAACAATTGTTGTATCTGTTTCAACAACATTACACTTTGTAACTTGTTCCCGGTTGTGGGAATTGCATACAATGTTATTATCTATGTTTATCTTATATCATGTTTATGCTTATGGCTATGTTGTCGTGAATACTGACTAAACACGACACAAGTCCCCTTGTTGTCGGGTGTTGTCATGACACGCTTGTCATCATTATTATTATTGCATCTCTATCGCTTACCATGTGTTATGACGATTCCCGTCTCGTTACATCCCCGTGTTTCCGCTCTTAGCGAGGGTGAGACACCATCCACCACCACATCATTCACACCTACACCACCACCACCATCATCTATACCACCTCTAATCTTCACCACAGTCATCACCACCACTAGCCATCCTACAACACCATCTTCTTTCTCTCCATATCCATCAGGATTGCCAATCAGATGAAGAGAAGACCAATCAGATAAGACAGCTGGTAGACCTGACCACTGTCCAATCCCAGCAGCTCACTCATCAGGCTCGATTGATCGATGAGCAGGCACATCGGATGTCTCAGCTCCAGGAGCAACACATCAAAAGGATTGAGGAGCTGGAGGCTGCAAAACAAATCTCTGCAGCTAAAACTTAAAGGGTCCAAAGAAAAGCCCTTAAAGATAGGAGAAGGCGATGGAGATAATGATGCTGATGATGATAGTGATGATAATGATGATGGTGATGATCATGATGGTCATACTGTTGTTAGTGATGATGATGATGACGACTCTTCAGCTGCAGGTGCCACATCAGCGAGCGAAAGGAGGACCAAACGTACTCAAGATCCGAGTGCCTCCTCATCCAACCCGGCAGCAGAAGAGCCGATGATCCAGGACAAGAGTAATGCTTAGTTGGTTTATTGTTATTTAATATCTTTTGTATTCAGATTATGTATGATATTAATGAAATACATGTTTATATGTAATGTAAATAGTTATGTTTTCGATTATTATGGTCATGTCTTGATTGTTAACTAATGATTGATATATTGAATGTTTTAAATCAAGCAGATCCAAATTATCAAAGGGATGAACACGATATTGCTCCCCTTCAACAGATCAAGACTCAACTAACCATGATTCTTGATCTGCAAGGGATTATCAGAAGATCAGTGAGTTACACCCCTGAAGAAGGGGAAATAATTCATGATCATACTGATGAGCAACTGACAGAAATGTTCAAACTCAATCTTGATGAGATTGTAAAAGATGCTCCAACTGTGCAAACAGAGAGTGACGATGAGCTTCAGGATGTCGATGAAATTGAGATAGAAGATGTCACTGCTCAACACTATTCTGAGTACACTGACAAGGAGGGAACTGCCATTCCCAATCTAGGAGACACTCTTGTCAGTGACACTTTTGAGACTCTGGACAGGATGGAGAAAGAGCCAGAAAAGGATAAAGAGAAGGCCCAAGCATCAGACGCCGAAGTCAAAATCAAAAAGGCTGAATGGGCAGCATGTTTTGAAGAAATCAAAGCCCAACGCAGAGCTACTACATCAACTGCCTACACCAAACTGTATAAGGTCAAGAAACATCAAAAGGTAGCAGGCAGAATCATAGCGTGGGCACATTTTGCAAACCTCAACTTTTACGCGATTAAACGTGAGAAGGGAATAGAGTACTTCAGATTTCCACATGATCTGAAGACTCTTCCAGGTTTTGAGCTCAACCAGTTAGCAAAGTTAAATTTGCTATATGCTGACCCTCGTAAGATGTCAGGCTAGTTTGAAACTGCTCTAAAGTGGGAGTACCATACCAGATGGGTCAACTTCAAACCTCAACAACCAATGAGGTACATTAGAAGATCTGAAGTTGATACTATAACTGGTAAACCTAGAGTAGTGCTGAAGTGGAGTCCACCACGTACTATGTTTAAGATCCCACTACGTGAGATGCCACAGGACTTCACTCCACACTTCAAATGGTGGTACTACGATTGGAGAACGGGAGAGGCCATAATAGTCTTGAACAGGAATGGCTCAATGGAAACCACAAGGGTGTTTGACCCGATGTGGCTCACCAACTTGTCAGCACAAGATGTTTATACTTTATACAAGTGGCCAATGTTCTACGACCCACAGGATATTGTACAAGCTTTACAGTTCCAGAAAGTGATAAGACTCTGTTTTGCTTTTGAGATAAACACAGGAGTCACCAAAGAAGCTAAGTACAAAAATTTGAGGAAATCATGAAAGATGTTAGACAATAGATAGATCTAGGTCCAAGGAGGAGTTTGTTGATACATGTATGTACCTAGATCCTGATCTAAATGTAATATATCTTACACGTGTGTAATTGTAAGTGTACGGGTACTTAATGAAATACAAATGTTTGGTTGTGTTTATAATGTTTAATATTTCATTAATGAGTTGTTTAACACATATTGACTTGATTATATAGGTTTGTGATTCTTTGAAGTGTTATGCATAATGTTATAATATTGAATACCCTCAAACTTGGTGAAGTGAAGTTCTCATGCGTCCAACTGGACCATGCGCCCCAACAGTGGTCATGCGTCTGAATGGCCATGCGACTGAGTGTCCATGCGCCTAAATAGTTCATATGCCTAAACAACTTCATGCGTCTGACTCAGTCGCACGACTGAACACTCATCCGTGCGAATGGATCAACCGCATGTCTCAATCGCATGAATGAACCATGCCAATGGTTCAGTCGCCCGAATGAGCAACCCTAACCTATAAATACCACCTAATTCATGGAAAAACGAAAAGCATTAAATCCACTTCGACTCCAGACGTACCCTAGCCGTCCAGAAGCCTTTAAGTTCGTACTCCAAGTTCATAGAACGTTGCAGATCGATTCCTAATCAATTCTTGACTTTAGATTCAATTCGTTATTGTGTCTACGTGCGTTCTCACTGATTGGATCGCCAATCAAATAGGATTCCGCACTATTTGGTTTGGTTTAACATGTTAATTAGTTGGTGTTTGGTTAAATACTAGATCTTGACAAATTTGGTCATCTTAGTGAACAGGGTCTCATTGAATTACGAAAACAAGGCATCATTAGTGAGTTCAAGGTGAATGATGTAGGGTTCTGTGAGACATGTGTTTTGGGTAAAAGTAAGAGGGTTCAATTCAAGACTGGTAAACACATTTCTACTAATGTGTTGAACTATGTTCATTGTGACTTGTGGGGGCCCTGCCAGAACTAGTACTATAGGTGGAGCTAGTTATTTCTTGTCTATCATAGATGATTACTCACGAAGAGTTTGGGTGTATGTTCTTAAGCATAAGAATGAAGCTTTTAAGAAGTTTGTAGAGTGGAAAACTCTAGTAGAAACTCAATGTGAGAGGAAGGTCAAGAAATTGAGGACTTATAATGGGCTCGAATTCTGCAATGGTGAGTTCAATGAGTTTTGTAGAACTCAGGGGATAACCAGACATCTTACTGTACCCGGGACTCCTTAACAAAATGGGTTGGCTGAAAGGATGAACAGAACATTGTTAGAAAGACCAAGATGCATGAGGATTAATGTTGGGTTTCCAAAAGGTTTTTGGGGTGAATTGGTTACATCTGCAGCTTATCTGATTAACAGATCTCCATCTAGAGCTTTGGGTATGAAGACTCCTATGGAGATGTGGACAAGTGTTAAACCTAATTGTAGCCATTGAGGGTGATTGGGTCATTGGTCTACTTTCATGTTAGTCAGGATAAACTTGATGCAAGGGCTCAAAAGGGTGTTCTTTTGGGGTACCCTGAGGGTGTCAAGGGGTATCGAATATGGAGGTTGGAAGGAGAAGGACCTCGGGTAATAGTAAGTAAGGATGTAGAGTTCCAAGAAGGGATGGTATATAAGGATGTGGTAAGTGTTAACATCCAGTCTCAGTCTCTAGAGAAAGTTGAGATTGAGGTGGAGTATGAGGATGATTCAGACAAGACTATTGGGTCAAGTAGTGGGATTGAATGTGAAGTGAATCCTAAGTCTCGTACTACTCATAGTATTGCCAAAGATAGACCTAGAAGAAAGGTTGTAGCCCCTCTCAGATACAGGCAGGGTCATGATGTGTCAGCTGTTGCCTTCACAGCTGCTGAGGAGGAGAATATCTATGAACCTTTGAGTTTTGATGAGGCTATGTCATCAAATGAAAGTGAAAATTGGCATGATGCTATGGTTGATGAGATGAATTCCCTGAAGAAAAATGAAACATGGGAATTGGTTGATAAGCCAGTAGAGAAAAAGCTGGTAGCTTGTAAGTGGCTGTATAAAGTCAAGGATGGTGTTTCTGGTGCAAAGGGTCCTAGATTCAAAGCCCGGCTAGTAGCTAAAGGATTTACTCAACGGGAAGATATTGACTATAATGAGATCTTTTCACCAGTAGTAAAGCATACTTCTATTCGTATAATTCTGTCTATTACAGCTGCTCTTGATTTAGATTTGGAACAACTAGATGTTAAGACAACATTTTTACATGGGTTCTTGGATGAAAAGATTATATGAAGCAACCTATGGGTTTTGAGGTTAAAGGTAAGGAGGATAAAGTGTGTTTGTTAAAGAGGTCACTGTATGGTCTGAAGCAGTTACCAAGACAGTGGTACAATCGGTTTGATGAGTTTGTAGTGACTCATGGTTTTACTAGGAGTGACTATGATAGTTGTGTTTATCATAGGAGATGTTCTAGTGGGGATTATTTGTATTTGCTGTTGTATGTAGATGATATGCGAGTTGCATGTAAGGTACAAGATGAGATTGAAGCTACAAAGAAGTTACTCATGATGGAGTTTGAAATGAAGGAACTTGGTAATGCTCGGAAGATTTTGGGAATGGAGATTACCAGAGATAGGAGTTCTAGGCAACTAAAGTTGTCACAAACTTCTTATGCAAATAAAGTTTGAAGCTTTATGGTATGCATGAGTGTAAGGTGTTAAAACTCCTATTGGGGCTCATTTCAAGTTGTCCATGGAAGATAGTCCTTATACTGAAGATGAGTTGCCATATATGGAGAAGGTGTCATATGCTAATGTAGTGGGAAGTCTTATGTATCTAATGGTGTGCACTAGACCTGATTTGGCTTATGCTATGAGTCTGGTTAATAGGTTTATTTCATCACTTGGAAGAGTTCATTGGGAAGCTGTTAAATGGATTCTTAGATATCTTAAGCTTACTAAAGATTAGGGATTGTTTTTTGGTCTGAAGAAAGGTGAAGGTCGAGATAGAATTGATGGGTTTGATTTTGATTTTGCGAAAGACTTTGACAAGGGAAGATCCATCACAGGGTATGTATTCAGAGTGATGGGCAATGTGGTAAGCTGGAAGGCACAGTTGCAGCATGTGGTTGCGTTGTCTACTACCGAAGCAGAGTATATGGCTCTAACTGGAGCTATAAAAGAGTCATTGTGGTTACAAAGACTAGTTACTGAGTTAGGAATGAGATTGTCTGATACAGTGGTATTTTGTGACAATCAAGGTGCTGTACAACTTGCTAAGAACAGTGTCTTTCATGAAAGGAAAAAACATATTCATGTTAGATTGCATTTTATTCGTGAAGTGATTAGTAATAAATAAGTTCTGGTAAAGCAAGTTGGAACAGATGAGAATCTTGCAGATATTCTTACAAATGTGGTGTCAGGTTCTAAATTTGAGTTTTGTGTTACAAAGCTTGGTATTGGTTGATGTTATTATTGATGTTCTATGATGCATACTCTAAATGTGGAGATTGTGAGAAGTTAGAGTTGATCATAGAATCAATAAGAATACTTCGGAAGAAAATATTGTTGGCTTCGGAAGAAGCTGATTTATTCTTCGGAAGAAGAGTGTTTGCTTCGGAAGTATTCCATAACTTCGGAAGTTTAGTTTACCTTCGGAAGATATGTTTCCTTAACATAAAGGGGGTAAAGTGTAAATAGGTTGTTATGTTTGTTAAGCCTGATTCGTGTATATAAGGATTAGTTGCTGTTTTAGAAGAGAATTTAATTTTTCAATTCATTTTTAGATAATTTTCTCAGTTCTCAATTGTTCTCAGTATTCATTAACATTTGAATCATTTCAATAGTGAATTCATTGTCAATTTTGTTCTTTCTTTGAATCGGTTTCACAACACTGTCATTTTTATAGCTGGGTTACTTGCATAAGAATTATATACATTCGATTACATTTGTAACGTTAAGTGTAACATTATTTCAAATCACTTAATGGTGTTCTTGAGTTATTGTAACCTTATTATTTTCGAGCAAACAATATTTTTAATTGATGTTGATCAATTAATTAATTAAGTTATTAGTCTAATCAAGATTTTCATCCAAACACCATCACTTCCTTGTAAAAACTCAAATGGAATGTTTCATACCCTCACTAGAATTATCCTCGATCATTGTGTGCAAATGAAGTAATGAACCCAAATATTGACTTTTAAAATATTAAAATGTCTAAGAAATATTACGTTTTTCAAATTATCATCTTATCGATCCCACTCAACTCCCTTAAAGTGTATTATTTAACAAAAAAACTTTGGTTAGTATAGTTTTAAACTCAACCCGTATAATATCAAGACTGATATCAAAAGTATTAGTATTAAGACTAATAGTAAAATAAAAGAGAGGAAGAGAAGATGTACACAAGAATAAGAATAATGTAAACGAAAGGTCAACTTGTATAATATCAAAAATTATTATTTGAAAAAATCCTTAAAATGTTTTTTTATATATTAAATTTTCATAAATGTTCCTTTCCAAAAACCATCTTTAAAATGTTTTTATTGAAAAAGACATCAGAATCTACTATAGATATGCTCAAACCTACTATAAAAACGTTCAGACCTACTATAGAGATGTTTGAACCTACTAAAAGCATTCGAATTTACTACAGTGCCTTCCAAACTAACTATAGAGGTGCTTGAACCTACTCTAAAAGCGTTCAGCCCTTCTATAGAAGCGTCCAACCATGTAAAAATAAATATAAAAAAAACATTAGATGCGAATGTGATTATTATTCAATCTTAGATAGGTACTGACACGTTATCTGGTAAAGACATTTTGAGGATAATTTATGAGAAAAATGACATTTTAAGATTTTTATGAGAAAACTAACGCGTAAGGATTTTTCCCATATTATTTCATATGGGACACAATAAGGTCTCAAAAAAGGCGTGTATAGCTAGTCTTGAATATGATCATTACCTCTTGGCTTGTATTCTTATATTCTGTAAATATAATGTTATGTTACAGTATAAAATTCATAAATATTTTAGTATAATTGAATTGATTAGTTAACTAATATGATTATAGTATTCATGAATAGGGTAGAAGGTGCGAAATATACACTGTTTTAAGTTATTCTGATCTTTATTAGTAAAACTTTATAAGTTCTTAGAGTTGAAGCCTTTAATCAATGAGCATTTCAAAAGGGCAACACTGTCTCAATAGGGGTCTGGAGGGCAATGCCTATGATAGCGAGGTCCAATAGCAAAGTCATCGGGTTCAAGCTGTTCTGATAGTATTATATTTGTGAAAATTTTTTATTTTGATAAAAAATATTTCATTAAAATTTATAAGAAATTTCTCATGTGGAGTCAAATGTGAAAAAGACTTCATTTTTGAATCATGTATGCAAGATATATCCACCAAAGACGGTTCCTATCCAATCCTGCAAAAACGATTTACAAAACATTTTGGTCAATACCTCTCGTTCTTTTGGTTCTTGAATTCACAGAAACAAGCATAATTGTTGATAATTGAATGTACTCAATCTTTATCTGATTGTTGTATTCACAGTGAACCACCGATGAGTTAATATGAAAGTAAAATAACGACTCTCAATCTCGAGGCATCTTATATTCTATAAATACCAATCCTTTACAAAAAAAAGGTTCAAAATTTTGAAGTTTAATGAAAACCTACTTATCTTGTAAAATTTTATACATAGTAAAACGCTATTGTAGGGTGTAGAATTGATAAAAACATGGCATTTTCTCTATCACCGGATGATAGAGAAGTTGTTTCGAGTAGTCAGCCACTAAAAAGCTTTCACATAATTATTGAGTGTGTTAAAAGAAAACGTACATGAAAGGTGCGATGAATTTAGATACGTGAAGACGTTGCTCGGAATTTGCACACACATATCAAGGTAAGAATGTGATTTAGAGTAAAAAGAAAGATTACACATAAAAACAACATGAATGTCTTATACTACAATAGAGTAATGATGCACTTCTATAATGAAAAGAGATAACATATAAAATTAGAGTTGCAAACAAATCGATCATAAAAGAACAAAACTTTGTATGTGTTTATTTATTAAGAAAATAGTTTTGTTTACGATAGAACTATTTACAAACACTTACCGAACACAAATAAATGTTTATGAACATATATAGATGAACACATGTGAAATTTTACGAACATAAACGTATACAAATGATTATATTTATTCATTTATAAAAAATTGTGTTTCATCATAAATATTAAGTAAAATCAACATAATATAAATAAGTACTTGACATAGTTACACAAACACACTTGACAAATTATCATAAATATAGTTCATACAACAATTTTAAAACTGTCTAACTTTAACACAGACTGTGATATTTAAATGGTCAAATTGAGAATTAAGCAAGACATATCATATAACTAGAGTTTTATATTTTTTAAAAATTAAAACCAGTAAAATAAAAGTTTAAAATATAAAACTATTAAATCAATGATCACAAAACGAACACAAATAAACGTAAACAAAAGAAGATATACGTATGAACACATTATCAAAATTCGCGAAAATAAGTAAACGAACACCACCGCTGTTCATTGTTCCTTAGTCTAACAAAAGAACGGAATTTTCTTGTTCATCTTTGTTAATTTATTAAACGAATGAACATAAACAAGCTTACGATTTAATGATTCCCAAACTGCTCACTAAACTTTTGGTTCGTTTTCAGTTCTATCGAAAATAGTACAATTAAGTGAAATGAACAACAAAGCATTGCATGAAATTAATAGAAGAGACTTCAACATAGCCAAGAAACGATTGCCGACAATGCTAAATATATTCATGCATGTCATCACTATTATTAACGTGATGCCGGCAATTCATCCTTGGCTCAGTTGAACCCTCCTCCACTTCAATTATTATTGTATGTATTGAGTTGTAACTCAGTGTGTGAAGCTAACCATGGGTCTTGTTTTGCATATATAGTAGAAGAAAAGGGAGATGAGATAGAATTAAGAATATATTCCTTTACACTATTTATTAGTGGTATTCAATTCGTTAAAGTTCATGACCTTTCTTGTAGGGATCTAGCGAATTAAGTTGTAAGATTTTATCTATCTTTTATTTTATATACAAACCAAGAGTACATTGTTTTGATAAATTAAATAATTATATATGAATCGTTTTGAAGATAAAAAGCTAAATATCCGCACACCACACTAGTTTTAGTGAGACACCAAATCCATATACATAGCGTAGACGGTACCCACAAGTCATGACACTATGAGTATTAATACAGCAAAACCACAGGTGAGAGATCGATCGATCAAGAGAAAGATGGATTCAAATTGCTATGAAAGACGTGAGCAATTGAGGAGATGTATGTGATTTCGCACCAATAATCTGTGTGATGTGGATTCAAGATTGATTTGTTATTTTTGGTGTAGTAGTAATAGTAGTAGTTGTTCTTTTATTAGTAATAATACACGCGTTTATTAATAATATAACTATTATTACTATTATTATTTTTTTTACTATTCTTGTTAGTTTAAATGTATTATTATATATCTTACGACCAAACTAGTTTAATATGCGTGTCTATAGGATTCACTATCTCTCCACAAGAAAAAAAACTAACAATATATGTACTCTTATGGTAGACAATTCAGACTTGGAAAAACAACCCACTTGTACGGTTGTTATAACATTAAGAAAGCTCATGTCCCAAATGGCTAGGTGTAACCCATTCATTACATGTACGTATGAAAGTATATTTGTGCTACATTGCAAATAATATGATGAGACTAACATATTACCGTAAACATTTTCTAGCTCATGCATTGGGAGGCTTACACACTAGTGGTGTACGTATTTTCTAGCTATGTTTCACTCGAAGACCTAAATCAAGAAAAATACTCATGTCAATGTCGTGTCCATGTTCTCAACTAATAGGTAGTCTAGCATGGCACATATGAATATTCTCATATCACCTTTAGCTAGAGGATTTAATTCCAAGAACACTAGTTTCAACTTTTACATGAGAACTTACTCTGGGTACGAGCATGTTTATGTATTCCAGATCATCAATTTCAATCCAATTTACTATGCTCATGTTAGAATACACCCCATACGCAATATTAAAATGTATAAGACCATCAATTTCAAGAAACTCGCTAACAATTATCTAGCATAATAACTCTTCTCACATGTCACACCCAACCATCAATCTGCCATATTTGAAGTAGAGGAAGGTTGTCAAATTTAGGTTTAAGAGGTTAATGGTTACAATATTGGATATTTGTAGAAAAATTTACACGACAATCTCTTGTTTGCTATTTATAGAAATGTTTACAAACTGATATCCGTTAGACTACTCTTTTGTGAAACACAACACCAACAAACGCCTAAAGAGTCTAGTTGGAATATGGTAATTAGGAGGTTTAAACTCTAATTCTTGAATGTACCAAGTTATAATCTATCAGAAATTTTTCCAGGCAATTAAGTTGGATTTAAAAAAAAACTAATTAAGTGAAATATTAGTTTTTTTATCGACTAAGTACATACGCTAAAAATAAATCTCAAAATAAATAATGAAAAATGGACCTTGATGGATTCCATCAGTGATATGAAGTTTGTGTCAGTATCTTGAAGGATCCATCCATCGATAAACATCTAGCGATGTTAGGAAACCTAGATAGTTTATTATATTTGTGTACGCTTAATGTGTGTTGAGTGATACATGCATTTTGAGTTAATTGTTTGTATCATGTTAATTAACCCTTAAATTCATCAAGAGATCTGGAAAAACGTGTTTAGCCATAGATTCATCCGTAACTAAAGCCCCGTTTTGTATAGTAATGTGAGATCCATCGTCTCTGATTCGAGTTGTTCATACAATCAACTCGTTTATCACACATGCGAAAATATATACAAACATCTACAATATGTTACACCTGATGTCCCATTGGCTCTTGTCTCTTTGTCTACAAAAGAAAATATTCCTACTATACATTTAACAATCCGAATCTTTCGTGGTGCGTTCAAATCTTCATGATAGTTCATACCCTAATGGTAGAAGCCCATGTTGTGTCCAAATCTCAAGTTCTAAGGGGCAAGAGATCGAATATAGTTTGACTATTATAAAAAGATGCGTATAATCTGATTAAAAGATGCAAAATCTTGAATATTATTTGGTCAACGGGATGGTGGACACTTGGGAATGGTTGACCTTTCTGACTTGTTATCTAACAGCTGTGAGCATCATATATATCATTATAGCAAAATAAAGGAGAGAGTATATTTTAAAGGGTCCTACTGCTTTACACTGCATGCACACCCCTAATTACTACTTACATTTGTTGTTTCAACCTTTAAATGGACTTTTAGTATTTGGTTTTCATATAGATTTGTATTTGGGCATTTAAGTTTTGGCTTTCCATATGAAAAGAACGTTTAACTTTCGGGTTTCTATTTTATAAACAGTTAGATAACATTAAATCTGTTAGTGATGTTAATATAACAGTATAACATGTCACTAGTGTTATTTATTTGCAAGTGTCCATTTAAAATCATTCCTCAAGAGATCATTTTACATTGATAGCCTATCACTCAATCTTCAAGAACTTTGTTCCCAAAGGATAAGGATCTCAAGTTCAATTAATTTACGTAGAGTTCTCTATAAAAATGTTATCTTTATAAGATTATAATTCATAACAAAAAAAGTAACATGACCCAACTGATAACTTAAAGAAAATCATACAAATTGGTAATTCACTTACCAAATGAACATGATAATCACTTAGGGCTTAGGGTTTTATGTTTATGGCTAAGGATTTGGTGTAATAATGCAGATCACATATAATAATGATGTATAACCAAAGGGCAATACATAGTGTATGCATACTTTAAAAGAAAAAATAATTATAGAAATGGACATTTTGACGTTTTTGCCATCATATATCACTAAAACATCATCGCTAATCACATCGTGTGATGGATGCTTAGTAACATATTAATTTTGTAACGAATTTTAGACCAATCAGTCGGGAGTTTTCATCACATACTTAAGCCACAACAATAGATTATAAACTTTTTGAAAATTTATTTTTGTAATTTTTAGTTATTTCTTTGAGCCACGTATGCATTCAATTTCATAGAATTACATGTCAAACTAAAAAAATTATATAAGTTCATAGAATAGTATAAATTTATAAAGTTATACAAATCATCCTTAAATAATACATAAATATCGGAACGGTGTTTAAAAACTATATGCCCTCAGTGGATGGAGGTTGTGGTTCGCTTCACAATTTTTGAAAATATGTTATCATAGCATGTTTATGTGCTCTTTTTTTTTCTAATATCGGTTGCATTATATTTTCTTTTAGATGTTATATAATTAAGAGCCCTTATCACTCATTCTAATAAAAAATAACTAGGGTTGTAAAAAAATTCACGGTTTGAAACTCGCTCAAAGTTCGCTCGAAAAAAGCTCGATTCGAATTCTAAACGAGCCAAACTCAAGAAAGGGTTAGCTCAGCTCGAGCTCGGCTCGTGACTCGATACATATAATATATATGTGTGTGTATATATATATATAATATATATAGTAATAATAATTATTATTATTACTACTACTACTATTATGATTATTATTTTTATATTAGGATTATAAAAATGTTTTTCTAAAAATAAAAGTATATTCTTTTTAAAAACATTAAGTATTTTGTTTAAAAATATATAACTTAATAGTAAATTATTTATATTTAAATAATGATTTTTGTTCTTATAAGTACGAATTACACCACAAAATATAAAAACCCTAATATATTTTTTTTGTGTTTTCATATATATTAATGTGAAAAATAAAAAAATTAAACTTGAGCCGGTGTTTTGAGCTCATTAAAATTTTCGAGCCGGCTCGGCTCGATAAACTTCAAGCTTGAGCTCGAACCCATCCTGGTTCGGCTCTTTTGCGGCCCTAAAAATAACCCATTATGGTCCTTTATAACACGTTATAACCATGAAATTTCTGATGTTAATAATGGTTAATGAAAAGCATAGAAAGCTTGAAGTTTCGGTAGACTCTTGTGTCTTTGAAGGGCCATTTGACAATTCATTTTCTCCTTATATGGGTGTAGTTACCTACTTTATTCTTATGCTATCTATTTTCGATCATTTTCGTTAGTTGCTCTCTTTTCTAAGGTGTTTCAATTATATGGATGCTTTTTAGCTATCGGTATCTATTGCAATAATCCATATACAAGGTGAAGCTTAATAAGATAAGTGTAGGTTCATCAAATTAATTTCTCATGTATTAATTTATTATAAGGAGTTAAATGTGTTTGGAGTTATTTTGGAAAGTTAAATATGAATGGAACAAAAAAATTCACTTTGCAAGTTAAATTTTCATTTAATAGAGGTTCATTAATTTTTTTAACATCTAATAACTTTTATATATTTTATATTTTTAACTTATACCATTAAAAATCAAGAGTTTGTTATCTCTAACATGTTGCTATATTTTTCCAAAATGTCAAATGCATCATTGATTACAACGATGTTGCTGGCTAGTCTACGACAACGGGTAGTCTTATTTTGCTTGTATGATATACTAGCTTTAGTAAACTCGTGTATTACACAGGTTGAATAAAAAATATTAAATAGATTAAATATTTATTAATTATAAATTAATATTATAAAATAAGATACGATTGAAATCCTTATTATAATATATAAAATAAAACTTTTATTTTAAAATAAAAGTTTTAGAAAATGTAACAGTTAATAACTTTCTTCTATAACTCTCAATGTTTATTCTTTTGTTGTTTATAAAAATTTTAATTTTTAAAAACACCAATTATAAAATATTTTGTATTTTTTAAAAAGTTTGATGTTTTAAATTTTTTTCTAATTTTATGAAAAATTATTTCCTTAGAAATAGCATTAGTAAAAGTATCTCTTGCTTAATTTATTAGAAACTATTTTAATCTAAAAATTATTTTTTTTAATATTGTTAGTAATTAATATGATTATTAAAAAGTGTTGAGGAGTAATATGGTGTTGATATATGTCCTCCTAAATACTTTTTTATTAGAATAGGAAAATCTCTAATGATTAGTTGCTCATACCTGTTGATTCTATACATCCAAGCTATTACTTGAACACATCCAACTTCACATTAGAGTTGTATTGAGTTTGAATTACACGATATACACTATACATATAAAGTGTCTATCCCAACATAATATTGCATCAAACTTATAATGTATAATGTTGCCGTAAATCTGTATTTTGTCAAGAGTCGTTTCTATGTTTGTTATATTAACCCCCCCACCTATATCATGTTATATTAACATGGTGACTAATATAAAAGGCTTTCTTTCTTTAAAAAAAGTCTTTGTCGATCGATAAACACAATTTAAAACTATGTGTCTAAAATTTCAATGGTGCATTGAAACCTATTATTCCAATGCCTAAAACAACTAAGCTAATGTAATTTTGTTATTGCTTTTGACACACAAGTTTCTAACAGTGCGTTGAAAATAATCAAGCGATGAATCCCTAAACTCATTACAAGTATGGGATCCAAATTCACAATGTTATGCATTGTTGTAATTGTAACTACAAGTAGTTGTTTTCTCTAGAGAAAAAAAAACAACAACAAAAAAGAAAAAAAAAACCTTGTGTATGTTGCTTTAGTTATTCAGTTTATTCGAGATGGCCCCTTTAATTAATTATGTTATGGCAACAAGTAGCCCATCAAGGATGGTTACCACAGGGCTTAGTATTCTGTGCTGCTTTACTTTTTCAGTTTTAAATCGTTTAAGGGATAAGTTGTTCGAATAAACCTACGTTAATTGTCTATCATTCGCATATGTTAATAAGAATGTTTATGTAACATTGTAACTTACTAGTGTAGTAATTAAGTTTAGGTTATACACTATGCTGTCAAATCCATACCTAGATGTGATTGTTTTTTTGTCCCCTTTGTGTTCTCCTTTCCCTAATTTAAGCGTTGTTTAGGTTAGTCTTAGTTTAGCGCAAACCAATCACCACCCGTGTGTTTAATTTTTAACAGTGAAATGATTAATAATATGACATACTGCTTATCATGGCTATCTTGGATGATTGAGTTTTCTAATGACTTGACGACGGTCTTCAAAAACCTAAATAAATTCATAATTCATGAGATTGATTTTTGTGCCGTTTGATATGTGCTTTTGTAGTAATAATGAAAATGATACTAAACATGATATAATAATATTATATTAAATTCTTAATAGAGGTTCAAATAATAATAATAATAATAATAATAAAATAATAATAATAATAATAATAATAATAATAATAATAATAATATAATAGCAATAATAATAACAATAACAATGATAATAACAATAAGAATAACAGTAACAGTAACGCTAACGCTAACGCTAACGGTAACGGTAACAGTAACGGTAACGGTAACGGTAACAGTAACGGTAACGGTAACGGTAACGGTAACAGTAACAGTAATAATAATAATAGTAATAATAATAGTAATAATAATAGTAATAATAATATAATAGTAATAGTAATAGTAATAATAATAATAATAATAATAGTAATAATAATAATATAGTAATAGTAATAGTAGTAATAATAATAATAGCAATAGTAATAGTAATAATAATAATAATAGCAATAATAATAATAATAATAATAATAATAATAATAATAATAATAATAATAATAATACTGATTAATACAAAGAACAATTAGAACAACAACTGTTTATTTAAAGATTACCAAATCGAATCTTAAAAAGTACAGTACGTGTACACGTCTAAGATAAAAGTACGTTTGTATTTAGAGACGTGAAAGTAATAAAGTTGTAATCACGAAATACCTCATAAAACAAAACTGTAACTAATCCTGATCTTCAACTAACTCAAAAATATCTCCTATATTTCTATGCGATCTGAATTATAACCACACAATAGTTTGTTGCCACTAGGTCACTAATGATTAAGCAATGGAAATACGATACAAGTTACATTGCTAGTTGCATTGAAATCTAGTAAACTTAATAGACAATTACACAAATACAAGAGATAACTAATTAACTTGGTACACATATATGTCAGCTAGCAAAAAAGATGAAGAACTCATATTCTTTTTGGACTTGATGATGTACCTAAAGCCATTAAAATAGGCACTCTTTAAAATCTATAAAGATCTACATATTCATTCAATCACTATCTCTGATAAGTGTTGATGTCCACAACATTCCTTTGTAAAGCTTCTGCAACAGCCGCTCACATGCCTCTTCTCCAACCCATGTTTCTGGCAACAATGTCTTACCATTTTCCCCAATTCCTCTTTGGTTATGTACTCTTTCACATGAAGATGATCATGATTCAAATCGATGTGCGTTTCATGATTCGATTGGCTTTTCTTGTGGGTCATTTGGTCATGACAACACACACTTTCCTCTTTAACTACAATCTCACAACTATGAGTCCTTTTAACTTGCGATTCACCGTCTGAAACTTTATGTAACTTATTACTAGCATGACCACAACAGTCGCGGTTTTCTTGCCCTTGTATCTCGCGCTTAGCCTCAGGGACCTCATCGTCACTGTGAGCACAACAACTATGTGTGTGTACTTTGTCTTGTGCTAAGTACTTTACCATATGAACATCTTCATGATCATGTGCAAGGTGCTTCACTTCATGTGCATGATCATCATCATGAGCACAACAACTATGTTTGCTTCCTGTGTCTTGTACCAAGTGATTTACCACATGAACATGTTCATCATGATGTCCATGATGCTTCATTTCATGTGCATGATCACCATCATGAGGACAACAACTATGAATGCTTCTTGTGTCTTGTACCAAGTGATTTACCATATGCGCACCTTCATCATGATGTCCATCGTGCTTCAATTCATGTGCATGATCATGATCATCATCATGAGCACAACAACTATGTTTATCTTTGGTTTCTTGTACTGAGCAGCTATGGTCATGCACCTTATCACCATGCCCACAACAACCCTTCTTTTTTCCGCAATTTACAGCCGACTGGTGCTTATCAGACAAACATTTGACATGTTTATGAGATGAATGACAATGTTTATGATTATGTGAAGAACCTGAATGTCTGTTGGCGGTTTTTGTGACGGTTGTAACTCTTAACAGAAGCATGCTGTTGAGAATTACTATCAAACATGTCCCAACATCTGCTAAAACTGCTGCCCAAACTAGTGGATGGCCTGCAATAGCTAATGTAATTATAGCAGCCTTGGTGATAAAAGCCAGAAAAATATTTTCAAATATTTTTCTTCTTGTTTTTCGCGCGAGTTTCACTGCTATGGGTATCTTTCGTATATCATTTGACATTAATATCACATGCCCAGTTTCAGTTGCAAGTGCAGATCCTGATACACCCATTGAAATCCCGATATCTGCAGTGGCTAAAGCAGGTGCATCATTGATTCCATCTCCAACCATTGCTGTTGGAGATAACTTTTGAAAATCTTTAATGATTTTCGCTTTATCTTGGGGTAAAAGTCCTGCATACATCATGTCTAATGCACCCCCTAACTGCAAATTCAAAGATACAATAAGCACAAAAATCTGTAATTTTGAACTTTTGTAGTTGGCATAAGAGTTTTACCTCATTTTTTGCATGATTGGCTGCAGCTTGACAGTCACCTGTAAGCATAGCTGTTTTAATACCCATTGATTGAGTTCTTTGAGTGCTTCTTTTGCACCCGTTCGACACGCATCAGATAGATTAAAGACGCCAGCCAACGAAGATCCTAAAAATATGTAGCCAGTTGACTTTCCTTCTGTGTTTTCACTTGCACTATGCAAAACTAATTATAATAATAAAAAACAAGTTAATAACTTACAAATGTAAGTAATTAAACGTATAATCACATTACAACAAATCTAAACATAGGTTTAGTTTTTACCTGTTGAATTACAGCCTGCTCTAACAGCAATCTTTTGGTTTCCAACATAAATGTTTTTTCCTTCAATTTTACCATAAATTCCTTCACCGGGAAAGTTTAGAAATTCCTCAACATTGTCTGGTTGTGCTTTCACAGAATTAGAGGCTGCATAGTCTATAAGGGCTGCAGCCATGGGATGACTAGACATACTCTCAACGCTCGAGACCCTTTAAATTTCCAACAAAAACCACTCTCGAGTAAAAATAAGCATCAAATAACCAAAAGATTGATCATACGAGCACGTTGATAGTTTATAAGTTACCAGTATAGCAATTTTTCAAGACTGATATTGTCTATGAGTGAATGGAAGTTTGAGACTGAAAACTCTCCTCTAGTGATGGTCCCGGTCTTATCAAAAGCAAATATTTTAACTTTTGAAAGCGTTTCCAGGTATTCTGCGCCTTTGATCAAGAGCCCAGTTGTAGCTGCTTTTGATAGCGCGCAATATGTAGCAACTGGTGTTGACAGTATGAGTGCGCATGGGCATGCACTTACCAAAACTACCAAAGCCAGGTGATACCATTTGTCTAAATTGTGAAGTTTCATAGAAGTTGGTATCAGAGCCAAACTCGCCGCTACAACCACAACAGCTGCACACTCACATAAACAAACTTGTGTTAGCAAGAATGAGTGACATATCAATAGAAGCTAGATGAATGATTAAGGGGTGTTTGGATGTGCGTTTTTGAATGTATTTATATGATTATGTATATTAAGAATCAGTCTTGTAAGTTGTAATTAGATCCAAACACCCTCTTCAATAGGTTATAACAAGTGATTAGCAAGTTTTACCTGGTGTGTAGTATTTTGCACATTCATCTATGTATCTTTGAGTTTTACATTTATTCTTTTGAGCTTGTTCAACAAGCTTTGCCATTCTTGCAACCACAGAGTCTTCAGCAAGAACAGTAGTGTTAATGCTAATGTAACCTGAGGAATAATAGCAAGATCAAACAAAGGGTTATCCAAGAGTTCACATCCTATCTTCATACTTTGACTTTTAAAGTCAAAATAACCGTTTTTAACTCAGTAATTATTACAAATGTCTTGTAAAATAATAATAAAAAGATTTCATAAATGTGTTAGTGTGCTATAAACTTTAATGTGGATATCAGTCATTTTTATAAAGTAGTTAAAAAAGGTCATCATTTTTCAACTTGAAAAATAGAGTGTTTGACCACAACAGTCAAAGCATACCATTTAAATTTATTGTGCCAGCCCAAACTGTAGAATCCACTTGTTTTGATACAGGAATTGACTCTCCAGTTAGAGCTTTCTCGTCAACTTCACATGTCCCTTGCACGACGATTCCATCGATCGGGATAACATCGCCAGCCTTAACCGCAAGCTTTGTGTTGACCATGACTTCATTAGCGTTGACTTCTTCTCCATTGCTAGCCAATACAGCTTTTTGTGGAGCCATGTTCATCAATGATGACATCACAGCAGTGGCCTAAAATTAATATAATTCAATCGTAGTAGTTTAGTACTATTAAAAAAAACAAACATACATACATATAATATACATACATGTTGCATGCATACCCAGTAAAATATCACTCATATAGTATAAGGTCTGAGGATAGTAAGATCAACGCAGACCTTATCTCTATCTCATAAGATAAAGAGGCTGCTTGAGTGAGACCTTTAAAAGTAAAAGTAGTCTCTATGTATATTCAAGAACAAATTTATAAAACTAGTGAACCTTGTGAGATGCCCTTGATTCAAGCCATTCTGCTGTAGTGAATAAGAACACAATTGTTCCAGCTTCCCAGTAATCTTTCAAAAAAATCGATCCTGCAACTGCATATCCGATATGTTTTTTTTAGTTTCAAACTAACGGAAAAAATTTGGTTACAGAAGAAAAAATGCTAGATGCTAAAATCCAGTTGATATGTGTCAAATTTGTGTTTTCTAACTATTACATACGTCTAATTCATTTTATGAAATTAAATAGCATTAGTTATGAAATTAAGAATAGTTCATATGACATTTTAAGAATAAAGATGGCACAAAAGTATATATAATTTACTGAACTAAAATACAAAGAAACAACATCACCATCAAATTTCAAGATTAAAAGAGGGCACATCTTTAGACTTATCTTCTCCTTTTTCTTTCCCTTTCGCTTTTTCTTTTCCTTTTCTATATAACGTAATTTCATTCTTTTTCAAGGATTGGAGTAAGAAAACATATATTTGTATTTTAAGAGAAAATCGGTTACCTTCTCAACTATTTTAAAATAATTCTCACTTATAGTTTTTTTAAGAGAATATACGTACATATACATTGTGTTAAAATCAAACTATAACTAACTTAAACACAATTTTAAAGGGTTAATATCACTAAAAACATTTGTATGTTTTTTTCCCATTAAGAAGTCCCTCAAGCCGATTTTTATATATTAAAGTCCCTAAGCATGTCAAAGAAAACATGAAACAATCATTCAATTCAATTTTGCTATATTACAGTCCTTAAACTTGTCTAGAATGCACGTATTAATGATAAATAATAAAAATATTAACTTGTTATCTATTAAATTAGATAAAATTTGATGAATTTTTGCGCAAAAAGTTTATATCCTCTTAGTTGAAAATTTTAAACGTAATAAGTTATTATTATAGATAGATTTGTAAACTAAGGATTTTAAAATAATATAGCTGGGTTAATAAGACTTTTCCATTTTTTTGTTTTATTTGTTAATAGGTTTTAATGTACGACAATTAATTGAGATACTTTTCATGAAAATTAGAAAGTACGCTAAAACTAAAACGATGTTAAAGGATAAAGAGTTTGATAAAAGGAGTTTGTTTTAGGATAACTTTTTGTATTTTTTAAAAAAATTATTTTTTAAGTCAGATAAGTAACTTTTTTTAGTCGTAAGCTTTTCTTTTCCTTTTTCTTTATCTTTATCGTGCAAATGCATTTAAAAGAGGAAATAAAAGTTTAAAAGGTTTGGTATGACTTACAAGCAATGTTAAAAGTCATGCATATGGCTTTGTCAATCATGAATCATATATACCCAAAGAAGACAAGCCTAAATTCCTAACCATGAAACGTAAAAGTTTTAATTAAGGTTTTGTGTGGAAGTTTCCTTAATTTTGATTTTTTAATACGTTACTTACATATGCTTTAGAATATTCATCTTTTAGTTTTAACACACGTCACAAACACACACATATATGTATATTAAAGAAGTTGTACAAGACTCATTATATATCAAAAGTATTATCGTTTGAGACTCATTACACGGGTGAAATCTAAGGGTGTATATCTATCACAATTGTATTGTATCGCATACCGTAGTGCATAACATAATGTAAATATTATATGCTAGAACATATAATTTAAACATAAATATAAATAAGTACATATATAAGATAGAGGATCTTAACATCTTAGAAATTAGCTAAGCCGTCCTCTTTTATTAATCCTGACATATAATTTGGAATTAGGTTTTTTAATGCATATGAATCCTGTCTGGTTCTTTTCTTTCATCCTTTTGTTTTAACCTTTTGTTGTAGCATTTTAAACGATGAATAAACTACTTTTTTTCTAATGTAAAATTAGTATTATATAGTTGTTGGTTTTGGTTTCCTAGATGAAAAATAAACAAACTAAAGGTTCTAGTTCACTCAAACAACAATAAAACCGATAGACAATTGTGGGCTTATGTTCCTATTGATCAAGGTAAGATGATTTACGTGTGTGATCATGGGTTGATGTCTTTAATACAAATAAATATATTAGTTGTGTTTGGGTTCATCAAATTTTAATTAGTTGTGTTTGGGTTCATCAAATTTTAATTTTGAACGGCTAGCAAAGCATTTATAAAACAATACTAAAGTCGTTAATATCGTACCTGCAATGAGCATGAGGGTGTTTACGTCGAGTCTGAAATTGCGTAACGATGCAACAGATTTCATAACTATGGGAACAACGCCAATAGCAACAGCTCCGAGTGCTAACCATTTGAAGGGTGAAAACACGTAACTCAAAAAGGATAACAAAAGCAATACACCGCAAGCGACTGCAAACGGGCTTGGCCATTTGTTTCTATAGTTTGTATCTCCTTTCACTCTCACATTTGCTTCTAGTCGAGCTTGGTTTAGCGCCTTAACTGAAACAAACTTAAAAATTTACACTAACTTCTAACAGACGGATAAAACTTCTATCATATACATAAATCATAACCATTCGATACATAAATTTCTAAGAGAGCCTGTCACGATCCAATAAATTTACAGTTGTTATGCTTGGGATTCTAGAAAATTTTACATGTTATGCTCCAAAACCATAAAAAAAGGGGCGAGGACCCTCCTCCTTGATTTAGAATTAAGAAATATATTTTTTAGTGTTAAATGTGTGATCCCGCTTCGAAGGACATATGTTATTTTAATTGGGCTCATTTATTTGTTTCGTAGCCAAAATCGCACCTTCAACCCCCTTAGAAGGAAACTTATTGCTGAGAAAAACCTACGAGTTCAACTCTTTTGTAAGGTATTTTTAATCAGCATAAAAGGTTTTTGTTTTTTTAGGTTGGTCGTAGTGATAAGTGATATGTCTAGTAATTTAGAAATTTATGACTTCTAATTTTATATCCTACAGAAATGAAAAACTTATCTTAAATAATCCTGATATTATTGTTAATAAAAAGTCTCTTGTTTTGTATAATTTTTATATTAAAAAAATATCACGTGTTGAATTAATTAGTAAATCATAAACCCACTAAATACCATATTAGGGTCCACCGTCCACACCCTAGCGTCCAATTTAGCATACTTTAAATAATATAGTAGCTTTATGATCCCATGTATATTACATAAAGGACCATAATTAGTAATAAGGGGAAATGAAAGCTTTATTTAAATAATGTTTTGTATATATAGTTTACTCTAACAGAAATATTGATCGCATTTCACATTCTACTCACTCCTGACTCTTATGACTGTCATTCTCACTTCCTCATAAAAATGATATTTACTGTCATCACTTATCATTTTAATAACTTTTTGTTTATTTTCTCAATTAAGAAAGAGGGAAACGAGAGCCCGCTCATGGTGAGGGTTCACTAGCGTGGACTACGATTACCCAGTGTGATGTTCCACACGTAAAAGCGGTGACAGTCACGACATGATAGTACACCGAACGGTATTATACACGAGTATCACAATAAGCAAATGTTTATAGAATGATGGTTTTGTGTTAAGAAATCACGTGACTACTGGGTGTACCAATGCAATGTTTGCATGTTCATTGTGTAAACTCTATAAAAAATATATTTGTATAGATGCTTTCATATAAAACATCATGCTTTTCGCCACCCCAATGTCATAATTAGTAAATCAAAAGCCGTTACCTTACTTCAATGAACTTTATTACATTTTACGGGTGGAAAATAAAGTAAACTGTTAATTATAAGTATATTATTTTAAAACAGAAAAGATATAAGTATAACCATATAAACTGTTATATTAAAAGGCGCGTGGTGCATTTTTTATTAAACACACTACATCCTTTAAAAAAGAATATTCTTGCAAGAAAATATATTAAATACTCATATCAAACACAAGTTAATCTTAAAGAAACAATTTGAGTAATAACATGTCTTCCATCTATACAAAATCATATGACTTATCTTATAAACTACTCATTATATTTGTAATCTATATAAGTAATTATTTAAACTAAAACACGATAAATAAGAAAATGTTTTCTTCATGGTGATATTTTTTTCTTTTGGAAAAAAGGCCAATGTATGAGAATCAAAGACCGACTAACAAGGAGCTAGAAAATAAAAAAGACAAATAATTCATAGAACATAAGAGGGTTTTACAACCATTTGATCCAAGGAATATTAATTACAAGTGTAATCTCTTATTAGACCATATAAAAGAAGTATGTATGAAGAGTCAAAGAGAAGCACTTTGTTGCATCAGTCATCTATTTGAAAAACAACTTCATTCCGGAAATTCCAAAGAGACCACCAACATGACATAATAATAGCTTACATGCATATTTCTTTTTATGGCGATATTAAATATTATGAGTAAAGTAGAGAGACCTTCGTTTCAAAATATTTAATATGCTTAGTTAGAACTATGAAATTGCATAATGTATTTAACATTTATTGTACTGTCTTGAACGTGATATATAAAATGGTTATGTAGCTTCTTTATTTCTTTTTGCGTCACTACTTCTGGTTATCTTAATGTACTATATACAAGTATATTATATATGTAGCTCTTAGAAAGACATTTTATTGATTGTGAAAAGAACATGTAAAGTGTAAAGCGTAAAGTAAGTTATCTAAGAATGTAAATCACAATAATCAATTTAAACCATGGATCTAAACACCCTTTTATTTTGTCAAGTTCAGCAAATGCCTATGAAAATAAGTTGAAACGACGAAAAATATAAAAAAAAATAAAAAACATAAACGGAGGTAGTTTACCAATTTGAAGCTGGGATACAAGGGCGGGATCATGGACAACAATGACGGTTCTGGATGGAACGATGACAGATACGTCATGAACACCTTCAATCGGTCGTAGGATCTTCTCAATCAGAGGGACCTCCGATGAACAACATAATCCTAGAACGTCGAAGTAGCTTTTCTCGAATTTCTTCGATGAATTCTCCCTCATCACTTTAACTTCTTTGTATCAATATAGTTCTATAGGTTTGTTATGGGGAACAAGGTGTATGAGACAGAATGAAATGGAAGGTCAGGTAGTTGGCGTTTATATGTAGTGGTGGTGAAGGGGAAAAGAGAATCGTATCAAGAAAATGAACTTTGATGGAATCTGACGTGTACCCCCATTTTCCATGTGGGGTCGAATCTTTTCTTCTAAAATATGGTAAAAAAAAAGATAAGTAATATAATGTTTTTAAGCTTACTTTAGAGAATTGATTGATTTATGCATAAATCTAATTTAAACTAAGTGTATCTGAATGTCGACTTAGCTTTCGTTTTAGTTAAGATAAGAGAAGGGATTGTTTTTTTCACCATCACTTGTTACGTATATATTATTTGTTAAGATGGATAACCTAACCTATTAAAGTTGGATTTATCCTCTACATATACTCAGGTGTAAATTATTTTATTGACACACATAGAAATAAACCGATATTTACTTTTATGTTAACTTATTAAAACATGATCCTCTTATCCTAAGAGGGTGTTAAAGGAGTCATGTTTGTATGTTGACGAGTCAAACCCAAACATGATATGAAGTTATAAACTTAAAAATCATGTTACCCAAACATGACGCAACTTTCATTGATTGACACAAACACTATAATCATAAAATTGAAAATTAACAACCACAAATATAAATATATGTAAAATAATTACGTTTATAATATAAAACTTGATGTTCATTTTAATTCTCTTTTATCTTTTAAATTTTGGCATGAACTGTACAACTAGTTTACGCTATGACTTGCAAAATGTTTTTTAAAAAGTAAAGAGTTAAACATATTAAACAAGTTAAACAAGTCAACCTGTAAATTAATCTGACTGAACTAAATACGACCAGTTTAACTAAATGTATTTGCTGGCTTGGCCCAAATCCTTTTAGATTAAAGTAAAAGTCTCAAACCCACAAAATTTATGTTAGATTCTTGTGATACAAAAAATAAACACCTTATAACTTAACCACGTAAAAAGACAATAGCCTTCATAATTAAAATTGTGTTTAATCAACACTAAATGTACAGGTTGAGTGAGTATTTGTAAAACGATTTCTACATTCTACTTTATGGTGAACATAAGGGACCATAGATCCCCATATATGAAAGACCTATTATAAAATTTGGATATTATTGACTTGGAACTTAAAATTTTTAGCTATCTTACTCCTTTTTATATGATGGTCATTGTATGTGTGTATAGGAAATGCTGCCGATATAATATCAAACTTTACAAGTATGGTGTGGCTTAAACCAGTAAACTTACTAGAATTGAACTGATTATCGGTTTGGTCTAGTATGTGTTAATTTTACTATCGAAAACACCATGCTTCTTCTTCAAGCTAGACTAAACGTTTTGGTTTGTATCGGTTCAAAATCAAATGGTTTTAGATCAGACTGTATCGTATGCTTCGCTTGTTCCTATTAAAATAACAAAAACCATTAATACGTCATAATGTTACATAGACTTGCAAGTTTTCTCCTTGTGTAAATGCACATTTCTTCAGGTTTACATAATTGTAGACATTTAATATGTTGGAAAGAATTTCATGTATACTTCCTACAAAATTTTAAAATCTCATATATGCTCAAACAAAATTCTAAATCTTTACTCTAATAAAAAGGTAACTATGAGTGACACGTGTTAACGTCACATTAATTCTTATCAAATTTTTATCGTATATCTCTCTCCTATTAAATAATCATATTAATTACTAAAAATATCATTAATTATTATTTTTTATTAAAATAGTTTTTGAATAAATTAAAAAGAGTTTTTTATTAATTTTATTTCTAAGAAAAAATTTTAATAATAATTTTTCTAAAACATTGAATAATTAAAAATACGATATATTTTAAAATTGATATTTTTAAAAAAGGAATTTTTTACAAACAAAAAATGCTTAAAATTTAAAGTTATGATAAGAAAGTTTCTAAAAGAGATAATTTTTTAAACCTTTATATATAGAAGATGTCAATCATATTTTATAATACCATTTTATAATGATTATTATTTTATTTTATTTATTCAAACCGTAAATACACAGGTTTACTAAAGCTAGTATCATATATGATACCCCTATAAAGTTTTTCAAATATCATATATGCCCAAACCAAATCCAAAATAACGCATATGCACGTATAATCATATTTATATATAATCTTCCTACTTTAATAAAAGAGTAATTTGAGATGTCACGTGACAGTACCACAATCATTCTCATCAAAATTTCCACGCCTCTCTCATCATAAATAATTACCTTTAATTACTAATAATATTATTTAATATTCTTTTATAATTAATAAATTAAAAAAGAGATTTATTATTAAAGTTATTTCTAAATAAATAATTTTTTATAAAATAATAAATTTTTCTAGAGCATAACTTTTTTTTAAATACGAAATATTTTAAAATTGGTATTTTTAAAAAGTCAATTTCTTAAAACCAAAAATAATTAATTTAGGAGTTATAATAAGGAAAGTTTTAAAAATGACATTTTTATACGGTTTGTATTAGAACAAAATATTTATTCTTTTGTAAAAAAATTAAAAAAAAATAAAAAGTTAATATCACTATTTTATTAGTTATAGTCATTTTTTATACATATTTTCATTCATATCATATCTTAAAACATCGTTTTATAATTAATACATTTTATTATATTAATTATTTTATTTATAATACGTATTTTTATTCATATCATACCTTTTTTATTTAAATATTATATGTTTCATAATAACATAGTTAAAAAAAGAGAATTTAGAATATGTCCATTCTACATTAAATTTTATTCATACTTTAAAATCTCATATCTAACAACCTATATTATATTATATGTTTCCTGGAAAATTACATATTATTAGGTGCATATAGAACAAAAATTTAATTAAATAACCTTATTTATTAAATGTTTTAAATCGTAGTTTCAATTGCGCATATGAGATTTTAACATTTCAAAATCTTTAACATCCGGAAAAAAATTAGTTTTAATTTAATTACAAAAATTTAGTATAATCAAAAGATAAACTTAATATTTTAATATAAAAGTAAGTACTTTTTAGCAAATATATTCATTAAGATATAATTAGTTATTATGTTTTAAGAAAAAAGTTGAATTATTTTATTCTGATTTTTTATGAAATAAATTAGGACTAATAAATCTAACATTTTAATTATTAAAGACAAGTATATATGATTTTGGTTTAGTTTAGACATATATGATAGTTACCGAGTTTTTTTTGGTTATATATGATATTTAACAAGATTTCTAAGAGAGAGAGAGTGTGTGTGTATATATATATGTATATGTGTATATATATATATGTATATGTGTATATATATATATATATATATAGGGGATGGATCAAATGAAAACTACTATTTTAATAGAAAACCATGAAAACTAAATTACATCATTATAATTAATATTTTAAATAATTCACTTAAAGGTTGTATTTGTAATTTGTATTGTAATCTAATTATGGAATATTGCATATTTTGACCAAATCCCATTTTTTTTCTCCTAGCAAATTTAAGTGAATCATATAATATATTTTGATGAAAAATTTAATCCAAAAAATCATATAATAATATCAAATTTCGATCTATGCTAATCTCCTACATCATCAGGGAATTTTTTTTAATCATCTGTTTGTATACTACTGTTAGTGTTGTTACATATACGGATTGCTTTTATCTTATATACGTAACGCCATCATCGACGCTTCTCCAGCCACTGTCATCGCATCAGTGCAAATGATGTCTTCGGTGAAATCAATTCAAGAATACAAAATTTTTGTGGTAGAGTATGCATAGGAATTATGGGATATTTAAATTAAAATAAAGACAATGAGAAAAAAGGATAACGCCTCGATTTTGCGAAAACCACGCACTTAGTGTGTGTTTCATCAATCTTCAAAGTTTCGATTAAATTGACAAGGTGCGACTTGAAAATCATGATTCTTGAGATTTTAATATTTGTTTTAGTCATGATTTTTAATAAATCACATTAAGAATATGATAAAATCATTATGTTTTTGTATATGTAATGACACATACTAGTGTGCGTTCTTGTTATTCATGATGAAAAAGATGATGTTTTTTGTATATGTAGCTTTAATCTATGTGACGTATATGTAACTGGGTTATTTGGTTTTTGTTGATTGGGGGTTATAAAAGAAGTTACGTATATGTAAGTGGGTCATCGGAAGGAACAAAAACAACGACACTAAGAGGATACAAAATGATGTGTTACGTATACGTAACCCATTGTTACATATGTAAACTACGGGTCAACGCGTAAACATAATTAGTATTAGTTACATATATGTAACTTGAAGTGTTACATAAATGTTATATCATCAATTATGTGTGTTTATACATATGTAAATCATAGATGTATACGAACAAACTACTAGTTAACAAGAAAAATGTGACTTACATATACGTAAACATGAACATATGTATATTCAACAAGAACGTATACGTAATTGTGACTTACGTATACCTAAATATGACTTACGTATATCTCAACAACAAACAAATTCTCAATTCAAGGTAAAAAAATATAAATACATTTAATCTTTCTAATTTTTATTTAAAGAAAGAAAAAATGAGAGAGAAGAGAGAGAGATGAAAGTAAATTTAGGAAATTTATTTATAAGTGGTGGTTACAAAGTTGATTATTTAGCTTATTCTTATTTTACCCTTAAGTCCTCATTAAACACTTATAATTTTCTATTTAATTACTAAAATAACATCAATTAATATCAACCATTGATAAAAAAAAGATCTAAGGTTTAAAAGTGGTTTATTGGTTTTCATTTATAATTTGCTTTTTATTAAAACCCTTCTCTATATATATAACATAAAAACTACATGTATTAGCTGTTGTTTGTTATTTATATAATACTAATATTAGTAAACTCATGTATTACATGAATTAAAAAATAAAGTATTAATTATAATGAAAGTTTATGAAGTATAAACAGATATTTTAAAATAAGATATAATTAAAATTGCATATGAATAATAATTATAAGTGCTAACTACAAGTAATAAAATAATAATACTAATTTTTAAACTTTAGTTTTTTATACTTTTTTCCAAAAAAAACATTTAACCATTTTTCAAAACAAATCATATAAAATATCATTTTTAAAAGTTTCTAATTATAACTCCTATTTCTTTTTAGTTTATAAAAAATTTACTTTTTAAAACAACAATTTTAAGATATTTCATGTTTTAAAAGATGCATTTTTTAGAAAAAAAATTATTTTATAAAAAATTGTTTTCTAGAAATAACATTAATAAAAAGACATCTTTTCTTAATTTACTAAGAAATATTTTTTATCTTTAAAAAGAATTAAAATTATTTGATTTTTAATTAAGATAACTATTTAAGATAAAAGAGTGGCGGGAAAAAGAAACTTAAGGGACCTAAAAATATGACAAGTGTCCCCCTAATTTAATCTTTTAGTATTATAAAGGCTCCGATATACGAACAGTAAGTAAAATTTCCTTTTTAAAAATTTTTGCTTTAAATTTTTATTTTTTTCAATAAATGTTTTTTAATAATTTAAAATTAATTAGGTTATAGTACTTTTTAGTTTAATATATATTAATTTTTAAGATTTGTAAATAAGTATTTTATAAAAGCAAAAAAAATAAAGATAAAGAATTTGAATTACTTTAAAGGTATATATAAAAGTAAAAAAATTAAACTTCAAATTATTATATGGATATGTTATTAATACACCCAATTTATTTTATCATTCTTATATCTTTTTATACATACATATAGATACATGAAGAGAGATAGAAACAATAGTGTGTCTCAATAACATAAATGGATGTTTGTATAACTCAACATTTATTTTTATAGCCTAATTAATTTTAAAATATAACATATCCATATTGGTTATTGAGATATTATATTTTTGTTATATTAATATATATAAATACATATATTGGTTATTGGTATATTTTTATAGAAGAATGATGTTCTAATAACATAAATTACTACTGTTTTTTTTATAATTCACTTACAAACATTTCATATAATTAAAGACTACACTTACAAATTTATAGAGTACGGAATGTGAATGCTCCAACTAAAACATTTTTATAACTTATAAATAAGTGTTTTATAAAAGTAAAAAACAAACCCAAAAATATTATTGTATAATAAATCATAAATAAATGACAAATATTAAAAATATCAAAAAATAAAAAAATACAGAAGTTTATTTACGGTCATAAGGCTCATTACGGATCGTAATGGACAATACATGCCGTATAAAATTATGAAATTACAGGCCGTAAAAGATCATGAATTGATTGATTTGATATTTATAAACTAATACGACCCGTGAAGACTCTTACGAGCCTTATCAATGACATCCAGATATCACTCTGAGTGTATATATAACAGACCTCTTATATATAGATAAACATTTATCTAATATTTAATAGTTATTATTGTTTATTCAAATAACAACAATTAAATAAATATGCCAACAAAGTAATGATTAGCGTTAATTAATTTAAACTTTTTTAAACATAGTCATTCATATACAATGTTCTTATATATATATATTTTATAAACAACAAAGAACTAATAATAAAGTTTATCAAATCATAATATTTATACAAGATCCTAACCACTTTAGAGATAAATATAAATAGATAATTATGAAATTTAATTTTTCTCATTTTTTTAATAATCTTCAATCCTGACCTCTCTCCTATCCGAGAATGAGTTTAGCTCCTAGGTTAGTTGTCGTTTGCATTAGAGAGAAAGAGAGAGATAGCTAAGAAAGTGAAGAATATATATATATATATATATATATATATATATATATATATATTATATATATAATATATATATATATATTATATATATATTATATATATATATATATATATATATATAATATATTATATATATATATATATATATAATATAAATAATAGTAATAGCAAGGTGCTAACCCATGTTCTAAAAAGATCATCTTTCAAAACCTGATCCTCGGATAGTGTCACTAGCAATGTAAAAGCCGATTTTGACCTATTAACCTACTTGTTGGGGCCTTGATCGGTATCATACAATGAAATTTCAAGATAGAGAAAGAGATGGATCAATTGTTCAAGGAGCGGTTGGTTAGGCTTTAGTTTTTATTTTATTCTTTTTTATATTTTAGTATCTAAAATCTAAAATGTTTAAAATGCCTCCGAAACTACATTTAAAAACTAACATTGCTTAAACGCTGGATCATCTTTGAAAACAAACAACCAAAACAAAGACCGAATCTTTAATATTGTGAATTAGAGCTCAAATATGTAAATTGCCCCAAGATACGTATGAACCAAATATGTAACTTACTCAAACATTAACGACGTCTAAAACTTAACCTATGTTGGTATAAAGTTAGTAATTTTCCCTAAGCAAATACAACTGTCAAGAAGACAATGTCAATTTAAGATATAACTAGTAAAATCATTTGTGTGCACTAACACGTATCATGATATATCGTCTCAACTCGAAACTTAGCCATTATTAAACGCACGTAACCTGTAGCTATATTTGATACGAACAAGTACGCAACTCTATATTTGAGGATAATGCATTCTGACCTTAAAAGTTTCACCCATTATCAGAAAGAAAATAAAGCTTTTGAAGATTACTGATCATATGGGTCCTTGTGCTACATGTTCGCTTGCTTTTTATGAAACTTTGGACGGTTTTGAATCTCTCACTTGTCATATGCTATCATACGATCGATTTTACCACCAAATAACCAAAAATATATGAACCAACACTTATATAATCCTAATTGTCATTATATGTGTGTGTTGGGGTAGTTTCATGGTGAATCATTACTAGTTTAGCTTTCCTTTTATGTCAATCTTATATTTCAAAACCATTGTTTCTTGTCTGGTCAATTATATTCCCTCCTTTCCACATGGGAAAACATAAAACAAAAGCTCCTAGACCAAAGATATTGAGTGACCCGAGCCTCCACACAAACTCAAAAGAAAAAGAAACGCGTAGCAAATATATATATATATAATATATATATATATATATATATAATATATATATATATATATATTATATATATATATATATATATATATATATATATATATATATAATATATATATATATATATATTATATTATATATATATATATATATATATATATATATATATATATATATATATATATATATATATATATATATATATATATATATATATATATATATATATATATATAAACTCATGCACCTTGCAAGTCTTCTGGTGAATATACATCTTCTAGTCCACCAACTTCAACAATACCTACGTATCGTAAATTAAAAATGTTAACCTTACATATATACTTGACATATGTTTCGGTTGCTCGGGGAGTTGTAGATTGATATTAAATCTTTATTATATTCATCACCCTAAAGTTGTATTTTAATATTAGAACATACAAAATTATGCAAGGTTTAATGTCATAGATGTTTGTACTTGAGTTGTTACAATCTTTAAAGTTTGTGGATACAAACCCAAAAGGCTTTATGGGTCAGAATCGCATTATAGATTTCAAATAATGAAAACACATGGGTGATGACGTCATTCACCAATTAGGACGAATTATGTATAAGGAGAATAGTAACGTGAATATGTAATACCTAAAATGTCATTTTGAATGAACATGTAATCTAAATAGTTACTGGCTTTTTCACAAACTTTGTTAATTTCAACATTACAATTGTTACATTCAATCGAAACACGTAATGTGTATGAAGGTTCCCACCAATGACGTAGATTATGACGAGTTTCGGCCAATTATGACGCATATTATCATGTTATTAGTTGAGAGTCTAATAAACGTGAAAGCACTATTTTTTTATCAATGTCTACCGTCACAAGTGACTAAGTTTTACTAAAATGATTTGTGTGTCTGGTATTGATTGTTTTTTTCATTAAAAGACTTTCTCACTGTCATATTATAATAATAAATTTAAAAAACAACAAATGATTATTCTGATAATATATTCAGTTGATATGGTTATGTCACATATTATTATTACGATATGGTTATGTCACATGATTTTACCTTGAGACAAACCCATATGAATAAGAAGTTTATGCAATTATTTTATATTCTAACAAACTAATAACCTTATAACTTTACAAAAATTTAAGGTTATAAAGCTTTGCAAATAAAGCAATAATGAAATTTACAGAAAAAGATTAAACCCAACATTAGGATAATAAAGATCCAATAATATATTTTTATTATATCACTACAAGAAGAAAGATTAATAGTGGCGATAGATTTCGACGCTATTAGCAGATTTCGACGCTATTAGGGTGATTTGTCGCCGCTATTAGTAATAGCGACGACGCCGCTATTAATATTATTAGCGGCGTCAAAGTCTCCGCTATTTGTGTTTGTTAGGAATTTCGGGAAATGGACTATTAACGGCGACATTTGTCGCTATTACTAATAAATCTGTATAAAAATAAACCCAGATTTCCCAATAATACAAATAACATACACATACAAATAATATTAAGAAGTCCACTACAATTGTTAACTAATTAAGTATGCTAATACATTGTTTAACTTCAATATTAGATGTCGTTAACACAAACTTAAACTATTTAACCACTATCCTATTCATCTTTCTCGTCCGAATCATCTTCATTAGCTTGTTGTGTAGCTTTTTGAGAGGCAATAAGTTGAGTCATTTGAGACATAAAGTTTGTATTTTGAAACTGACTTGCGATTTGAGCTTACAAAACAAAACATATACTAATATTATCTTAATATTCACCATCTTGAACTACATATAGTATGTGACACCCTACACATATCCCACATCGGCCGTGGACAGGAGAGATTCCTGGTTCATAAGGAATGTCTGGCCTCTAACATCAACAACAAGTTTTGGGCGTATTTGCTATGGATGAGAGGAGAACTCCATAGTTAAGCGTGCTCGGGTAGGAGCAACCCAGGGATGGGTGACATCCCTGGGAAGTTTTCATTCGGGAAACCAAAAGCAAATCCGTGAGCTCCTCGTGGGCAAAGCAGACAATATTGTTGGTGTGAGTGGCGGGTGTTGCAGAATGGTATCAGAGTCACTCCTGTGCCGTTCGGGGTGTGGGACATACCTTACCAAGGATGGTGACTTCTTGGGCTCATCGAGGACGATGAGTCCAAACAGTGGGTGCTTGTGACACCCTACACATATCCCACATAGGTCGTGGACAGGAGAGATTTCTGGTTCATCTGGCCTCTAACATCAACAACGCGTTTTGGGCGTATTTGCTGTGGATGAGAGGAGAACTCTACAGTTAAGTGTGCTCGGGTGGGAGCAATCCAGGGATGGGTGACCTCCCTGGGAAGTTTTCACCCGGGAAATCAAAAGCAAATCCGTGAGCTTCCTGTGGGCAAAGCAGACAATATTGTTGGTGTGAGGGGCCGGGTGTGACATAATACCCAACCTCATATGTTTTATTTAACCAACTAAACATCAACATCTAAACATATTTCAATAAATTAAACAAAACGTCTAGATCAAATACTCAAATACACCTAAACTCAACTAAAATTTAAGCATCAAATTTTATTTATCAAATCCATAACAAGTACTCTACATCAAATACCCAAAATACCTAAATCCATCTCAATAGTTTATCATCTTCAATACTTTTCAACCATACATTATCATAAACAACCACACCTAAAAATTACACAAATCCTACTAAAAATTAAATTCAACCTACTAAATCTAAACATGTTTCAACCCTACATTAACTAAAACAAACATATATTTGTGTTTAAACCCAAAAAAATTACCTTCTAATTTGTGTTGAAACTAAAGGTATTAGCGACGACGGTGGTCGAGATCCACAACAACAGCGGTGATGGTGGTCGAGATCCACGACAACAACGGCGACGGAGGTAACCGGACTTTGAGGATGACGTTGAGAAGGTGGTGGTGGTCGGATTTTTAGAGTTGTAACCGGAGGTTGAGTAAGACGATGATCGGAGGTTGAGGAAGATGATGACCGGAGGTTGAGGAGTGGTGGTCGCGGACCGATGGTCATGAAATGGCGGTCGCCGGAGTTTGAGTTGTAGTGAAATCGTGAATGGAGGTGTGGTGTGGAGGGAAAGAGGGGAAAAAGGAGGGTAATCCCGATTTATTGGGTTTGCACCCTTTAGTGACGACATGTCGCCACTAATGCTTATGTTGTACAATTAAACACCAACCGTCAGATCTATCGCATGTTCAACGGCCAGTGAGTTTAGAAACCCCAGACGGATCGTTGACTAATAGCAGCGACTGTCGCCGCTAAAAATGTCGTCGCTAAAGGTGTTGCCGCTAAAGGTGTCGCCGCTAATAATTGTCGCCGCTAATAGTGACATTTCTTATAGTGTGTGTGTATATATATATATATTAAATAATTAGAGATGATAGGTGCTCTTCACAAATATTAAATCTCTACTAAAGTATAGTTATGGGCATGTGTTAATTTCTTGATAGGAATCTGATTTAGTGCATTGTGATTCATATATACATGTTTACTACTTTCTGTAACATGTGTGTCATTAATCCAGCTACTTTCGATAAGATAAACATGATTAGATGCCAATAATCACTCATTTCTTGAAAAGAAACCATTAAAAAATTATTGGCGCCAGGGAAAAGAATAGAAAAAACGTCTCACTCCTTCATGCATGCTCCACTTGGCTCGGGGGGATATAGCTCAGTTGGTAGAGCTCCGCTCTTGCAATTGGGTCGTTGCGATTACGAGTAGTCATGTAAGAAATACACTATAACATTACAGATTTAGGCTTTTAATTTATAATGAATATAATATAAACTGTAATACCTTCTTCATGTATGATTTTATTTTTATCATGACATGATGATATTTAAACTTGTAAAATTGCATTTTTTGTTTCTTAAATCATGTTCAAAAAGTATTATATATTATGCATTAAAAACCTATGTTTAAGAAAATATATATTGTTATAAGTTTGAATGATATATATATATATATATATATATATTATATATATATATATATATATATATATAATATATATATATATATATATGTATATATATATATATATATGTTATATATATATATGTATATATATATATATGTATATATATATATGCAATAATATTTATATAAGAATAATGGTGATCACTGTTAATTATATCAATTGTATAGAAAAATGAGGGGATAGATAAATGTTGCATAGTGTGACTTTTCTTTTATTGTGTGTGTAACATCTAATTAGATATACTTTAGGGTGTAAAATATATGATCAAGATGGTTTTTCTTCAAAGGTTCTTTTTATCTTCAAATCTTTTAGGCTTAACTAACTACTTATATTTGGATGTTTTCCAATTTCCATTGTCTTCATTCTAAGTACTTTATTGTTGATCAAGTCTACTCTTGTTCAAGTTATAAAAAACTTTAACAACATTTTGGATGTTTGACTTTTGGAGGTCGAATTAATCAACTTTTTTCTATTTATTAGTGATAGTTAAAAGGGATGAACTAGTGACACATATAAAGATGCTTCCAAACTTGAATTCGTTCGGTGTTAAAGAAGCTTATGAATCCTTTCTATATATGCATGTGTGTCACTACTACAACCAGGTTAATATAACTCGAAAAAGAATGGGACCATAAACATAATAGAACCTTTTTAGAGCTTTTATTTTCAAGAAGAACGATTTGACTATCAAATAGAGCTTTTATTCCAATATGGTTTGATAAAATAAAAAACTAGGTTATTACTAATAATAAAACTCTATTAATTAACATAATAGAACCTTTTTAGAATAACAATCTAAATGAAATCTCAAAAACGATAAAGAAATAAAAACAATCTACAAAACTCAAAACTATCTAATAAGACAATATGTAGTCCATAAACAACCATATTACTTCATAACACAATACATATGCACCATAATACCAAGATATGGAGATAAATCTTCTATGTTGAGGATAAACCTATACATTTGCATGTCCTAACAATCCTTACAAAATAATGCATATGAACAAATAAAAATTAAAATTTAATAATCCAAACTATTATCTTTTAATAATTTATAATATTTAATTGATCAGTGACAATCCAAACTTTCACTTTTGTTATTAATAGCAATCACGGTGACATAATTATTATATATCCACACTTTATTTTGTTTTTCGCTCAAAATGAATTATATATTTTAATTCCGTTTATAATCATTATTATTAGCAAAATTGGGGGAAACAAGTGCAAATATTTGATGATTATGTTATCAGGATTGCTATAATTGGTTGTAGTAGGAAATTATTGCAATTTTTTGCATAATGTTAATAAAACCATATATTGATTAACATGTATGTTTTATGTTTTGACTAAGTTTTTTAATAAATATTATGAATGTTTATTATAGATCATAATTTTTATTAAATTGATATTAAATATATCATGAATGAAATGAAAGTTTTAATTTGGTCTTATAAAATATTTCATAAATCAAATAGAATTTTGGTTGTGAATCATAAAACTCATATTAATGTGAAGTTTTTAGTATAAGTATATAACCAAATCATGATGAGAAAAAAAAAGAAGAAGAAATTTATTCTCTTTAAATTCAATAAGTTTTATAAAAATTTAGAAATGAACACTCTCTAAATTGTTCTTTATACACCATCATCTTTAACAATTTTACACATAACATCATAACATATTTTACCCGGTAATCTCTCGGGCCGAGGCACTCTCCGACAATACATACTGCTTTGGTTGTTGTACCCTGGGAGATAGACGTGTTGTCTTGAGTAGAGACACGAAATCTGTTTTAAGAGACCCGTGTCTAACACGATCCTCAGACATAACCGTCAATTTTTTATTTGTTACTTGTTGCAGTGAAAGGGTATAGTTGAAGATTCGAACGCGATAATTGATCGGGTGGTGAAAGTTTAATATTTAACGGTTTTATTTCCATGATTACATGTAAATTTATGAGAAATAGAGTTACTTTTGAGATTATTTTGTGCTTGTAGGTCCAACATGAAGCATATGGATAAATCAGAAGAAACAAGACGAGAATTGGAGCTCAAGAAGTAAAGATATAGTAAACCAAAGTTTCACGACAACGGTAGCTTAAAACGGACATAACTTGAGTTAGGAAAAGAGTTACGGGACCCACGACCTATCAACGGAAAGGTCTCGAAAAATTACAAATGAAAATCAAGGTTTCACAGAGAGGTGGCACCACCGACGCCTACATAGGCGCCACCGACACCGGGGTCCGGGATTTTGTTAAAGTTTGACCTAAATTGAAGGGAATTTAAAAGGGAAAACCCCTAATTCGACTTAACAACTTTGACACAACAATTTTGGACGAAAATAAACCATCTTTGATCATTCTAAAGGCCTTCCAACATCAAGTTCATCCGGATTCACATGATCAATTACATATTTGTTGAAGAATCGATGATGATGTCAGACTAAATCAATTGTGATTCACTTCGGGGGACGGGTTTGTGCAAGTATCTATTTCTCTTAGTTGTAACCTAGATTTAGGATTGGATCTTGAACCATTTAAGTTCTTATAGATTCACTGTATGATTTGATTATTTAAACGATTTGATTATGTTTAAAGCTAATGTTGATAGTCTATGAATTTGGTTATCTTTAATCATTGTGTGATTGAGTATTAAAATTAGGGTTTCATTATTCAAATTGCTAATTGTGTGAATAGGGTCCTTTAAGCTTTGATCCATAATTATCACTTAGATCTTATCATGTGTAAGTCACCATTAATGACTTCCCATTAGGTTTTACTAAAGAAAAATTATAACTTTACCAAACCTGAATCCTGAAGTGGGTTGCTTTTTCTCTAAAATTGTTAAAAACTCAAACTTTTATTTCATTCATTTAAGTACGTCTTAAATCAATTCATAAGTTAATTTACTTTTTAATGTTTAGTTCTCTTAGTTTAATCGTTTCTAGCACTTTTCTGTGATTCCCTGTGGATTCGACACCCTTCTTACCCTTTACTATTAAGGGTGATTAAGGACTCTTTAATATATATTTTTGATCGACCACACGACATCGATCAATGATGGCTGATGTAAAGAATACTATATGAAGACTCGTTGGAGTATATACTAAAGACGGATGTTCAAATCAAGTTTGATACATAAATATTATTTATATTTATTTTTCTAATCTTATTTGTAAATGGTATTGTACTAGAATATTTATCATGGCTAACGAAAGTATCATTAGCAATTACTATCTTTTAATATTAAAATAAACATACTTCCTACATTAGTAACAAAAGTAAAAGTGAAGAGCGTGATTGGTTATGTAACATCCTGTATCTCTATGACTTTATTTATTTATGTTTGTGCGTGACCTCGTTAGTAAAGTTTAATTCATTAATAATAATAAGAAGAATAATAATAATGATAATAATAACCTTAGAAGAAACGGTAACAATTATAATTATAATAATAGCAAATAATAAAAATAATAATATCTATAATCATAATAATAATAATCATAATAATAATAATTAAAGTAATAATAATAATAATAATAACAATAATAATAGTATTAATAATAACTTCTTAAATTAAAGTTCAGGGGGGTTTTCTGCCAAATTCTAAACTTGAAAAACCAAGTTTCAAGCATTTAATCAACAACCCAAACTTCAGGGGCTAAAAATGTAAAATTGTCCTTTTAAACCTGTTTTTCTGGTGGCTTCGGCCGGAGCTCCGGCGAGGCTCCAAATCGCCATTTTTGCGCTAATTCGACCCACTTAAACCGCCCAACCCCTCTCGGCCTTGCGATTCGAACTCAAACCCTAACCCAATTCGATTTCCCGCTCGTACAAACCTTCCTAATCGAACTAAGGCTAACCGATGTAAACATCCAAATCAAATCCTGTCCAAATTCGCAATTCCAATCAAATTAATTATCCTTAAACTTAATACGTGGCTTAAGCAATCAATCAATAAATTAGAATTGCAGATTAACAGCTTGAAATCTCTTAATTTGGGTAAACTTAGAACGCGGTTTCAATCGAGTGTGTTAAGCCCGAAACCGTGTAATCGAAGCTATAAATTGAGGGCTTCGGATTCATTTTGAAGTTCCTAAACTCTCTAAACCTCCAATTTCACCATAAAAGCTCCCGATCAAAAAGCCCCAAATCAAGAACATTCGAGCCTAAGTCGAGCTCGAAACCTTTCAAAACCTCAGCAACTCGGGTAATTAAACATGTTTTATGCTCGATTCGGTCCAAGGATCAAAAGCCCCATGATGATTCGAGTGATTAACATTGAATCGAGGGTCGATTTTGGATCAGATGAACCTAGGGTTCATCGGATTTGGGGGAAACGGGGAAGCCTTGTTTAAAATTAAAAGAAACCGAAGTGAACCACGGCCACGGCCCTGGTTCACTGGTTCCCGCATCCCATCCCCTAGGGGAGACCCGAGTTCGACCCCGGGCAAACCCCTATCCCCTTTTCAAATTTTTCTGTTTTTTTTCCTTTTCTTTTCTATTCTGTTTTATTTATTATTAATTACCTCTTTGCTTAAATTTTTAATTCTGAGAATTATTTTATAAATTCAGAATTATTTATTATTTTATATTATTTTTAATTAAATCAAAGGTTTATAAATATGTTTGAATTTAAAATACATTGTGGTATTTTTCCTTATTTTGAATTATTTAAAATAATGTTGTTATGTGAAAAGATAATACTTGTGTAGAAATATTTTAAATTATTTAAATATATGTATATATATTGTCAAACAATTAGAATGATTAATTATTTACACATATATACTTATAATTATATAAACATATCAAAGTATGTATACATATATATATATATATATATATATATATATAATATATATATTTCTTCACTTATTATAATCAATATATACAACCTTCATAAATCGGCGTAACGTGCGATTAGTTTTCTTTATATTAGCCTTTCTCTTTCGCGCAATAAATCTAATTATCATTTCGTTCCATTAACCCGATTTCACATTAATAACGCGAAATAAATAGATGTCAACCTCTATTCAATTTAAAATTTAGAACCTTAAAAGCATAATAATTAATCATCAAACCAATTATAACGCGTTACCTTATTCTTATTTAGGTACCTTGTGACGTTTGTGTCGGAAATCTTATTTGTGGTTATTCTTATTTCATCTTCAAGTCTTTTATTATCATGTGAGTTCTTATGCCCCATTTTACATATATTTTACACCTTTCGGGGTGAAACATGTTGGTTATACAAACATACTTATACACGCTTTGATACTTATTACGCACGTGCAATTCTTTACGTAGTCGTGGTTATTTGAATATGTTAAGTTGTATATGAGATGTGACATACGTGTGCAATCATTAACTATAACTAGCCTGGGGAAGTCTTAGATCTTTGGGCCTGACAAGCCTATTTGGTGCTAAAGCCGAGGGATTGCCGGCTCCTAGGAGCCGTATGCTTATGCACTAGGGAACCAAATACACTTAGCTAATCATGCTTATTCATATTATTCAGTCAAGGTTTGATTGTAACTATGCATGTTCTATATACTACTATCTTGTGACCATTGACTAGAATTGCCACATTCTTTCTCATGATATATACTTATTGTATTTTAAAACCATGAGAACTCACCAACTTGCTAGTCGACTTTACTTTCAACATGTTTCAGGGAATGTGCAAGTTTAATGATGACTGAAGAAACGCTTAAGCTTAGGATATGGACCTAGACTTAAATGAACTTTTGGATTCCTAATTTTGTTTATTTATTTTTTTCTTGTAAGACGTGGATGTATGTGATGTTTGAAAACAATTGATTAATGGCATTTATATTTTAACATAGCGTTATGTGGCTGTGAACAATCTTAACCCTCACACTTCGACGTTTCCGCCGTCATGATTGGGGTGTGACAGGTTATTGTCGGTATTGATTATTATTGACCAATAGGTAATATTTTAGATTAATAAAATCTATTTTGCATATTAAAAAAAGAATAATAATGTAAGTATTAGGAAATATAGTATACCAATTTTTGAAGATTAATCCCTACTTGAAAATCCATATCCCTGTAAAAACATTTTAGTCCAAGTAAACTGAAAGTGGCAATTTTTATAATTTAATGTAATGGAACTCGGTTTGCCACTAGAGGTGTACAAACCGGGTTTCCGGCCCAAACCGGTTGGGGTTGGAAACCGAAACTGGTTTGGTCAAACTGGTTTGGCCCCAAACGGTTCAGGTTGGAACTAGTTCCAAACTCAAAATTCTCAATCCTACCAAACCAGTTTGGGTCGGTTTGGAAACCAGTTCGGGCCCAAACCAGTTTTTTTTTAGAAATTTGAATTTTTTTATTATATTCAAAGAAAATTTAAATTTTTTTATTAAATCATTTAAAACATAAATACAACTTACACAATTTAAAGCATTTAAACAATTTAAAACATTTATACAAGTAAAACAATTATACAATTTAAAACATTTATAAACATATATATGCAATTTTAAATACAAGTAAAGTATATGAAACATTTATAAAATTTAAACAAAATACAAGGGTAAATAATTTAAAACTAAACATTTACCATGGTCGTTTCTTCGTTCGTCCGTATTATACTTGTATGTTTAATTTTCGCCACTCGAACCGGAACTGTTACCAAGGTGGTCATCATATGCCACTTCATCATCGGTTATTTCTAGTATCAATCCGCTCTCTATCTCGTCCTCATATAATTCTGCTTCGTATTTCAGTTCTCCTTTAAGTGAGCGTTTGTCTTGTACTCTTTCTGCTGCATCCAAATAATCTTTCAAGCAAATTGACATTTCAACCGCTTGTGGAGTGAGTCGAGTTCGTCTTATTGATATAACCCTGCCACTAAAAGAAAATGCAGATTCCGAAGCTACCGTGGAAGCTTAAACGGTTAGTAAATCTCAAGCCATGGTCGATAGGATAGGAAATTAATGTTCCTTACCTTTTCACCAAGCCAACAAGACAAAATTTTTAAAATTTTGTGGAGTCATGATAGATAAAAAGTTTGTAAGACCATACCTCCTGAATTCACTCCTCGGAGTGTTACCACGTTGACGTTTATTATATTTATCCCTTAAAGTATTATATAAATCATACATTGGATCATTTGAATTTTCAGCATTTGTCACATGACTTAAAGGCTCATGGATTTGTGATATTTCCCTGTATTTTAATAAATAAACATCATACATGTTTTTTAATTGTTTGTTAAAAGTAGCTTTTAAAGTTTTACTATACATTGGGTTATGAACTTCTAAATCCAAATTTAAAGTAATTTTATCAAGTAAAGTTTTAACCCCTGATAAATTTAAACAAGGATTTAAAGCAGCAGCACATGTAATAACCGGAGGCTTTTCTTTAAAATACTTTATAAGTTTTTCTTTCATTTGGGGTATCATATCAGAATAAGGTCTACCCCTACACGACATTTCATTTAATTTTGAAGTTATTAAATAAATTTGGTGAAGTACTAAAGGACTCGTTGGGTAATAAACTCCTGAAAGACACGTAGTTGCGTTTTTAAAAATTTGAAGCATTTTTGTTACTTTTTCGATAATAGCTCAACCGATGGATGGTAAGAATTTGCATTTTTCCGATTTACCAAACTATTATAAAAGGCTATTAAACTTTCATTTTGTTCAATAGTTTTTTCAAACATGTTACAAGTGGAATTCTATCGTTTTGTACGTCCCAATTCAGGCCTAAACATGTGGTATTTGCATCTTTACAAAACTTGTGATATTTAGTGTATCTTTGGTTATTGTTAAAAATATCACGTAACATTTTTTAAAACAATCTTTCACTGTTTTAGTTGCTTTTAAACCGTTTTGAACGGCTAGGCTTATAATGTGCGCAACACATCGACTATGAAAAAACACACCATCACAAATTGGTTTATATTTAATTTCAAATGATCTATCGTAAGAGGGTTATTTGACGTGTTATCAAAAGGTATAGAAAATATTTTGTTTTCTAATTTATACGTTTGAATAACTTTATTCATAAGATAAAAAATGTTTTGGCCGGTGTGAGGATAATCAAATAATTCAAACGCAATCGTAAGTTTCATCATTTGCCACGAATCGGTTCAACCCAATGGGCGGTGACACAATGTACGAGTCCGGTGAACCGTGAGGTGTCGACCAAACATCACTAGTTAAGTTAACGGTTTGTAAATTTTCAAAATAAGATGTTAATTCATTTTTAGCTTTTTTCTATATTTTTAAACAATCTCTTCGAAGAGTATCACGACTTACATTGGTGTAACGTGGTTGGAGAGTTCATTGAATGAGTCGAGTGAAACGTTCGTTGTCGAAATGTTTGAATGTCAAGCTATCTTGAATTACAAAATGCGTCATTTGCTCCCGAACCGCATCAACGTTATAAGCCCAAATATTTCTTCGTTTGTCATCGAAACTTGACCTTGAGAAGGTTCACCTTTCAACGCTTTACAATATTTATTTCAAATATGGTTTTTCAACGTTGTGTTTGCATCTGATTTGAAAAACTTGTGACAATACTTGCAACGAGCCTTGTTTGAACCGCTAGCCATTTGACATAAATCGAAATTGCACCATATTTCACGGTTTCTATTCGTAGAAAGGATCGCTACCACCACGTTGCATGAAGAAGCATCACAACCAACAAATGATTGGGCACTGATGAAGTCATTTGAGAGATTTTTGATGAGAGCATTTAAAACAAAATATGTGTGACTTTGTGAGAGCGTTTTTGAGATGTTTAAGAGTATGTTATAAGTTGTTGTGATTCAACCAAAACATCAAATACATATATATACTAAACTAGTGGGGGTATAATGGTAAAAAACAAAAAAAGCGGTCAAAAAACAGCTCAAACGACTATATAGCCGTTACCCAACGGTAACCGGGTTAAAAACCGGTTTGAAAACCGGTTGGAACCTGGTCGGTTCAAAAACCGATTTCAGAAAGGAAAATGGAAAACCGGGGATGAACCGGTTGAGTGGGTTGGGTTTGAACCGGTTTGGGCATCAAACCGGTTTCGGGTTTTCCGGCCAAACCGGTTCCCGAACCGGTTTTTTTGGTCACCTGTATTTGCCACTCGAAAACTAAACACTTTAACATTTTAAAAAGTTCTCAAAGCTCATTTTACGTGATAGAATCAGGTTCTTAAATTGATCAAAAAATGACTTAATTACGGGAGGTGCAGGTACTGATTGACTAATCATACCAATTTTAAAATGTAACAGAGCTCGGCTAATTAGAAAAATACTAGGCTTTTGTGTAGGTTTTAAAATAATTAACGTAATATAACCAACTTTTAGTAGAGTTGAATTACATATTAAACTCGCTTTCAATAATTACATGCTATATCTGGATGATATATCCGTGATTATTGTAATAGTGCATGCTGATTTTTAGTGCAACATAACATATAAATGTGTATTCCATAATACCAAAAACATGAACCATGACAGATGAGTGTGCGTTCCATTAAGCCAACATGTTTTGATATTTTGGAGACCAAATAAAAGAACTTGTCGTGCTATAGAACCATGTTTTTTTGTTATAATTCAGAAACGCCTTCTCATCAAATTAACATGTATATATAACTAATAGAAGAAAAGTATCTTAGCATAACTCGTGGTTATTAGCTGTAGTATGCAACAGGGGGTTATAAAAGTTAAAAATTTTAATTATGATGAAATTTATATGTTAGGACTAACATCCGAAAAAAAAGATTACGTTTATTGCTAATAAAGATGAGTAATACAAAAATACTATAAAATTAATAAATACCTCGGAAAAGAGAAGAAAAATAGTAAATGCGTAAAATTGTGACTTTATTTTTTCAAAGTCTTAAGAGGGAGAAGGTGGGGAAGGAATCTATTTAGAACACTAATATTACATGAACACTTAGAACAAAATGAATCATATATTTTTTCAATCTTACAATTTGTATAAGAAAAGGTTTATTCGATATACAATGATTATTTATTTCTTCCAAAAATTAATATATATATATATATATATGTATATATAGAGAGAGAGAAAGAGAGAGAGAAACTTTGTTTATGTACATAACCTACATATGTGTAAGTCATATGTAGGTTATATTGTATATGCATAACCTACATGTAAAAGTAAATAGGTTAAATAGCTGAACGAACAAACTATTAAGGGAATTTTTCAATGTACAAAAAACAAACCATAACGAGACCGAGAAACCTATTTAGGGTTATAGCCTAGCATGGACTCTAAACCTACTTGGTCTATCTTGATAAATATTGCATCCTAGCATAGTTTAAATTCCTAAGATAATTGAGTCTCTATATCATTAATAGTTTCTTAATAATGTAACCATTAAATATTGACAAAGTTTTATTATGTTGTTAAGGTTAATGTGATTTTGAGTTTTAGAACTTGTGTTTCTGTTGTCTAAATCCAATTATAAGGTTGCTTGAAATCAGGGCCTTACAAAACACAATGCAGTCATATGGTTAATCCTTAAATTTTAATTGAACCGCAATGAATTACAAGGTGGGAGTGGTCAACTGAAAGGTTAGCAACTATTGCAGTCTATTATACTTCTAGCAAAATATGTAAGTGGGGAGCAGTGATAGTATGCTCAAGATGGAGAGGTGGCTAAGATCTAGAGAAATGATTTGGGTAATTCCACTCCGTGTGTCCAACTTCCTTGAAATAGTGACAGATGACACCATTACATCATCGAGTACCATTCTTATAAGTCATATGAGAACCTCAACCTTTACCCTTACCAATAGATGTATGCATGGTAGGTGTGTTGGAAAGGATGGCTTTTTAACTGTACCTCTCTCATAAAAAATCATATGTGCATGCCACTAAGAAGTTAGCAGTAAAGTTTCTCAACAATAGGGGTCGAGCACTACAATACTTAAGAGATACAACAGCATTGAACAACATAGCATCCATCTTAGTGTTGAGCTCCTCATGTACCTTAAAATCAATGGGCATTGGAAACATGGCATGTAGTTCATTATGAAGTTTTGAAAAGTGAGTACAGTAATCGTAAAAGTATAAATACAATGTTCGACTCTACTATAGGCCTAAACCACGTACAGAATATGCATGAGACTGAGATTCCTTTAAAAAAAAGATTAAGAAAGATGGTCCTAGATTCTTTTCACGATGGAAAGGTTTTGGGCGATGTTAACTGTATGTGGCTCCATAGCATTCCACAGAGCTATTTGATTCATGTTGTCATCAATACGTCATTCCCGTGAAATTGAATTAAGAGGTTCTATAGTTAGATGGTCTTCTTTGTCCATAGTTGCACGACCATTCTTAACAAACAGACTCCATAAACTCTAGTTACTGGATTCAAGTTTTATGGGGATGCATACCACTGTGGCAATAATTACTATACTTAAAACATCTAATTTTATAGAGTAATTTGAGTCTTAGAAAAGGTTGTCAAATAAAATATTCAATTCCTAGATATGGACAGAATGCTCAAGCGAATCTACTATGAAACAAAGGTGGAAATCAATGGAGGCACGTGCTCATGTGAAGTGCCAACAATAGAAAGGTGCTCTGTGGGATGGTGAAACGATGGTGGACTTTTAAGGTTGGTCGATCGAAGGTTGTTTGTTGCGATGACGATGCTGGTAAGATATATGCTATGAAAAATTTTATTATGAACAAATACCAGAAGAGGAACCTTAATGAAGGGTTTTCATCCCGAACGTCCATTGATTTTTCATTTGTATTGTCCACTAATCTTGATCTAATGACAATAACGAAACTATTTTTCACAATTGATCAGCATGTACCAATATCCATCCAAAAAACCCAGTTTAAACCGTCAAAAAAACATTTTCTTTTTTAAATTGAAATGTATCAAACATACATCATAATTAATAAACAAACTAACAATAACATAATGATTTATTTTCTTAGTAACTTCACACTTTGATGTATTTTATTTTAACTTTTTTCACTATATTGATAAGAAATAGGTTGTCACACCCCAACCTTGACGGCGGAAACGTCGAGATGTGAGGGTTAAGATTGTTCACAACCAAATAACGCTATATTTAAATGTAAATATTAAAATTATAAGTTTCAAAAGGCATAACAAACATAAGTCTCAAACATGAAATAAGTTCCAAACAAAACAAAACATTACATAAACATTTTATTTATTAAACTAGGTTCAAGTCCTAGTTTTATTGCAAGCTTCAAAAATCCACTTTAAACTTGGGGATTTCCTGAAACATGATACAAATAAAAGGTCAACTAAAAATAGTTGGTGAGTTTCCAAGGTTTTCATACATAATATGATAAAGTTACAAGTAGCAATTCATGTCATAGGTCATAAGTTAGTAAGGTTATAGAACACATATCGTTACAACCAAACCTCGACTTGATTACAAGTATATAAGATTGGCTAAGTGTATTTGGTTCCCATGATGAACAAGCATACGTCATCAGGAGCCGACAATACCTCGGCTTTAGCACCAAATAGGCTTGTCAGGCCCAAAGATCTAAGACGTCGCCAGACTAGCAATAGTTAATGATTGCAAACAATAATATGTATCTTATATAAACACTTACAAAACACAAATAACCATGACAAAAATATGAATTGCAAATGCTTACAAGTTTAAACGTTTACAAGTGTATGAGAATAAATATCATGTTTCACCCCAAATTAGTGTGAAAATATAAAAAGGGGCAAGGAAAACTCACATGGCAATAAATATATAATGGAAATTATTTAAGAATAGTAAACATCGTTCCAAGATAAAACGTCACAATGCACCTAAATATATAAATATTACAAGATTTTAGTTTAATAAGTTTAACGAATTAGAGGGGGCTAGGGTTCTAAGTCGAATTTGGGGGTTTTTTGTAAAGACGTTAAATAATAAGGAAATATAGTATTTCATGTCTTTTAATAAAAAATATACAATTAATCCATTTAAAATAACTAATAAGGTTTACATATAAAACTTAAATAAACACTTGAAACAGCATGATTTAAACGATAATAATTTAAAGGTAATATCAAAAATAATTTTGCTAATTAAGATTTGAAATCCATTTTAATAGAGATAAAACTTAGAATAATCTTCGTAAAAAGGTTTTATTAAAATTTATTTTATTATCTATATTTTAATAAAAATTCCAGAAAATATATTATTTGGTGTTTAAAAAAAAGATTTAAAGTTTACAAAAACTATTTTTATAATTATTAAAAATTGCCCATAATTAAAATAAGGCTTAAAAAGGCCTAAAAAATAATTGAGGGAGTCCGGGTTCGAACCCGGGACCCCAAAGTTGTAAAGATAGAAACTTAACCAGTGAACCAGGGCCTTGGCTTTGGTTCATTTTGGTTTTTAATTCTTTTTAACCCATATTAAAAATTCCCCCTTTTCACCAAGAACCCTAGAAACGATTTCCCCCCAAATTGAAGTGCAATTCGATTTTGTAAATCATTGAAATCATGGGGATTTTGTTCCCCATGTATAGCCGAGCATAATCATGTGTTTAACTTACTCGGTTACGATCGAATTGAAGTGTATATGCTCGGGTTTTTATCTCGGTTCGTTTGCGAAGAACAAGGACTTGAAATCGATATTTGCATGATAATTTAGGGAAGTTGAAGTTGTAGAGAGTTGAAAGGGGTCGGATTAAAGCTTTCCCCTCTGTTAAATAGATTCAATTTAATCGATTCAGTCCCGAACGGGTTTCGTCTGGCGGTGATTACATGAGCATTACAGTTCGTTTAAGTTGATTAATTATTCAGTTTTGTATGTTGAACGGTTATGAACCAATTGAGGTGCGCTTTTTCGGTTTGAGTCTCTCCATTTCGAGCCTAATGCTCAATTAAGTCGTGGGTTTGAGTCCGAAGTGTTTTTCCGAATCATTTGGCACCAATTTGAAGCGAAATCGTGCTATAAACCATGAAATTGAGTTAACCGGCGCCGCGCTGGAGTTGTGCCAGCCGGCGGCTGGAAAAGCGCGAGAGAGAAGGGGGAAATTGGGTTTTAATAATTTACACCAGTGGTCCCTGTTGTTTATGCTTTTGTTATTTTATGCAAAAAGTTACTTTTGGAGTTTCAATGTTAACAAAACAACCCCTCAACTTAAATTTAGGTTTAAAGTTTAACTAATTTATAAATTTTAAACTATTAAAATTACTATTATTAATTATTATTAGTATAATTATTATTAGAATAACTATTATTATTGTTATTAACATTATAATTTACAATTTTTATTATTAGTAGTATTACTATTACTTTAATTATTATTAATATTATATAATAATTATTGTTATAACCTTACAAATTAAAGGATTAAAAGACCAATTAAAGTAACATGCATAAACAACCCATAGGTTTCGCGAAAGTCATAATTAGCCCATACAAGAATTTAACAAAGTTAACATTTAATTTAATGAAAAATACGAGATGTTACAATCTCCCCAACTTAAAAGAATTTCGTCCCGAAATTAAGAGAAATGAAACTATACAAATAAGAACGGGTACCTCTTCTTCATGTGCTCCTTGCGTTCCCAAGTAAATTCAGCGCCACGTTTATTCTTCTAATAAACTTTGACGATTGGGGTTGTTGTGGTTCTAGTCTTCTTCATTATGCGATCCATGATCTCAATAGGTTTCTCGACAAAATGCAATGACTCGTCAATCTGAATGTCTTCCAACAAAACATGCAGACTTTCATCAGCCAAGCACTTTCTCAAATTTGAGACGTGAAATAGAAGGTGAACTCCACTAAGGTCGGAAGGTAACTCCAGTTTATAAACCACTTTCCCAATCCTTTTCAGGATTTTGAAAGGTCCTACAAATCTTGGAGTCAATTTGCCCTTCTTTCCAAAACGAACAACACGTTTCCACGGTGAGACCTTTAGAAGAACCATATCCCCAACTTGGAATTCCAATGGCTTACGTCGCTTGTAAGCATAGCTCTTTTGATGACTTCTCGCCACTTCAAGGTTCTTACGGATAATAGAAACTTTATCGTCGTCTCTTGTATAAGTTCAGGACCAGTGATGAAGTTTTCACCAATGTCAGTCCAACAGATCGGTGAACGACATTTACGACCATAAAGTGCTTCAAACGGTGCCATCTTGATACTCGAGTGATAACTATTGTTATACGAAAATTCCGTGAGCGGTAGATGCGTATCCCAATCACCACCAAAGTCAAGAACATAAAGACGTAACAAATCCTCCAAGGTTTGGATCGTTCTATCGGTTTGACCATCAGTTTGAGGATGGTAAGTCGTGCTTAGATCCAATTGAGTACCCAAGAGTCTTGCATAGACGACCAAAAATGCGAAGTGAAACGAGCGTCTCAGTCGGATATGATGTGCAGAGGTACCCCATGACGACTTACAATCTCATCAACGTATATACAAGCTAACCTTGATGTCTTGTAAGTATCACGTATGGGTATAAAATGTGCCGATTTGGTCAATCGGTCAACGATCACCCATATGCTATCATGTATGTCACACCCCAACCTTGACGGCGGAAACGTCAAGGAGTGAGAGTTAAGATCATTCACAGCCACATAACGCTATTAATAACCCAAATGTATATTAAACATAAGTTCCATTTGTACAAATACAATCATAAGTCTCAAAGAAATAAAAAAAACATAACATAAAATGTAACAAGTCATTTCATTTCACTTATTTATCTAGGTCCATTTCTAGGTGTGTATGCTTCAATGAGTAGAAATCAAGCTTGAGTATTTCCTGAAACATGTTAAAAATAAAGAGTCAACAATAATGTTGGTGAGATTTTCATAGTTTGAAATACATAAGTATATAAAAGATGACAATTCATGTTGTAATTAGAGAACAAAGTAAACTAGGGATGTAAGACAGAATGCACAATCAAACCTCGACAAAGTTTTACAAGTCTCAAACGTTTAAAAGTATATACGATTAGCTAAGTGTACTTGGATCAACCAAGCAGGCTTGTCTGGCCCATAGATCTATGACTTCGCTAGGCTAGCAATAGTTAATGATTGTACATATATTTGACATTACATGGTAGCTATAAAGTTCAACTAGTTACAACATACAGGTGAAATGCCATAAGTTTACAAGAATCAAACGTTTACAAGTGCAAAGTTTATAAAGTAACATGTTTCACCCCAAAGTGTGAAAATATGAAAATGGGGTATAGAAATACTCACTTGATCAAATGTATATAAGTGATGATTAATAAGAAATATAATAATCGACGCTCCAACGTAAACCCTCACAATGCACCTAAAATAAATGTATATTTAAGATTAAAGTTTAATTGAACAGAGTTTAGCAAATTAACGTGGACTAGGTTCTAAGTCGAATTTGGGGCTTGTCAAATAATCATATTAACAAATGGAATAAATTTATATTTTCTTGAAATATATATATTTATATTTTTTTTATTCAAGTTGTGAAAAGAACTAATTATAATGATTAACAAGGTTACATATAAACTAACCAAATTAATTAAAAAGGGATTTTTGAACCAATAATAATTTACTAATTATTATTTTCAATTTATGTTATTAAAAATTATTCAAACAAATTTTGCTAAAATGTTTTATCAATAAAAATATTTTTGTTTAGATTTAGAAAAATTATAGAAAATCTTTGGAAGTTTTTTAAAATATTTGGAATTTATAAAAATAATTTTTATACATATTAAAAGTTTTATGAAATTAGTTTTAGGCTAAAAAGCCTTTAAAAACAAAACATGAGGGTGCCCGGGTTCAAACCCGGGACCTCATGTTAGGGGCAGTGTGACTTAACCAGTGAACTAGGGCCACGGCCTTGATTCATATTGGTTTCCAGATCTTTTAAACCCAAGTAAGAAGTTTCCCCAAATTACGAAGAACCCTAGAACAAGGTGAATCAAATTGAACCCAAAATCGCGATTGATAATGAAATTAACCATAGGGCTTTTGATCCATACATGAAATCGAGTATGCCACATTGTTTAGTTACCTAGATTGAAGTTTAAATCGATGAGGATGAAACAAGGTAAAAGCCGCGACGGTGGAAAGTTGATCCTAGATGATTTGGTTGATGAAATTCCAATTAATTGTAGGTTTAGCTTTAACAATGGATGAGAAACGAAAGCCCTTTGTCAATTTTGGTTTAAAATGCCCGAAAGGTGGGTTTCGACGAAGTTGCAGGTTGCGAAGAAGATGATGATTCGAATTCGTGTTTGGGTTTGTTTCAGGTGAAAATGAGAGTTGTATTCGATTATGGATTGATGAATGACCGTTTATGCCAAGTTAATTCGATTATTATTGAGGTTTAATGATTGAACGACAATCGAGTTTAAGTGTTTCGGTTTTGAAATCGATCCGGCCTGTAACCGACGTTTTATCACACTTCAATGATGTATTCACGTTCGAAACGTGTTCTATAATGATTTTCAACGGTTTTTAGTCGAAAGACGATCGAGATTTGCCGGTTTAGGGGGGTGGCCGGAAGGCCGTCGGAGATGGCCGGCGTTTGGCCGGAAAATCGGCCTAAGGGGAGAAAGAGAGAACAAATTTTAGTTAATTACAACTTTGGTCCCTGTGGTTTTTGTTTTTATTATTTTATGCCTAAAACTCACTTTTAAGGTTTTTAAATTGGCAACTAAACCCCCTAGACTTTTAAATCAAAGTTTTATTAATAAAATTATTATTGTTGGTATTATCCTTAGTTATTATTAGTATTGTTATAATTTTATTATTATTATTATTATTATCAATACAATTAGTATTATAGTTGAACTTAATAACTAGATTAAAATTTAAATTTCAACTAAGAATTACGCATAAATCACCCATAAGTTTCATATATGGCAATAATGCCCTATACAAGAATTAACAAAGCTAACCTATAAATAACCCTAAAAATACGTGATGTTACAGTCTCCCCAACTTAAAGAATTTCATCCCGAAATTAAGAATGAACTAAACGAACAATTGCGGGTATCTCTCCTTCATATGGTTCTCACGCTACCAAGTGAACTCAGCTCCACGTTTGTTTTTCCAACGAACTTTGACGATAGGTGTGGTAGTTGTTCGGGTCTTCTTCAGGGTTCGATCCATAATCTCAACAGGCTTCTCAACGAAATGCAATGACTCATCTATTTGAATTTCCTCTAGGGGAACATGCAAATTTTCATCATCCAAGCACCTCCTCAAGTTTGAGACATGGAAGACAGGATGAACTCCACTAAGGTCGGAAGGTAGTTCCAGTTTATAAGCCACTTTCCCAATCCTTTTCAAGATTTTGAAAGGTCCTACAAATCTTGGAGCTAGTTTACCCTTCTTTCCAAAGCGAACAACACCTTTCCACGGTGAAACCTTAAGAAGAACCATGTCGCCAACTTGGAACTCCAATGGCTTACGACGCTTATCGGCGTAACTCTTTTGTCGACTTCTTGCCACTTCAAGGTTCTTGCGGACAGTGGAGACTTTATCGGTCGTTTCTTGTATAAGTTCAGGACCAGTGATGAAATTTTCACCAATGTCGGTCCAGCAGATCGGTGATCGGCATTTACGACCATACAAAGCCTCGAATGGTGCCATCTTGATACTTGAGTGATAACTATTGTTATACGAAAATTCCGTGAGCGGTAGATGCGTATCCCAATCACCACCAAAATCAAGAACACAAAGACGCAGCAGATCCTCGAGGGTTTGAATTGTTCGTTCGGTTTGACCATCGGTTTGAGGATGGTAAGCCGTACTTAGATCCAATTGAGTACCCCAAGAGTTCTTGCATCGAAGACCAAAAGTGTGAAGTGAAGCGAGAATCTCGATCGGAAATAATGTGTAAAGGCACACCATGACGACTCATAATTTCGTCAATGTAGATTCGAGCAAGCCTTGAAACCTTGTATGTATCTCGTATGGGTATGAAATGTGCTGTCTTGGTCACACCCCAACCTTGACGGCGGAAACATCGAGGAGTGAGAGTTAAGATCGTTCATAGCCACATAACGCTATTATCAAATCCAAATATATTATTCATAAGTTTGAAAGGTACATTACAAGTATAAGTCTCAAATGAGAACATAATATAAGAAATATAACAAGCTCATTCATTAAGTTAACTAGGTCTATTCCAAGGTGTGAACAACTTTGAAAAATGCGATCAAGCTTGAGTATTTCCTGAAACATGTTAAAATAAAAGGTCAACAATAATGTTGGTGAGATTTCCATAGTTTTCAATACATAAGTATATAAAAGATGGCAATTCATGTTATAAGTTAGAGAACAAAGTAAACTAGGGATGTAAGACAGAATGCACAATCAAACCTCGACAAAGTTTTACAAGTCTCAAATGTTTAAATATATACAATTAGCTAAATGTACTTGGATCAACCAAGCAGGCTTGTCTGGCTCATAGATCTATGACTTCGCTAGGCTAGCAATAGTTAATGATTGTACATATATTCGACATTACATGGTAGCCACAAAGTTCAACTAACCACAACATACAGGTGAAATCCCATAAGTTTACAAGAATCAAACGTGTTTACAAGTGCAAAGTTTATAAAGTAAAATGTTTCACCCCAAAAGTGTAAAAATATAAAAGAGGTATAGAAATACTCACTTGGATAAAAGTATAAAAATGAAGATTAATAAGATTGATAATAACGTTGTTCCAAGATGAACGTCACCAGGCACCTAAATATATATATATATATATATATATATATATATATATATATATATATATATATATATATTATAAGATTTAGGTTAATAATAAGGTTTAACGATTAATCGCGAACTAGGGTATTAAAATTTTGGGGATTTTATAAACAAAATTAGTGAACTCTTGTTTATGATTTGTTCGATAAAAGAAAGTACGTTTTATAAAATTTTAAAGGAATTAAATCCTTTGTAAATAACTTGTGTAATTAGTTCTAACAATACATTTGAATACAATAATTTTCATTATAAATCTCTAATCAAGGAAAACATAAGGTCTAATAATTTTAATAATTTAAATTATCATACAAATCTATTTTTATAAAGATATTTAGTTAAAACATATGTAAATAATTTTTAAAATAAAATGTTAGAATATTTTCTAAGAAGTAATTTACAGAGAATAATTTGATGATTTTAAAATTATTAGGAGCTTTCGAAAAATATTTTTTATATTTAATAAAAACTTTCTATAAATGATTTAAGGCTAAAAAGCCTCTTTTTAAAAAAATCAGAGGGTGCCCGGGTTCAAACCCGGGACCTCTAATGTACAAGGATAAGCTCTTAACCGGTAGGCTAGGCGCCTCTGATTGTTAAGAGAGTGGTTTTTAATTCCTAAGAGCATCAAGTGAAAGAAACCCCCAAATACTAAGAACCCTAGAATCAACTCCGATCAAATTGAACCTCAATTCAACAATGATTACTGAAATAAACATGGGGTTTTGATTCCCCATGTGAAAACAAGTATATAACAATGTTTAATTACCCGTTTGATTCGAATTGATGATATGAACAATCGAAGAACAAGTCACGATCGAAGATGCACAAAGTATGACCAACCTTCAATGATAATCGAATTAAACTTGTGGGAAGCTTCTTTGGGTGCTAAAGATTATTTCCCCTCAACTAATTTCAGTTTAGACAAACTGAAACAAGCTCCATGGTTGTGTGCAGGTCGCGGTTAATGGGGGAGTCGACTGAGAAGATTTGTATGTTTTCAGGTGAAATTAAGGGTAGCATTCGATTGGGGACAGCTAAATGATTCTTTAGGTTAGTTTAATTAGATTATAGTTATGTTTTAAAGCATGAACGGCTATGTAGTTTAATGTGATTTCGGTTATGCACTCGATCAGGTCTATAACCGTCATTTAAATGCATTAAAGGTTCATAACAGTGTTCGAAATATGTTCACGAAACGTTTGGGATGATTTGGCATCAAAACGGTGGTGTTTGGTGGTTCTTGGGACCTCGCCGGCGCCGCGCCGGACTTGGCCGGCCGGCGGCCGGAAAAACGAGTAGGGAAGGGGGTGGGGTTTAGGATTTAAAAATTACACATTTAGTCCCTGAGGTTTTCATTTGGTTATCTCATGCTTAAAGTTCTATTTAAAGTTTACAAAATAACATATTAACCCCCTAAACTTTATTACCTTAAATTTTAAACACTTTAAGATTATTAGCTTTATAAATTATTATAAGTATCATTATTATTATAATTTTTATCATTATCATTACCATTACTATTATTGTTAACATTAGGATTATTATAGTTATTTATTATTATTATTATTATTATTATTATTATTGTTATTATTATTATTATTAGTATTATTATTATTTTGATTGCTATTTATTTATTATGGAATAATTAACATTATTAACTTTCAAATTAAAAACAAACTAAGAAATAAGCATAAGAAATCCATAATCTTCATAAAAGGCATGAATAGTCCTCGCAAGAACTTAACAAAGTTAACATTTAATTAACGGAAAAAATACGAGATGTTACAGTATCGAAACTTGCAACGTAAAGTATGATGAAGAACAAGCCGCGACGGAGTTTGGACTCAATTCGTGTGCAAATGCTTATGGAAATCAAATTAACTTCGTGGATAGATTCGAACGGTGTTCTTGATGCAAAGCCCTCTCTAAATTTCAGTTTAATTTGTTCAGAAAGTGATTTTTGTTTGTGCTACAGGTTGCGGGTTTGAGAGAATCGAATAGGATGTTTTGTGTAGGTTTCAGGTGAAATGAGAAGTTGTAATAGATTAAAGATAGTTAAATGATTGCATATGCTTGATTAATTTAGTTGTTATTGCGTCTTTAATGTCGAACGGTTATGCGATTTAAGCCTTTGATTATTCAATCGAATGGGCTTGTAACCGGCGTTTTAAACACCACTAATACATACATTCAAGGTCGGAACATGTACATGAAAGGATTTGAAACGGTTTGGGAATTAAAATCGGTTGAATTCGGTTGTTTTGGGGTGGCCGATGTTTGGCCGGAAAGCCACCGGCATTTGGCCAGAATCCTTGGCCGGAAATGCGGGCTCAAGGGTGAAACTTGATTTGATTTTTCTCAATTTACACAAATGGTCCCTGTTGTTTTATTTATTATCATTTTATGCCCAACTTTAATATTAAAGTTCATAAATTGGCAAATAAACCCCCTAATCTTTATGTACTTTAAGTTCCAACCATTTTAAGTTTACTAACTTAATAATTTGTTCTAATTATTAATATCATCATCATCATCATTATTATTATTATTGTTATTATTATTATTAGTATTATTAACAACATAATTATTATTACTCATATAGTTAGTTATTATTATTATGATTATTGTTATATATTCATTAATTTTATTAGTAGTATTATTGCTATTATTATTATCCATCATTTTTATTATGCACCTTGAAAAAGAATTAAAGACAACAAATAAGTAAGCATAACAAATCCATAAGTTTCATAAATGACATAATTAGCCCATGCAATAACTTAGCAAGGTTAACTTTAACTTAACCCAAAATTACAAGATGTTACACTCATAGTGCCTATAACGGGTACGGAACGCGGTCTTTGGGATGTCATCATCATGAACTCGTAATTGATGATATCCAGAACGTAGATCAATCTTCAAGAATATGGCAGCTCCTTGAAGTTGATCAAACAAGTCATCGATACGAGGAAGAGGATAACGGTTCTTGATGGTAAGCTTGTTAAGCTTACGATAATCAATGCACATACGAAACGATCCATCTTTCTTCTTTACGAAAAGAACAGGTGCACCCCAAGGCGAAGAACTAGGACGGATGAAGCCCTTCTCGGATAGCTCTTGAAGTTGACTAGAGAGTTCTTGCATTTCAGATGGTGCAAGTCGATATGGTGACTTAGCCACGGGGTTTGCTTCTGGTATCAAGACAATTTTAAACTCAACTTCACGCACGGGAGGTAGACCACTAAGGTCATCGGGAAATACTTCAGGAAAGTCTCGTACGATAGGGACATCCTTAAGTTCTTCCCTTTGACTTTCGTGTTGACCACGTAAGCCAAGAAGGCCATATACTTCTTGCTTAAGCACTTTCGAGCTTGAGTGCAAGACATGAGTTTAAGTCCTTTGGAAGATTTTTCACCGAAGACCTTCAATTATCTCCAGAAGGTAACGGTATACGGATGCACTTCTCGAAACAAATGATCTCAGCATGGTGTTTGGCTAACCAATCCATACCAATGATGATGTCGAAGCTTCCAAGTTTCATAGGAATAAGATCGATAAGAAAATCATGCGTGTCAAGACTTAAGATGCAATCACGAATAATGACGTCAACGGTGATCAGTTCTCCATCGGCAACTTCAACGATAAGAGGTCTTTCTAGTTTCGTATGTGGCTTAGCAAGTATGGGTTCAAACTCTAACGAAACAAAACTCTTATTGGCTCCAGAATCAAATAGGACATAGGCATAAGTTTTATTAATAAGGAACATACCTGTTAAAGTTTAAAGGTATTTAACGATACAGTTTACGCATGAAAAGAATTAGTTCACACAAGTCAAAGGTAAGTTAACATACCATTCACCACATCGTTGTTTGCTTGTGCTTGATTTGCGTTGATGTTGAAAGCATGTCCTCGGTCTTGTGGAACATTACCCACAAGACGAGGGCATTGTGGGCGAAAATGACCAGGTTCCCCACAGTTGTAGTAAACACGGTTTGTGACCACGGCGACATTGTTAGGTGCACAGTGGCAAGTTGCCACCAAATGACCATACTTACCGCATAAGGTGCAGATACGGCATGGTTGATTCCCCGAATGATGATACCTATAAGTGTTGCACATAGGCTGAGGACCAGCATAAGCCCTAGCCCCAGGCACTTATGCCACAGGTTTAGCCGCAGGTACAAGTTGTCTTTGGGGTTGTTTGGGTGCAGCCACGGCATAGTTGCGTGTCAGTGTAAACTTGTGCTTCTTCTTGTTGTTGTTGTTAGATGGTTCAACTTTGGTCTCCTTATGTAACACCCGGATATTTTTAGAAGACAAGAAATAAAGAATAAAAGAAAGAAAGGCAATTCAGTCCAAGTGGAGGGACTAAAAGTGTAAAAAGGACAAAAATCTTTGAAAAGTTGGTGTAAAGGTGGGCATGGCCGCCCACCCTCACTTCACATTATCATCTTCACCCGGTTTTAGAGAGAGAGAGCGGAGAAACTCTCGGCTAAAGAAAGAAGAAGAAATGAACGAATTCAAGGTAAGAATTCGTGGTTTTTGCATGTTTATGACGGGTTTTATCCCGGTTATGTGTTTATGTGCTTATGGGTTGTGTTTGTGCTCGCGTGTGTGTGTTTTTGGATGTTGTTTCTAGGTGTTTTGAACTCATAGCAAGCCGGTAAAAAGGAAGAACACCCAAGTTGCACCAGGTGAGTTCTAGACCCCGGTTCTTACTTGTTTTAAACTATCTTTGGGGCTGAAAATGTATTAAAATGTTTTTGCAAAGTTTACGTATGTTACCCGTATGTATTGTGCTTGTTAAATGTTAAATCCTTGATTGTTTATAGGTTGTTCATGCTTAGAATAGTCATGTTAAGCTTAGAACAAATGGGTTTGATGAATGGGTATGAAAACATGCTAAGAACAAGTTATACAGAAGGTTCATACGACTGAAAATGCCTTAGAAAGATTTAAGTGTAGTCCATGCGCCTAAACAGTAGCCCATGCGCCTAAGATTACCTTAGAAATGTTCAAGTACAGCCCATGCGCCTGAACAGTGGCCCATGCGCCTAGAAATGTTAGCCGGATGACTAAGTGTAAGGCCATGCGCCCCAATAGTGCCTATGCGCCCAAGTGGCTCATGCGCCTAAGTGTCCATGCGTCTGAAATACTTATGCGTCTAAGTGTTCATACGCACAAATAGTACCCATGCGCCTGAATAGTTCATGCGCCTGAGTGATAAAATGATTAAGTGTTGGCAGATGCGCCTGCATAGTGGTAAAACGCCCAACAAAGCTCCTGCGCCTAAATAGTTCCCATGCGCCTAACACTTAAAAAATTTTACAGAGTTTTCTAGGAGTCTGTGCTTTAGGGTTTGGACCAGAGTTGACTAGAGCTTAGTAATGATGATGTTCCATGCATGTTATGATTACATATGAAGTTCCTTATTACTTATTATTATTATTATTATTATTACTACTACTATTACTTATAGTATATGACTTTACGGGGCATGTTATTATCGTAACGTAAAGTACCTAGTAATGATAAAGCGAAAGAGCCATAAAGAAAAAAAGAGGAACATTAATGAAAATGTTAACAAGTCTTGCAAGCTCATAGGAGGGACACGACCGTGTTGTCGTTAGCTCAACTGTGTTGCGGGTTAGCTACCCTATTGTGCACACATGGCCAATCAATTGAGATTGGCAGGACCCTTGTAGCGTACCCTGGGTGATTGGGTCGGCCTTGTACACAGTACACAGAACCCTTTCGGGGGATACAGTTGACCCTTTCAAGGGATATAGATGGCCCATCACCTGTTTTCCATCGCGCACATAGTTGGGGTATTGCTCATTGGTCCCCATAGACAGTGAAAGATAAATATAAAAGAATGCATTGTAAACAAGGCATACAGTAAAGAGATTAAGTATTACCTGATTGTATAGTTAATGCGTGCTCACGTATAAAGAGATGAAGTTTTCATGAACAGAGTATTTTCATATGTATACCTACAGAAAGTATTTTATTACTTATAAAACTAGAGCTCACTCAGCAACGCTGAATTTTATACATTTTCAGTTGGCAGGTAATTATTGCTGAGGATGGCACGAGGGTGAAGCTACTCGGCAGGGAAAGACTGACATCCATTCGTACTTTATGTTGCTGTTGTTTTGTAATACAGTAAACAATTCTTTTGTAATCAGTTAAATAGTGTTGTATTGCTCAACCACAGTGGTTTAAATGCAATGAATGGTTTTTTTGATAAATTAATTCCGCTGCTTAAGATTGTATAGGTATAATGTTTAATGTCTTAATTGCTGTGAATGACCGACTGTGAGGTTCCCGGGAACGGGGCCTTACACCTTAACGGCCTCGGTAGCCGTCTTTTCCACCTTCTTGGCACCCTTCACAGACATGGTGCCCGCTCGTATATGGTTCTCAGTGAGTTGAGCGGTGATGGTGATGGCTTCTTCCAAGGTTGTGGGTTGGCTACCCACCACAGCATCTTGAATTTAGGGTAGAACACCCTTGATAAACTTCTCGATATTGCGAGGGACAATGTCGACCATATGAGGCAACAATATACTCAACTCATGATGCCTAGTTGAGTAGGCCAAATGATCACCATCGTTTTGCTTCAAATTCCAGAATTCTTCTTCTAACTTTTGCAATTCACTTCTCGGGCAGAACTTCGCGATAGTGATGTTCTTGAACTCTTCCCAAGTAAGTGCCAGAATAGCATCGGCTCCTCGATTTCTCTTCTCGCTATTCCATCAAGTAAGAGCCCTTTGTTAGAGCATGCTAGTGGCATAACGAACTTTGAGTGCCTAAGGACACTCATAGTTGACAAACGTGTTCTCCATGCTCTCAACCACTCAAGAAGACCAGTGGCTCCTTCCTTGCCACTAAAACTAGTGGGCTTGCAAGAGCTAAAGTGCTTGAAAGTGCAGGTGGGGTTATTGCGCCCTTGGTTAGCATTATTTTCTCCTTGACCATTGTTGCTAGAGTTGGTCATTAAGGTGCTATTGAGTTCAGCAACCATGGTCGGGATGACAGCAGCCATTTGCCGGGCAATCATGGTAGCTAGCTTACGATCGGAACTTCCACGCTTTTCATGATGACGAGACATGCTAGAATATGCAAAATGAGTTAGACACAAGAAAGAGAATAACAAGGATTATAATTTAAACAAGGATAAGTCAAGAGTTGTAAGGCACTTGGAATGGTTCCATTTGGTAACGCATTACCGTTTGGAAACATTGACACGTCAGGCCCAAAGATCTAAGACGTCGTCAGGCTAGCAATAGTTAATGATTGCAAACAATAATATGTATCTCATATAAACACTTACAAAACACAAATAACCATGACAAAAATATGAATTGCAAGTGCTTACAAGTTTAAACGTTTACAAGTGTATCAGAATAAGTATCATGTTTCACCCTAAATTAGTGTGAAAATATAAAAATGGGTAAGGAAAACTCACATGGCAATAAGTATATAATGGAAATTATTTAAGAATAGTAAACGTCGTTCCAAGATAAAACGTCACAATGCACCTAAATATATAAATATTACAAGATTTAAGTTTAATAAGTTTAACGAATTAGAGAGGGCTAGGGTTCTAAGTCGAATTTGGGGGTTTTTTGTAAAGACGTTAAATAATAAGGAAATATAGTATTTCATGTCTTTTAATAAAAAATATGCAATTAATCCATTTAAAATAACTAATAAGGTTTACATATAAAACTTAAATAAACACTTGGAACAACATGATTTAAACGATAATAATTTAAAGGTAATATCAAAAATAATTTTGCTAATTAAGATTTGAAATCCATATTAATAGAGATAAAACTTAGAATAATCTTCGTAAAAAGCTTTTATTAAAATTTATTTTATTATCTATATTTTAATAAAAATTCCAGAAAATATATTATTTGGTGTTTAAAAAAAATACTTAAAGTTTACAAAAACTATTTTATAACTATTAAAAATTGCCCATAATTAATTAAGGCTTAAAAAGGCCTAAAAAAATTGAGAGAGCCCGAGTTCAAACCCGGGACCCCAAAGTTGTAAAGATAGTAACTTAACCAATGAACCAGGGCCTTGGCTTTGGTTCATTTTGGTTTTTAATTCTTTTTTAACCCATATTAAAAATTCCCCTTTTTCACCAAGAACCCTAGAAACGATTTTCCCCCAAATTGAAGTGCAATTCGATTTTGTAAATCATTGAAATCATGGGGCTTTTGTTCCCCATGTATAGCCGAGCATAATCATGTGTTTAACTTACTCGATTACGATCGAATTGAAGTGTATATGCTCGGGTTTTATCTCGGTTCGTTTGTGAAGAACAGGGACTTGAAATCGATGTTTGCATGATAATTTAGGGAAGTTGAAGTTGTAGAGAGTTGAAAGGGGTTGGATTAAAGCTTTCCCCTCTGTTAAATAGGTTCAATTTAATCGATTCAGTCCCGAACGGGTTTCGTCTTATCATGCTAGCTACGGTTATGATTCGGTGATTAATTGATCGTTAATCTTGTATTAAACTACACATCTAGTTTCGCGGTGATTACACGAGCATTACAGTTCGTTTAAGTTGATTAATCATTAACTTTTGTATGTTGAACGGTTATGAACCGATTGAGGTGTGCTTTTTCGGTTTGAGTCTTTCCATTCGAGCCTAAATGCTCAATTAAGTCGTGGGTTCGAGTCCGAAGTGTTTTCCCGAATCATTTGGCACCATTTGAAGCGAAATCGAGTCCGAAGTGTTTTTCCGAATCATTTGGCACCATTTGGCACCAATGGTCCCTGTTGTTTATGATTTTGTTATTTTATGCAAAAAGTTACTTTTGGAGTTTCAATGTTAACAAAACAACCCCTTAACTTAAATTTAGGTTTAAAGTTTAACTAATTTATAAATTTTAAACTATTAAATTACTATTATTAATTATTATTAGTATAATTATTATTAGTATATTATTATTAGTATAATTACTATTATTGTTATTAACATTATAATTTACAATTTTTATTATTATTAGTATTACTATTACTTTAATTATTATTAATATTATATAATAATATTATTATAACCTTACAAATTAAAAGATTAAAAGACCAATTAAAGTAATATGCATAAACCACCCATAGGTTTGCGAAAGTCATAATTAGTCCATACAAGAATTTAACAAAGTTAACATTAATTTAATGAAAAATACGAGATGTTACGTAGGTGATACTTCTAATACTAAAGTTAGTATTTGAGCAATTTGATTATGGTAATAGTTAACATGCAAATTTAATAAGTACTATCACAACATATTGAGCTAGTGAAATATTATGCGAACAATAGTGAATCTATATATATTAATAAAAGAAGATTTCTTTTGTCACTTGTCATATTTTTAAATTATTTTTTTGACATTTGTTATTTTCTGAACATTCTCACTTTATTTTCCCTCCAAAAAGGTATTAAGTAATTTAAACACTCAAATAATTTCTCTTTTTTCATAAAATTAATTGGTCAATTATATAATATATTAAAATATAATTTCATGATTTTTAATCTTTATTATTTTGTAAATTACAATTTCTTAGATATTTATTACTCTTATTTTACTAATGGTTATTAATATATAATATACAAGTTTATAACCTATCTAGAAAATAATATATCTTATATTTTATAATTAGTATAAAATATAATTATAATTCCATATGAATAGTTATTTCAAGTAAATAAACAATAGATAGATTATAGACAGATAGATATATAGATAAATAGATAGTCTAGTTAAACACGTTATAGTTAGTAATAAACACGAAAAATTACAGTAGGATATTTGAATATAAGATATGTATAAAATTATATATACGTACTTGTTTAGGAGATAAAAAATTATACTATTTTTAAATCTCTTATCTAAATAATTTCATTTTTAATATTCATTTTAAGATTTTATTATAAAAATTTATTGTTTATAATATTCTTGTTTATTAAAAACTCAAGTTTTTGATTATTATGGTTGTTTTAATAAAACTACTTTTAGAAGATTCTATATTTTTTATAATTATTTTAAAAGTATTGATTTAAAATATTTTGTTTCAAAAGGTTCAATGTTTTAGAAAATATATGAATTTTAATTTTCTTAATAAAATTTATTTTTAAAAACATAATTTGATTTTAAAAAAATGTAGATGAGAATAGAAAAATGTATCAATTGACCAAATTAATTTTATAAGAGAGATAATTGTTTAAGTGTTTAATTATTTTAATACCCTTTTAGAGGGAAAATAAAGTGAAGACGTTTTGAAAAATAACAAGTGTTAAAAATGTGGTTTAAGAACATGACAAGTGGTAAAAAAACATTATTTTATTAATATCTATAGATTTTATCTTCAACTATAGTTTTATAATTCATAAATTTTTATTACTAAATATTTATTATTTTATTTGTTCAACCCGTATAATATACGGGACACTAACCTAATATGATATAAACAATACAAAATTTTTCGTATAATTGGATCCACAAAACAAAGGAAATCATTGAATGTGGGGTCTAGAGATACATGCAAGAAAAATCAACAAAAGCTAGATAAATATAAAAGTCCTTATGTTCACGAGCGGCAGGAAAATTATGAGGCACAAGATGGACTATAAAATATAAGAGAAAATAAAAAGTTTTTTAGGGTTTAAAGTGTATAAGTAAGAGTGATTAACAGTTAATTATGAGATAAACTAACATCATACGTGAATACTTCACTCTTGTGTGATAATTCAATAACACTTCTATGATAATTTCATTCTAGTATGGCATTGAATATTTTCATAGTCACGCTAATAAGAAAATTAACTCTCAAAAAAATGGTTGCGTGTATTGATTAGTTACTTGTTTTCATACTATCATGTTTTGTATTTAAAGGTATGCAAATTTTGTAATTATATTTTTAACAAATATTATAAATATTATATAGTTGTACTGAACTACTGATATATCTAAAATGTAAAATAACTAGATTATACACCACGCTCCGTGGTAGGATGCGACCATGTTAGGAATTTGTTCACGTACATATAGTCAAATTGGAATTGTATATTTTAAGACGTAGATACAACATGTATGTAAAACCTTGTAATGTATAAATAAAAGGAAAATTATATGAAATAAACCAAAAAACCTGTAAAAAATAAATTTAAAAACTATAAAAAAATCACATAAACAAACTATAAAAATAGAAAAATAACATAAAGAAACTATAAAAATGGATGAACATCAAGTAAATAAACAAGATAAATTGCAAAGAGAAAATAAAATAAACCGGCTCAAAGGAGACTGGGTAGCGGAGGATCGAACTCGGGCCGGAGAGAATAGTGGACATGTGCTTTACCACTGGCTACTATTTTTAATGTAAAATCTTTTCTATCTGGTAATGCACTTAAAAATTAATGAAAAACAAAAAAATAATAATAAAGTTTGTCCCATAATCACATGCCACATGGCAAAACCAGCAAATCGAACCAATCATGAATTGCAATTGTTCGACTCAATAAAATTCTATAGTGTTATACACTACGACAAAAATGAAGCTAATGCAACCTTAATAATATATTATATTAGGCCTTGAAAAATTGTCTTAAGCCTTAATAATATTGCATTATTCTAAAACAACTTTTAACAAATGTTGCATCAAGTGAAAGTATATTTGATCTAAAGAAATGTTGTGTAAGCTAATACAACTTGTTAAAATTGCAATCTTTTTTGAAATGTTCTTCTAAAAGTTTGTATTAGTTCATTATTCTAGTAGTAATAATTGATTGTTTTGTTATAATAGTAATTGATATTGTAATATTTAGAATTGCATAAAACATCAAGAAATTAGGAAATGTTAATCATTAGGAGTTCCATACATTAAGATAATTATGAAGCTAAATAAATGTATAATTAAAAGTGTCTAGTTAGTAGATCAAGAATTATAAAAGTCTCCCTTGTCATAAATCAATTAACTAACAAACAAATAACAAATAGCGTAGTCCTATTCTAGCAAATCAAATTTAATAATTAACATGACTTGCAGGATTTTGGAGTTGTTTTATGCTTTTAACAAGAGACGAATCCATCCATGTTTTATGTCACCACCTATCATATGTATTTCTTTGATCATATAGTGTAAATTACTGAAATTTTGATTATTTGAACGGACAAATAAATTCTCGAACATCTGTAGACCCAAACCATTGTAACGACACCAGTAGAAAAAGTTTTATTGTCTGTCACTATCTATATGCGTAGCGCATACTAAATTCTTTCTATGTTTCTTATGGTTTCCCATTTTGTATTTACCACCCCATATATGCATGGACAAGATGACAAATAACATGATTTGTAATTAGAAAATGTGATTATCATGATGATGATGATTAGTTGTTGAAAAACAAAAACAAAATGAAAGTTTGATGTGATTGGTAGTAAGATAAGGCAATATATGTCTATATTGTGGGTATATATGCAAAATTCAATGTCGAAAGTAGGGTTAGGGGATTAATAATGTGTTACAAGTTGTAGCAACCAATAAGATGTGAGCATAGTGGCAGAAAGCTAAAAAATATGGTCTTTGCACTCAATGTCCACACAATTCATACTTAATTAGTGGTAGAAAGCAAAAGAATATGGTTTCTCACAAAGTTTTGGCAGATATCAAATGTCTAGATCATGGCCACGCACTATGATCAAAATATTCCGTATGTTGTTCGTAGGAGTAATATCATATTTATAAATGGATTTTAAGGATTCATAATTTCATATTATCTAGACGGTTTTTAATTTTTATATATACAAATCTAAACAAAGTACGAGTTTTAGACCCTAAGTTAAGAATTTATGAGCTTATTTGGTGATTATTGAAACAAAAGATTTGATGAAAGCTCAATGGAGTGAAACTATATGAACGTCCTTAAAGACTCTTTGTAATTTGATTACTTAATTTCTATAGCATATAAGTTTCATTTTGTCTAACAAAATTTGTGAAAAAGGAAACATCCCGGTAGTACGTAAAATGACATACTTTTTAACCAAAAGGTTATAAATTAAATCAAGTTTGCTAACTTTAAGAATAAAATAGGTGTATAGTATAGTTGCAAAGCTTAAGCCCCACCATAGGGTGCGGAGAGAAAATAAATTATTTTGAGAGGGCGAGCTCTATATATATTAAAACTTTTACATTATCGAACCAAAAAATTTATACTACCGAGCTAAAAATTAATATTACAGACAAAAAATTATCTGGCCCATACTAAGCTTTGCCCCTGATAGAGTAGAGAATATGTGTTTATCAATAATAAGGTATAATTTTATTTTCTAATTGTAAGCTGATCTAATTAATTTAACGATTAAGAAAATTGGTTTTATGTGTATTATAATCGGATTAAAATAGATAGATACAACGATTATAAAAGTATGAAATTTCTGTGGTTCATTAGATGTTAGTGGTACGGGTTGTCAACAAGAGGGCTCTAGATTACGAATCCATAGATACTCATGAGTTTCAAATAACGAATCCATTACTTTGTCATTTTTGTAAAATTAAAATATCATATCAAATCTAGTTTATATGAATACTTATTCGATCAATTAACTTAAGATTCGTAATTTCACAAGATAATGCAATGGATTCTTTATTTAGTAAACTAAATATATTTGGCTACTTTGTTTATTGAAAAATAAGAAGTGATGTTTTGGATCCGACAACTATAAAATATTTAGTCTTTTATTGTCAGTCTTATTAGAAAGTAAAACAAACATCAAATTATAATTTTGCTTTAGATCAGCAGATAAGTTATAATGCCCAAGTTTTCAATCATTCTTTGTTCTCTTTAACTGCTTAGGTTCTTTCACTTGTATCATTTTTGTTTGATAACGTTAACTTGTTCTTTAGTTCTCGAATAAAGTTACGGAATCAGTTATCATTTCTCATGTCAAATAATGTTGAGTGTGATTTGGAATCATTGGCAAAAAAGTCTAGCATAAAACAAAGGTGTACAGATTCAATTTTTACATTGTATCAGTTGTCCTTTCATGTTAGTTGATTTTGAAAGGCCAAATAAAAAATATGTTATCGTGTCATAAAATTTACATAGATTTTAGAAGATGTATGTAAGGATAAAGTGTGACATGGTAATGTTACTCGTGAACAATACACATCATACTTTATTTTGGTTTAATGTATTTGGTGATGAACAAAATGCATAGGATCGAAATCATCTCCTTTAATTTTTAATAATAACATGAAACAAACATATGATTGAGGGTATGCTTTATTTGGAGGTATGAGATTTTAGTGTTGGGAAAAAAAAAGTAAGGTTTATAAGGTCATAAATGCATAAAAGTTCCCATTTGTCCAAAATTGATAAACATAATTAAATAGTAACGTAGGTAACAAGCTTTACTTTCATATATTAATGATAAAATATACAAACTTTTTAACCGTTACAAAAATCCTTGTCAATTTCATGTGATATATTTTTCTTATGTGGCATATACGAAACATTTTCTTTTCCTTTTTTAAAGAAAAATATTTTTTTTAATTTAAGAAGAATAGAGTCAATGATCTTTTGGTCTAATATTCCGAATAAATGATGAGAGACTTTATCTTTTTTTGAGATCATGGGTTCTAATCATGTATTAATAATCACTAACCACTAAATAATTCCGTTTAATAAAAATGTTAAAGACTAGAAGCACAATCATAACTTGTTCTAACAAAAATTTGATTTAATAAAAGATATTTGTTATATATTTTAGTTTGATTTGACTACAACAACCAAAGAAAATGGGAAAAAAAAGGAAAAAAAATAAAAACGTCTCATCATTCTTAATACAACAGGTTAATGATAAGATATTCAAAACATGTAAATATAAAAAAGTTTTGAGTTCGAGTTTCATTATGAGCAAAAATGTTTAAGGTTAAGTTACAGGGTTTTTCTAGTTGTGGGTTTCCTCCTAAAAAGATTAGGGATGTAGTTCCGGCTAGAAAACAAATAGATAGACCTAATTAAAATAACACACATCCTTCAAAACAATATTGTACATTTTCCGTTTACGAAAAAAATCATCCATGCAACATAATATTCATAAAACTAATTTGAATGTGCAGAGTGAACCACTCTCAGAACGTTCAAGTTTCAATTGTTGAAGTAAATTTTCATCAACATTTGTAACGCATTTCATTAATCATTAAGCGTTGAATATTTACATGTGAGATTATTTTGTTTAACTAAAATTGTACATAGGATCAATTTGTGTTTATTTAAATTATATAATAGATCGAAATAAAGATACAATTATAAAATTTATGAACTTAAAACTTGTATAGATTGGGCAACACCAACTACTTGCCGCCACCTATTGGTTGTTGCCAACGCCATCACTATTTTGTTGGCCACATACACATTGGCGGAGTATTTTTTTCGTCCGTAGTGTTAAATTTTAACCCGGTAGTGTAAAAATTTTTTCCGGTAGTGTAAGTTTTTATATAAATATCGAGTTCGCTCCCCTTAAAAAAAATAATTCCGCCACCGCCCCCTTACAAAATAGTTCAAGCTCCGCCACTGCACATACACCATGGCCGCACAACCACAACCACAACCACCTCCATCGTTACCATGTCACTCCTCAACTGTAAATTAACATCGATGCCATCACATACATTGTGACGTCAAATGTACCACTACTACCACCACCACCATCTTGACATTATTAATGTCGCCCCATTTGTTTTATTTTATTTATTTTTCTTTCTGGAGATTATATTTTAAATTTTACCAAGATTTGTTACGAAATAAATAAGAAAGGATCCAGCATTTTGGAATAAAGAAGTAAAAAAGTTGAACTAATAGTTCAAAAGTAATTAAAAAAATAGAACTTCATCCAGTATATCAAGATAATTTTTATTCAACATGCTCACAACAATGAACGATGACAGTGGAAATCCCAAATCTGTTTGTTGTGATTATACTGAAATTTGTTAACGAATACTGATGTAAATGTCAGGTTTATTTAATTTGGCAAGCATAACGTTCTTTTTCAACATTTATTATATCGAATAAATTTAAAATTAAACTATAACAAAAGCCCAACTATGAAATTACATATAACCAAAAGTAAAATTAGCTAATTACCAAAACTAGAGGCCCATAACGGGCCTACGGCACCACATTTAAGGCTCACTACCTCAGGAAGTGATATTAAATAAAAACGGGCCAAAGCCCAATAACAAGCGCACAGTAACACAGCCAAGTCCATATACTATAATTATACAGATCATAACTTGATGAATTATATAAATATTAGTACTTTTTAATAAATTTTAAGTTATTAACTATGATACATAAAATGTTTATGTAATAAGTTATCATACTATTATACATAACGTGTTTATGTAACCACTTTCTACACTGTACAAAAAGATTATATGTTTCTCACATTTCGTTACGTATACCTCTGGTTATGTACTTAATGTGTCTTCTATTGTGTGATTTTTTTTGTATGGTTAGTAGTTTGCCATTATTAACTATCATAGTATATGTGATCGTAAAATGCACTGGTTTATCTTGTATAAGATTTTAAAGGTGTGAATATGTTCTCTATGAATATAATATTGTTTTGCTCATATATAATTTACATTTAGTTTCAAATGTAAAGTAATATATTTGGTGATATATGTAATGTCATGTTAGAATTCACCTATATAATCATAACTTGCATTAGGTTATTTCGCATCTGGCCTTTGATAACACTACCATCAAATAAGTTGTATAACCTGGTTTAGATTCTTAAATTCATCACTAGAAAGGACACATTTGAATATTTTGAAATGAACATGTAACATTTGACTAAAAAATTAAAACATAAGTTTATATATGGAATAATGTCTTTTTACTTATAGTATCGAGATATTTCTTTTATAATTTTGGTTTACAAATTAAAATTACTCTAAAACACACATAGGTGGTTGTTACAGTCATATCCATAGCAAACACCCATGTTGCTATGAATTTGGCACGTATTTTGGTCCGTAGCTACTCTTTGTTGCTAATTTCGTTTGGAGTGGATTTTTGTTATGAAATCATATTTATGATGGTTTTAGCTAAATAAGGATATAGGTATCTTAGCTATTGGTTTGCCTGTGGATAACGTTTTTTCTATGCACGTTTTGTTAGTATTTTTGCTACATATTTGACTATGTAAGTTGTGTTGCGTATTTTAGCTGTAGATTTTTCTATTTGTATGGTTTATGCTATAGATTTTATGATGGAATTTAGCTACAGATTTCACCACAAATTTTTTCAATTTCTGCTATGAATCTAACTGCTAATTTCATAAACTTTTTATGCTAAAGTTATCATAAGGTTTTTGCTAGTTTAGTAATGGTATGATTTTTTTTAGTTTAGTTTTTTATATACTTGTCCTTCCCAACCACCCACCTATGCATCATCGAATGTAATAGAAATTGAAGTTTCATTGGCATCTTATGTATGTGTGGATGGAGTGGTGATTTATTTATATTTACAGAAGGTAGATTTAATGGAAACATAGAAGTTAGGTGTATTGTTACAGCTTCCACCCATACTATTAAATAAGTTGCCTTACCAAAGTGCCACATTTTAATTCCTTCATTAAATAAGCACGCATTTTTATATCAATTCTTTATTTTACCTTCGTATTTTGTTCTAGAAGAATATTTATGTTTAATGATATCTTTTACTGTACTTTGTTTTTAAAACTAATAGTAAATAGTAAATTATCATTTGCATCTTTAATGTTTGTTTATTTTAACAATTTACATCCTTACGGTTTCAAAATTACCATTCGACTCTTGACGTTTCATGTTATCTTCATTTGAGTCTATACGTTTCATTTTTATCTCCATTTGAGTTTAAATGAGTAACACTGTTAATGTTTTTGTTAAAATTATTATTAAAATGATGAAACTACCCTTAAAATTAAAACACACATAAAAAACTTTATGGGCCTCATCCATCAACATCATCTTCTTCAAATCACCACCACCACAACCACCCGGTCATCACTATGACAACCCCATCACCACCACCACAACCTAATAATTATTATCCCCCCCCCCCCAATCGGTAAACCGTAACACCCAAAACCACCACCCTCCTGCGAAATCACCACCAGCTCCCACCGTCGTCGGCTCAACCTCCACCGTATGATGGACCCAAAGTTCACCGGAAAACCAATTCCCACCTCCCACTACCACGGTGGTCGTCGGAACGACATCGATCAGATGCCCGAAACGCCCACTTGAGGAGCCCACAACCGCCGGACCCAATCGAAGACCTTCTTCCCCTTCCCCAACGAATATATTCTCCTCGACGACGTCGTTGCGGATTTCAATTTCGCCGGAATTGACCTCCCGTCACTCTCCTCCGATGCCCCTACACCCACCGGAGATTCATCTCAGGAGAAAGATTCCTCTGGCGGTAAGCCGACGGTGAGAAAGACGGTGGGGGTATGGGACCCATCTCAAGAGTCTCTATGTGGGGTTTGATTTCTTTGATGAGTTGGGGCTGAGCTCCGCCGTGCAAGCGGAGAAGACCGACGACGGTGGGTAATGTCACCATTGAAGTGGTTCGACCGATGGATTCGCTGCGACATCGTTTGAAGGGGATGTTGATGTTGCTTGATAACTCGAAGAAAGCACTTGCACCTGATAAGTTAGCACGCCTTGTAATTGGGGCTTTTTGGATTTGGTGATTGAGGTCACATTAGGTGATGATGCTGATATGGGTTTGATGGGTCTTAAGAGGGGGGAAGATAGAAAGTGTTTTAGAGAGAGAAAGCTTTAATTGAGGGATGAATTTATTGGGTGGTTACGAGAGTAAAACACCCTTTTGGATGTATTGGCATGGGAGCATAGGGAGATCTGAAATAGAGAGCTTTAAGGGTATGATATTAGAGGTTTTGTCTGGAAAAATTATGCATTTGGAGATGATGGTGACTGAATCAGTTGCAGGTGTTGATGGTGAAGAAGATGAAGGAGTGGTGGGGGAGGGAAGAAGAGAGTGAGTGTGTGTGTGTGTGGAAAGTGAGTGTATGTGAGTTAAGGGTAATTTGTCATTTAAAAAAAGTTAACTGAACAATTTAACGACGGAGTTAGTTATTTGGATTTAAATGAAGATAAAAATGAAACGTTAGGGGACAAATCGAGACTTTGAAACTGTACGGGTATAAGTGGTTAAAATAAGAAAACGTTATGGATGCAAATGGTAATTTGCTTTAATATAAATTAAACCATATGGCATTTACATGGGACTAAGTGACCAATCAAATTTGGTAGAGGCTCATGCATCTTAAATTAAAGGTTTTGTTTTCAAACTCAAGCATAATATATATTGATGTTATTTAAAAGTATAGTTGATATGCCATTAAAAAAAATCACATGGCATTAGAAACAGGTAAAATCAATTATGTTTAACTCTTTAAAAAAATTACACGTTTCTAAAATTGTGATGATCTATTGTATACTTATTTTATGAAAAATAGTGTAATTGTTTATTTAACGGACATCATTTTTTTATAGTTACGTTGAAATTATTTGTAATGAAATTATATGTCCGTTGTTTTTTTTATAATTAAACTAGGCTAAAATCTCGTGTAACACACGGGTTCAATCAAAGAATATTATTGTTGTTTAAAAAGGTGTGTAAGTTATAATGTTATTGATTATATTTTGTATATCGACTTTATGTATAATTTTTAACATTAGCTATATCTAACATTAGTAGGTTTACTTTATTAGTATTTATACATCTAAATAGTGTATAATATGGAATGAAATAAATTTATAAATAAGAACTTTAACTATTAAACAAATTAAATTGAATATGAAAAATAATATTTCAAATTTATAAACATCCAAAAATTTATTTGTATACACATTTGGTGTTTTGTTGGTTACTTTTCCATCATTATCTAATATTAATAATTTTAACATCTATCTACTTTTAACTCAAAATAATGCAACATAGAGCTGATCATTATCCATATTTAAAAACAAACTAACTTTGGATATCAATTATAACTGGCTCTTGTTTTATTGTCATTGCGTAACACACTGATAATAACAACCGTCTTCTTTGAAATTCAAAAGAAATTATTTTGTCTAAAGTTGTTAACCCCAACCGTAGAATAAAAATATGATTTACAATACTACTTACAAATACATCAAAACAATTTGAACATATCAAACGAACTCCTATCAAACATAATAATAAACATAATAATAATAATAATAATAATATAATAATAATAATAATAATATGATAGTACACATAGAAGAAGATAAAAAGGTTTAAAAAGTAAGAGAATGTAATATCTCTTTATAGATTGACTGTTGAAGTATATCATCTTTAAAAAATAATGTAAAATAATATTAATCCAAAAACACAATTGTAGACCAAAAACACAATTGTAGATAATGATAGGTTAAATCATAATCACAGAGGATAAAAATTTAAAAATATAACTAAAAATAAATACCTTTTGTTGAATAAAACTTGATAAAACCAAAGCCAAAATGAGAATGTAAAGGAAATCTCTCGAATGTGATATCATCATACTTTATAAAGACAAATCACGAGGGACGTAAACTTGGGATGGTTGAGAAATATTTTAAAATCGAGTATGACTTGATTTTCAAAAAAATTAAGATACCTATGAATTTCTTCAAACTGGAGAGGAGTCGATTAAAAAATTCCGTAACTTTTTTCAAGATTTGAATATGAATTGAGTATTTAATGAAAAAACACAATTAAAAAACCAAGATGAAGAAAATCATAAATGATTTGTATAGTTTTTATTGATGAATTATTTGAAAAAAGAAAAAAAATATAGGGTATGATTTAATTTTCAAATAAAAGATGTGCTTTAATTTAGGGTTAAATTTTTAAATTTTCCTTAAATATCTCTTGTATATAAAATAACTTTTAATCAAATAACTTAGACTAACACTAAAAACATATACATATTTAGATGAGAATTATAAAATATAGAGGCTTAAAAGAATGTAATGTAACACTAAAGTTATTGTTTTATTAATAAGTATAGATAGTTATAATTTTTCTACTCTAATAAGAAATATAACTAAAGGGAGACGTGATAATTTTTTCTTAAAATTTTTTTCTAAAAAAAATTTTACTTCTATATCCTATTAAATAATTATATATATTAGTTACTAATAATGTTATTTTAACTCATTTTAATTTTATAAGTTTTTTAATAATTTAAAGTAGGGCTTTTTATTAACGTTATTTCTAATATACTAGTTTTTTTAAAATAAGATTTTTTTTTCAAAACATCAAAAATTTTAAAAATACAAAATATTTTAAAATTGATTTTTTTAAAAAGTATTTTTTTTGTAAACCAAAACTAATTAAAATTAAGAGTTATAATAAGAAATATTTTTAAAAATAACACTTTTAAAAAAATTTACTTTGAAACAAAATGTTTACTTATTTGTAGGAAAAAATAAAAAAGTTTATAAAAACAATAGTTTAAGAAGTTGATATCATTGTTTTATGACATACAATATATACACATACTTAATTTTAATCATATTATATTTTAGAATATCGTTTTATATATGCTGAATTTTATTATATTTTATATCTTATTTATTAACTCATCTAATATACGAGTTTATTAAAGTTAATATGCTACATATACTTGTATCATATACACTTAAATCTAACATCTGATTTTGCATCTCATGCAAGTAAGAGCACTTCCATCGTATGAACCGTATGAAGACAATGGCTAAAGTTGCAAACAAGAACTAAACAACACCATTGAAGTGCATGTTGGTTGCGCTTGTGGTGGCGGGCTCCATATCTGGAAACCCAAATAGCTATAAACGAGTGGATATGTGTTAGATATTTTAATGTAATTGGATTGATTAATCGGCCGACGTGATCACAATATACATCAAACAAATAAGCTAAATGCTCATTTGATTCGAGAATTCAACCTCGTTCTACTCTAATATGTTCATAATTTCATCTAATCTAGGGCCAACCTACTCTAATATGTTCTTTTTAGAGGATGTTTGGTTAAACATTAGCCAAAGCTTGAAGAAATACCGTTGGGTTAACGATTTTGACGAAAGACAAATAAAGGCACATCTAAGACAAGACAAAACGTGAAAGATCTAGCGACACCAAGTATGTTGGTCAATTTAGTAGGAAGTGATATGTAAGTGTTGATGGCTAGAAGGAAAAGTCCTTGTTGATGGTGTGTTTGTACCTATGGTATGTTAACTACTGATGAAGAATTAATACTAATAGAAGTCACAAGTGTTGCTAGAAATAAGTTAGTGTTTATAGAGGTAGAGTTACTGCTGATGAAGATAGAATATTCCCTTTTGTTTTTTCGTTAAAAATTATGATCTCCCGATTCAATGCAAAAGAGAGAATCTTAGTGCAACGATTGTATTCAATTTCATCAGTAATTGTTCTTTAATCACCCGATTCAATGCAAAAGATAATCGTTAATTGCTCAATTCTTTATTAGATTTAAGCAAATAAAGACTTTGATTCATCGTCTCTTGTTCTGTAGTGTTCGAGATGAATCAATTCTTATATTTAAAGTTGTCTCTACGAATTGGTTGGTGCATATACAAGCAAAGTTGCTACTCAAGAAATATCATATTGCCATTTGCTTTCCTGTTACAAACATTAAAGGTTGTGGGACATGTATCTATAACTAATGAGAGAAACTTAGAGTGATGCTTGTATTTATCTTCATTTGTAATTGTTATGTAATTATTTGATTTAAGTCGATAATAAATCGTTAATCAATTGGTGATGAATTTCTCAAAAATTAGAGACATGGTTTTTTATTTACTGTTCTTTTGGTGTTCGAGCTGGACAGGTTTTGAGATGCAAAATCAGATGTTAGATTAAGTGTATATGTGTAACACCGGCCTCTCATACCATCAATATTGTCCGCTTTGATCACGAGAAGCTTACGGATTTGTTTTTGTTTGTCCGGGTGAAAACTTCCCACGGAGGTCACCCATCTTTGGATTGTTGTCACCTGAGCACACTTAACTGTAGAGTTCTCTTCTCATCCACAGCTAATACGCCCAAAACGCGTTTATGATATTAGAGGCATATAATTCCTTATGAATCAAGAATATCTCATGTCCACAACCAATGTGGAATTTATGTAGGTGTCACAATATGATACATCTTTTGTTTCTCACATACTTCTACTCTTAAATCTACATCTTTTGTTTATTATGAAACTTGAACTCTTAAACATTTTAGAATATACATCTTTTTAGCATGCTTATTACAAATGCTAACGCTAGCACCAAATCACATGCCCTAAAAAATTCTTGCAAGATCTAGATAATGTCAGTGGAATACTTGGATTCCAATGAAAACACATAGATTTCACATTTACTTTGCGGATTCATGCTCACAAGATGACATTGTTTTTTCTTTTTCTTTTAAAAAAACAGTGGAGCCGTGTAATACCTTTAAGAAAAGTTTGTATAACTTATACCCACCCTTTCAAAAAGATTATGCATTGATTAGCATCTTTTTGTCATCATATGACCAATTATCTTCTTAACTAAGAGATATATATCACCAAACCATATACAATGTTAAGTTATTGTGTGCTATACCCCTTAAGGTCTAAAAAACAATTTAATAAGACCAATAGTTTCTTTTGAACATCAACTGATATAAATTCACATTAGGTTTCACTTATAAAATGAAACACTTTCTCTTTTTTTACAGGATTAAATTTACAACTAACAATTCCATGGTTTAAATATACATATAATATATATATATATATATATATATATATATATATATATATATATTATAAAACTTTATTACTTGTTAATATGAATTTGGTAGGGCTCGGGCGACGATGGATGCATGTATTGGGGACTCATGGGACCCTTTTTTATATAATCTTTTGCTTTATGCTCAACTTTGTTTTGCTTTTCCAAATTCTTCCACATTGCTTTATGACTGTTTTCACAAAATAGCCCTTCAAATTAATAACATATAATATTTCATTATAAAAAAATATTTATATGTGTAATTCGATTCCATTCGAAAACTGTTTTTGGAATTTGATTTGGATGCTAACCGGGATCAAACATTAAAAAACCAATTTGAATTCTGCCCGGCTTGAATTTAAACATTTTTAGTATGGTTCGAATAATTAACATGCAAGTAAAAGCTAATCATATGTTATATGTGTCAATAGGTCAAAATAACTTTTTTTAAAAAGTCAATAAAACTTTAATCACACTATAGACTAACAAAATGTTAGTCAAACATGTTATATGCACCAATATAAATCAATTCATAATTTCATACCCGATATATTAAAATTATACCAATGATCCCATTTTAAAGTTTGTTTTCTCGATCAGCTCTTGAGCTAAAGAAATCCAAGGACTTTAATTTCATCCATCATCTTTGAGACATTGGTATTTATATATTAATACATTTTATGTTTTTATTTTTATATTTTTTTGATAAATTATAATTCTAAGAATTATAAAATTATAAAAAAGAAAATAATTTTTTGATCAAAATATATTAGATGTAACAGTTATATACATTTTAGATTTAGATCCATTTAACAAGTTTACGTTATAGTTACTTTAAAATCATTTGATAAATTTGAACTACTGTAAAAATTAATCGAGAAAATTACATAAATAATCGTTATAAATTGACCATACTCCATATTGCAAGTGTGATACCTCGATTGTAAAAGTTACATAGTTTATCCAGTAATTTGATTTTTTACCTTTATTTTATTTTATTCTAAGACTTATTCAATTTTATTTCTAACTTTTAAATATTTTTTATAATTTGATATTAGTTTTTTTATTTTTTTAATCTTAAAGACATTACAAAATAATCCATGTGGTTTGGTAATATTGCAATATTAGTCCTTAGGTCGTTAGAAACTAACAGACCTTGACGATGTAGACTAAAATCGCAACTATCTTCTAAATATTTGGACTAAGTGTAAAACTTTTAAATCTAGGGATGAAACTTACAATATCATCAAACTAAAGGGATCATTGTGCAATTTTCTCTTTAAATTATATAGAAAGTTGGGTTTTAAAGTCTAGGGTTTAATTTGTAAATATTAAAACTTAATTGAAAAGTTTCTTGTAAAAATGTTAATTTCTTAAATTACAAGGAATGGTCAAGTTTAATGTTTAATCTAGAAGTTTGAAGAAATCTAGAATTGGACCTAAAAATAATAAAGACTTATTCATAATTTTGGAATGTTTTAACATGTTATTATGTTTTGAAGTTGTTTGAGATTTTATGATTGCAATGTTACATTAAAAAACTATGCATAATTATATTTTTATTTGATTGTAGTGTTATGTGGTTTTGAACAATCTTAACCCTCATATCTCAATGTTTTCGCCGTTAAAGTTGGGGTGTGACAACCAGGAATCTCTCCTGGTCACGACGGATGTGGATTTATGTAGGGTATCATACAATCGATGGTGACGATGGTGGTTTCGTTTGAAAGTTTTTTTCTATGATGATCGGTGAGACCCGATCTGAGACGGTATGTGACGCCTTTGGTCGATGATGATGATTGTATCTTCATCCGAGACCACTCAATGTTACAATTTGTATATGATTTGCTTGGCCTATCAGGTTTACATTGGCTTACGTTTGCTTGGACATAGACCCGTGTCGATGACGATGAACTGCTTCATCCGAGACCGATTATGGTTTGGTATATTATTGTTTTATTGTTAGGGATGTCGATGATGCGGGTTGTTGCTCATATGAGATGAACGTTGTTTCATTGAGTATAATGTTTTACGACCCGTGATGATATGACCGCAATAGCATCAGTTTGCCTAGGCATTGCTGTCGTTTATCGTTAACAGCCACAACTGAACGCCGGTTTTAAGCCCTAACATAACACACTAGTTGGTGTTTACAACGATGACCTTTGATAAAGAGCCAAGTGACCATACTTCTTCTCAGGCCCACAAACCTGCCCCGAGTCGCCCTTACTTTTTTGAATGAGAGATTGTTTTTTTATTTTTAAACAATACAAAAACATAATAAATAACTCATAGGTGTTTATGATTGCTTGCTATACGAAAGAGTATAGGGCATGGTCAATCAACGCATGGGCAAATATTTAACTTGTCAATATACCCACTAGACATAAGACCATCACCAAATATAAAATCAAAAAACACCTAAAAACCCAAAAACATGTGTAGTCAATAAATACATCAAAAAATCAATAATTCTTTCAAAAACTTAAAAAGACATTTTTAATAATCAAACTTTCAAACATTTAAAAACATTATCACATCATTATCATTTTTTATATTTATTTTTAATTATCAATATTATATATTAATATAAAATATAAATAAAATATTTATATGTCTTTTGTTGGATGGATATTTTAAACTTAAATTTGAAATTTAAACTTAAATTTAAGAAATTATAAGTTTGGGCACTGTTCAGCTGTATGAATACTGTCCAGACATACTGTTCAGACATATGGGTTAGATAGAAACACCAACACTTTTGTGCACCGGTCAGGATGACTATATTGAAGGTGTTGAAAAAACGAAAGATAATTGTTTTTATTTATAGTAAAAAAAACATAGCCGTTACGAGAAAATTTTAAAAAGTTTAAAATTTAAAAATATAGCCGTTTTGGGAGAAATTTAAAATTTAAAACTTGAAACTAAATATAGCCACTATGTGTACATTATATTTTTTAAAAAATTTAATAATTTTTTTTTAATATTAAAACCCAATCCTAACCCACCCCTGAAAATATCAGATGTTTTTTAATGTTCATCTTCATAAAATTCTACCTTCAAAAACAACCTCACAATGAAGGAGCATTCATCCACCTAGATTTTTTCTCCAAAAACACCTAAAAATGGAGCCATTGGAGATGATCTAAGCATAAACCGCAAATATGATCAGACAATTAGCAGCAAAAGGACAAGAAACTATCATTACCAACCATGGCTCATCAGTTTTTGGCTACAGCGAGTCGAGCCACACAAGTGCAGAGAAATGTAAAGCGCACAATGTAAATGTGTCTCTTACCCAATCCGATGACACCTTGTCAAGAGAATGTTACAAAATCCTCATGGAAACATCATGAGAACACCTTAATACAACCATAACAAATAGAGAAACCAATAATATTTAATATATTCAATCCTCTCTTTGTCTCACGTTGAAACACACACTTTATTTCTTACTCTGAGTGCCATACTAATTATTCCGCCACATGGTCATCACAAAGAAAACATTATCATGTTTTCTCTGTGACGCCTCAATGTGTCTTATGTGTCGTGGGCTAAGCAAGATATCACATTATAACATATAATCAATTGTCATAATTCAAACTTGAGATGTGGTTTGGAAGAGGAGATCGTTACTTGAAATAACATCTTATATCTATATATTATCTTTTGTAAAGTTGCTAAAAACCAACAATTCTGAATTGCTTATTTAAAATATATAACGTCTCTTACTCACAACAAATTAGGCCTATAGTTTAGAAGAATATGCTTGTAAGATGTGATAAAATTCACCATCTCATTTAGTGATGCTTTGGATTTGTGTACGTAATAAATTACCGGATAAAAAGATATACATTTCCGTTAAAAGAAAAGGATATACATTAAATGGGCAACTAACAACAAACTAATCTAAACTTTTAAACTATACAAGCTTTATCTTGAGAATATGAAATATTCTCTTATCTTGAATATTAAGTTCATTAAGAACATTCCCTCGAGCAAATTGGTAGTGAACCAATCATAAATTAACAAAGCCAGGAAATGTTCAAACAAACGACGTAGAGTGCTTTTAGTGTAAACAGTGGCGGAGCTTGGATATTTTTTTAAGGGAGGCGAGGGCGTAATTAAGCATTTTATGTGGCGTGAACTCGTTATATATAAAATAAAATTATACTATCGGATCAAAAATTTGCACTGTTAGATAAAAAATTGGCATTACTGATTAAAGAAACCCTCTTGAAGCTTGATAGGAACAAACTTTCCATATGATCGACTAGAGAAACGTGATTTTGAAAACGTGTTTTAGTGAAGATGTTACCAACTCGTTAACAAAATAGTTGTCAACATCAATGTGTTTAGCCCGTTAATGAAAAAATGTGTTTTTGATTTAATGACTAAGCACTACAATTATCACAAAGAAGATGGATGATCCAAACGATCTCAATAGTTGTGTTAGTCGTAACGTTGTATTCAGCTTTATAACTGGAACGAGAAACTATGAGGTTCTTCTTGACACTTAGGGGGTGTTTGTTTTTTGGAAAAATCTCTTCCCAACCTCTTCATCTGCGCGCTCGCAGACGCGGGAAGAGGTTTTTACTTCGCAGACTGTTTGTTTTCTTTCCTCATCTCTGCACGGAGAAGAGGTGGACACACCTCTTCTAACCTCTTCTAACCTCTTCTCTTCATTGGTTGAGCCCTAACATCTGATTCCATCTCATTCCCCACCAATCTTCACACAACCATCTTCATCTTCATCTTCACAAGCATCTCGGCCGCGCCCCCCCCACCTGGTCGCCACCGCGCCACCGCCACCCCGTCGTCACCCACCGCACCTGCTCCCCTTCGGCCCCCTCCCCTTCGGCCCTGTAACATCCTGTATATTTATGGCTTTAATTATTTATTTATTTTTGTGTGGCCTCTTAGTAAAAGTTTTAACAATGATGACAATGTTAATAATAATAATAATAATAATAATAATAATAATAATAATAATAATAATAATAATAATAATAATAATAATAATAATGATAATAATAATAACCTTAAAAGTAACAATAATAATTATTACAATAATAATAGCAAATAATAATAATAATAATAATAATAATAATAACAATAATAATAATAATATAATAATAATTATAGTATAATAATAACACTAATAAATGTAATAATAATAATTTCTTTAATACTTAAAGTTCAGGGGGGTGTTTTGTAATTTGTAAAACTTAAAAACTTAAGTTTGGACTGTTTTAATAAACAGCCCAAACTTCAGGGGCAGAAAGTGTACAATTTGTGTTCTTTACCCCGTTTTTCTGGTGGCCTTTGGCCGGAGCTCCGGCCGAGCTCCGGCAAGGCCCCGAACCATCGGTTCTATGCGCTTCGACCCAATTAAACCACACAACCCCCTCGGCCCTGCGAATCGAACTCGAACCCTATCCTAATTCGAGTTCCCACTCGGGCAAACTTTCCAAAGCAAACCGAGGCTAACCATGTAAAAATCCGAATCAAATCTTGTCCAAATTCACAATTTCGACCAAATTAATTACTCCTAAACTTAATACGCGGCCTAACCAATCAATTAATCAATCAACATCGCAAATTAACAGCTCGAAATCCCTCAATTTTGGTAAACTTCGAACGCGGTTTCAATCGAGCGTGTTAAGCCCGAAACCGTGAAATCAGAGCTATAAATTGAGGGCTTCGGATTCATTTTGAAGTTCCTAAACTCTCTAAACTCTTAATTTCGCAAGAAAACCTCCCAATTATAAAGCCCTAATTCGCGAACGCCCGAAGCTGAGTTGATCTTGAAATCACTCAAAACTTAATCAAAACAGGTAATTAGAACCTGTTAACTACTCGTTTTAGTCCAAGAATCAAAAGCCCTATGACGATTTGGGTGTCTAACATCAAATCGAGGGTCAATTGTGGATCGGTTGAAATTAGGGTTTATCGGATTTGGGGGAAAACCAGGGAAGCTTTGTTTAAAATTAAAACAAACCGAAGTGAACCAAGGCCACGGCCCTGGTTCACTGGTTCCCGCATCCCATCTCCTAGGGGAGACCCGGGTTCGACCCCGGGCAAACCCCCTTTCCCCTATTTATTTTTTTTGTTCTTTTTCTTTCCCTTTTCTTTTTTGTTATTATTTATTTATTTTAATATTTCAATTCTGAAAAATTTCTAAGAAATTTATTTTTTCAGAATTTATTTAAACATTTTTTTATATTTTTTTAATTAAATCAAAGGTTTATAAATATGTTTGAATTTAAAATACATTATGGTATTATTCCTGATTTTGAATTATTTAAAATAATGTTGTTATGTGAAAAGATAATACTTGTGTAAAAATATTTTAAATTATTTAAAATATATGCATGTATATATATATGTATATATATATGCATGTATATATTGGCAAACAATTTGAATGATTACTTATTCTTACCTATATACATATATTGTAATATATATATATATATATATATATACATATATATACATATATATATGTGTATATATATATGCATGTATATATATTGTCAAACAATTAGAATGATTAATTACTTGTACATATATACTTATATTTATATAAACATATCAAAGTATGTATATATATAATATATATATTATATATATATTTCTTCACTTATTATAATCAATATATACAACCTTTATAAATCGGTTTAGCGTGTGATTAGTTTTCTTTATTTATATTAACCTTTCTCTTACGCGCAATAAATCTATTTATCCTTTCGTTCCATTAACCTGATCATTAATAATATAAAATAAATGTGAATAGTTATCAACCTCTATTCAATTTATAATTGAGAACCTTAAAACATAATAATTAATCATCAAACCAATTATGACGCGTTACCTTATTCTTATTTAGGTGCCTTGTGACGTTTGTGTTGGAAATCTTATTCGTGGTTATTCTTATTTCATCTTCAAGTCTTCTTATTATCATGTGAGTTCTTATGCCTCATTTTACATTTATTGTACACCTTTCGGGGTGAAACATGTTGGTTATACAAACATACTCATACATGTTTTGGTACTTATTATGCACGTGCAATTCTTTACATAGTCGTGGTTATTTGTATATGCTAAGTTGTATATGAGATGTGACATACGTGTGCAATCATTAACTATAACTAGCCTGGCGAAGTCTTAGATCTTTGGGCCTGACAAGCCTATTTGGTGCTAAAGCCGAGGGATTGCCGGCTCCTAGGAGCCGTATGCTTGTGCACTAGGGAACCAAATACACTTAGCTAATCATGCTTATTCATATTATTCAGTCAAGGTTTGATTGTAACTATGCATGTTCTATATACTTACTATCTTGTGACCATTGACTAGAATTGCCACATTCTTTCTCATGATATATACTTATTGTATTTTAAAACCATGAGAACTCACCAACTTGCTAGTTGACTTTACTTTCAACATGTTTCAGGTAATGTGCAAGTTTAATGATGACTGAAGAAACGTTTAAGCTTAGGATATGGACCTAGACTTAAATGAACATTTGGATTTCTATTTTTTTGTTATTTGTTTTAGTAAGACATTGATGTATGTGATGTTTGAAACAATTTATTAATGGCATTTATATTTTAACATAGCGTTATGTGGCTGTGAACAATCTTAACCCTCACACTTCGACGTTTCCGCCGTCATGGTTGGGGTGTGACAGGCCCCCCTCCCCTTCGGCCCCCCTCCTCTTCGCCCCCTCCCCGTCGCCACAAACCCTTTAGAAGTTGAATTTATGGCTTCAGAAACTGCCGTTGCTTCACACTTCCACCGTCACCACGGCCGTAGTCGCTGGAGATGCCTCGCCGAAGTAAGAAACCACCACCGCCTGCTACTTCAAGCTGCAACTTCTTCTCAACCCATGGATATTCACACCAGCAATTCCTACAAACAACTCGGTTTGTACCCTCTTCATTCCATTTCTTCCCCTTCAAAACCCACAAAATAACAGCTGTAAGTCTCAAATTCGATGTGGGTTTTCATGTTTTCGTGAAAATTATACCAAATTAGCTCAGTTTGATTACTGGTGTTAGGAATTGGATGGTGTCGGTGTTCAATTTTGCATCCATTTTCACTTTTGTTTCACAATTGAAGCTCGTTTTGGGGAACCAAATGGGTTAAACAAAACAAACAGTCTTTTTCTTGCAGACTGTAGACATTTGTTCCACCTCTTCTGCTGTAGATGTCTGCAAATGTGGTCTGCACACTGCAGACGTTTTTCTGCAGACTGCAGACGTTTTCCTGCAGAAAAAACAAACAACACCTTAAAGATACTAAATTGCCACCGAGAAATATAGACAAGCCACAACTAGAAGCAAAGTGGTCACCAAACTACTCCACCAGCGCTACCTCTCCCCCCCCCCCCCCCTCTCTCTCCTACTATACTCTCTTTATATTTCTTTCAACACAGATATCAAAGATGGACAAAAAAACTCGAGATGTGCATGAGTCTGTTTGTTTATGTTTCGACCTAAGATTGAATCTAGAAACCAATTACGTTTTTAAAAACGTTTAGTTTTTGTTTTTAGTTTTAAGTTTCGGTTTTGGTTTCAAGACTGTTTTTTACCCGTAATATTCCAAAAGAAACTTTATCTATACTATATATAAAGCATATGAGAGTGGTATTTTAAAATACCATAAAATTAAGAACAAGTACATAATTCAATGCATAAAATACAATTAATTTTAAGGGTACAATAGTATTTATAACATTATTTACACATTAGTCCTTACAATTAGTTACATAATAACTTTACACTTAGTAACATTCACATAAAAATTTTCATTATCTACTCATAAATAAATAAAAAAAACTTATTTTGTTTAAGATTTTAGCTATATCTTTTAATCTATTACATTTAAAAACTTTTTGAGACTACAATTGTAACCTGTATTTTTTTAACGTTTTGTTGTAAACTTTTTGCTGAACCGATCTATATTATATGAGGTACAATAAGTTAATGCATAAATGTATAAGTAGTCATACATAACCCATTTATTTGGTATTTAAAATTTTAGCTTAGAAAAAACATAATAAACTTTTATAAAAATACTATAACAATAACAAAATATTAAAAACACATGCCGAATGTAAAATATCATCTGTCGTATTGCGCGTGCACCCTTTTATTTGATTGAAAAAGGCAAGATGGTGATTAAGTAAGATTAGGAGGGGCAAATTGGGAATTTCGACGGGTAAGTGGGATTTGGCCCATTTGGCCAATCTCTTTAACGTGATTCTTTCCTTTATATTCAGTTCTCCAAACAAAAAAACTTTTATAAAGGGACATGTTTTCCTCAAAACAATATTCCTTCTGTGCAGAAAATAACTACCGAACAAATTGTAATAATTGCATTAAATGTTGTACCTTAACATAGATGTAGTAAATATATAGCTGTTGAAAACTTGAAGTAGAATATGTATGTGCTAATCACACCCTGCTTAACGTATTCCTTATATAGGTTTATGAGCAACTCTTGTTTTTTATTTAAACAACACCACTTAAATTTTCCAGAATAAAATTACCACTTCTTACACCTTACAAGTGTACAAGACTAGAACCTATGACTTTTTATTGGGGAGTATAAAACTTCCGACACTTAAGGATATGTAGGTTTTTAGAAGTGTAAACGAGTCGAGTCGAGTCGAGTCAAGTCAAGCCGGAACTTGTTTAGGCTAGAGCTCGTTTAGAGTTTTATTTTTGTACTCGAGCTCGCTCGTGAGAAAATTTTCAAGTTTGAGTTCAAATCTGGCTTAACTTACTTTTTTTGTTTAATTACTTTATTAACATATATTATAAATAACTTTTTATATATTTTGACTTAAACTTTTATATAGAACATAATATATATTATTTAATTATTTTTAGTATATTTCATATATAATAATAATTAATAATTAATATAAATACATAGCTAATATATTCAAAAAAAAATTGTAGATAAAATACACCTTTAAACTTAATCCTTTTAAGCTCGACTTGATTTAAGTTGTTAACAAGTTAACCGTTAGTAAAAAAAGGGTATGTTATTGATACATCTAATTTATTTTATACTCTCAATATCTTTCTATACATATATATATATAAATATATGAAGAGAGATAGAAATAATAGAGTGTATTAATAAGATAAATGAGTTTTTGTATTAAAAAAACCCTACTTAACTCATGTTTATTACAACCTTAGAATTTCCGTTAATTTTGTAGCTTTAAAATTTCTTTTATGCTGTTTTTAATACAGGTTCCCACTCTAAACAGGGTTTTGACCGTTGCATTTTCTCTCTCTCACACACACGCACCAAGTGTGTGTTTCTGTGTGTTCTTCAAGCCCGTCTCTCTCTCTCTCTCTCTCTCTCTCTCTCTCTCTCACACACACTAAAGTGTGTGTTTTGGGTGTTTTTGTGTGTTCTTGAAGCTCATATCTCTCTCTAAAGTGTGTGTTTTTGGTTTTTCTGTGTGTTCTTGACTCAAGTGTGTGTTCTTGGTGTTTCTGCGTGTTCTTGAAGCATTAATCAGTTGACACTTAACACCCAGGTAAGAACCTCTGTCTCCCATCAATTCTTGATTTTTACTGCATGGTGCTTCACAATTTCATCAAGATTTGCTTTTTATCTGTACAACTACCAGTTGAATTCATTTTCAGTTCTTAATTTTACTGCATGAAACTTCACAGGTTCATCAAGATTTGTTTATTATCTGTACAATTACCAGTTAATTTCACTTTCAATTCTTGATTTCATTGCATGGGATTTCACAGTTCCATCAAGATTTGCTTATTATCTTTACTATAACTAGTTGAATTCACTTTCACTTCTTGATTATACTGCAGTATTACTTTTGATTTTGAGTGAGATAGTAGAGGTTTAATCTTGAACTTCATACAACAGTTTCAACTTTAAACGACTATATTTGATTCTTAAAAGTCAATGATTTGACTTTCTTGGTCAGAAAGAAGTTAACACCATCTAAAACACAACAAAATATAATCTTTTCAAAACAAGTAATTTGATTTGATTAAATCTTGAAGTTTCAATGCTAATTGTTATATTATTTTGTTTATTATTTTTCACCAATATTGTTTAAAGATTTTGATAGAAGCTTTAGTGAAGAAGAAGCTTTAGTTGCTAAGATTTTGTATATTTTCTTTGGAGTTTCCCAAGTTCTAATAATTCACTTTATCTTTCTTGATCAAATGCTTTAACAAAAGCTGATTAATTTCGCATTTATATTTTTTTAAATAGATTATTTTGTATATATTGTTCACCCATGTGATGACCTCTCTGCAAGGCTGCCGTTTGTACTGCACCTTATCCTTTTTTGTATAGTTAAGCCAAAAAAGAGAATTTGTGTTTTCTTCTGTTTTAATTTTATATCATAATTAGTTTCCATAGTAAATGCACCTCTATGATTAAACATACTCTCTATGATTGATTGGTAATCCTTTTATTATTATTATTATATTTTTTTCAATATATGTACTATGTAGCTTTGTGCACGCCCTGTTTTCAGCTTGTATATGCCCGTACACGACTTGTATAACATTCGTATATGACTATTTATACTCAATAGGGTATATTAAGTAAAAATAAGTAATGGTACGTTTAGCACATCTATTTTTTTTTAAATTAAGACCATTATTGCAAAATTTGACTCTAGAAGTCAAACTTTAATTCACAATATATGTTATTAAATGAGTAATATCTCACATATTAAACACCGTTTCTTTCTGAACCATAAATGGTTTAATAGGTTTTATTCTAGTAATGAAGAGCTCATGAAAAACAGAATATATTTGCAACAATTTGAAATTCAAAAACCATGTGTTTTGACCTTGAGAAAGTCAAATTCTCTAGTGTTCTTCATTCTTGATCATGACTCATCTGTCTTCAACATGACAGGACCCCAAGATTCCTTATGAATCTGGTAAAACCCTCTGATTTGAATCAAAAAAACTCTTGAAATCAAGAAATGGGATGTTCTTCATCGAAATTGGACGATGAAGAAGCTGTACAACTGTGTAAAGATCGAAAGAACTTCATCAAGAAAGCTGTTGAACATCGAACCAAATTCGCTTCTGGTCATAAAGCTTATTTGCAATCACTTAAAAGAGTTTCAGCAGCCCTGAAAGACTATGTAGAAGGCGATGAACCCCGCGAATTCTCATTAGATTCATTCACCACACCACCATTGCCATCAAGCAAAAAACCACCCCAAGATTCATCACCATTTCCCCAAATTCATTCACCATCGAACAACCGAAAGTTAACTACCTCAGATCGGGTGGAAACCCATCGGTTTTCGTTGAAGAAATGCCACCAGAGTCACCAGAAACAGCAAGAGTGGAATCATATAACCACTCTCCAGTTTACCAGTATGCAGCTGATAGTTTCTTTGGTATGCAGTCTCCATTACAGTCACAATCACAGTCGTCTATATTCAGTTACAATCGGCCGAATTTGCCTCCACCGTCCCCTCAAAGATCATCACAATGGGATTTCTTCTGGAACCCGTTTTCATCTTTGGATTATTACGGGTATTCCACAAGAAACAGTGTGCTTGATGATGATATTAACGGATTACAACAAGTTAGAGAAGAAGAGGGGATTCCAGAGCTTGAAGAAGAGACAGAACAAGAAGAAACAGAACATCATAGCCGTAGAATGAACAGGAGATCCAATGGTCATGTGAATTGTGATCATGAAGATGAAGTTTCAGTTGTTCAGGATGATGATGAGGATGATCATGATGATGATGACGATGATGATGAGTTTGAGACGGATAGTGGAGAGGAAACTGTAAGTGAACATGAGCTAGAACCGCCACCATCGAAGAGCAAAACTCAGAATCTTGAAGTTTTGAAAGGGGAGAGTTCAAAGAAGGTTGTGAACAACGGTAATGCAGATGGTGTTTTGAATCAAGAAAGGAGTAACACCGATGGTTCAACACCAGGGTTCACAGTTTATGTGAATCGGAGGCCAACGAGCATGTCAGAGGTTATTAAAGATCTTGAAGCTCAGTTCCAGATCATTGCTGATTCAGCCAACGAGCTTTCGGTTATGCTAGATGCTAACCGAGCTCAGTACTCAACAGCATCACATGAACTCTCAGGTTTAAATTCAGTCTCTTTTTATCACTTATTGTCTGAAGCTTTAATGAATGCAGCCTAAACAATGGTGTTTGCTTCTTTTTCAATTAGCAGCTATGAAGATTTTGAATCCGGTAGCATTATTGAGGTCTGCATCATCTTCTCGGTCAAACTCATCAAGATTCTTGGTGAATTCGTCGAAAGAAGAAGGTTATGCTAGCAGCAGCGATCTGTCAGACGATTCGTGTATGTTTCACAACAGTCATCAAACGACTCTCGACAAACTATACGCCTGGGAGAAAAAACTATATCAGGAAGTGAAGGTATTATACTCTTTTTCAAACCCATTTTGACCCGAACTACTTTGGTTAGAACCCTTTTTGACCCAAACCCGGTTGACATGGAGGCTTACCTACATTCATGGATTTATATTTGTGACTTGTAAGTAACATTAGCTTTCTTTTGGCTAATTTGTGCAGGCTGGTGAAAAAATTCGTATAGCATACGATAAGAAATGTGCACAACTTAGGAACCATGATGCTAAAGGGGATGATCATTCTTCAGTTCACAAAACAAGAACAGCCATTAGAGATCTACATACGCAGATTAAGGTTTCGATTCACTCAGTGGAAGCTGTATCGAAAAGGATTGAAACTTTAAGGGATCAAGAACTCCAGCCACAGCTTCTTGAACTGATCCAAGGGTATTATTATCATTTCATAACTTCATTTTCACCTTTGGTTGTAAAATTGTTATTATGAACTTATAAAAATGTCATTTTTATGAAGATTATCAAGAATGTGGAAGGTAATGGCAGAGTGTCATCAAACACAGAAACGGACGCTCGATGAAGCCAAGATTTTACTAGCCGGGACTCCGTCTAAACCAAAAAGGCACACACCGGTGCACCCTACTGAGCCACACCGGCTAGCCCAGTCAGCTTCCAATCTTGAATTCGAGCTGCAAAACTGGAAAACTTGTTTTGAGTCATGGATCACCTCTCAAAGATCCTACATTCACGCCATCACAGGCTGGCTACTACGCTGCATCGGGTCAAACTCCAATTACACCACAAAGTTTCGGCTTTCCCCATGCAGGTCGGCTGGGGCCCCACCGATGTTTGCAGTGTGCATCCAATGGGCCGGACTGTTTGACTCGATCAATGAGGTCCCGGTGCTGGATGGGCTAGACTTTTTTGCCGCAGGGGTTGGTTCTTTGTATGTACAACAGCTAAAAGAAGGAGCTGGTGGTGGTTCGGGCCTTGGATCATCGAGGCGGTTTGGTGGCGGCAGCAGCTCAGGGATGGAGATGGTGGAGAGCGGCCGGCAGGAGGAGGAGGAGACCACGGAAAAGATGGGAGAAGTTGCAATTAGAGTGTTGTGTGCTGGAATGTCAGTTGCTGTCAGTTCCTTAACAGAATTTGCTGTATCTTCAGCTCAAGGGTATGCTGATTTGATCAAGCAATGGGAGAGTGCCACGTGTCCGCAAAGTAGTTAGTTTGGTAGATGTAATTATTTAAAAAATCATTTTTGATAATATATAAGATCCAATATATATTTGGATGGTGAGTAGTAGATAGAAATTGGTTGTGGAAAAAGTGGTCTATTTGTAGTCAGAATTCAAATGCAAGGATTCTTTGAATCATCAGACCCTACTACAGTGTAATCACCAACCCATAGGTACTAGACTTGTTAACGAGCCGAGCTTGGAAATATATGAGCCAACTTAGCTGGACTAGAAATCATCAACCGAGCTGAAAAGTTGAGCTCAAACTTGGTAAATTTATAGCTAAAGCTCGTTCATGGCTCAACAAGCTTATTTGATACCAAAGAGGTGAGAAGAAATAGATGCCGGTTGATGTTGAAGAAAGCGGAGAAGAAACAATACACGGGCCGAAGAGAATTCTAAGAGAAAATGAGCCAGATATGAATATATATTAATCGGAGAGGAAACTAAGAGCCATAGAGAAATGATATTGGGGGGAATTGAACAACTTTAGAGAAATAAAAGCAAAGAGAAACCAAAGTGTAGCACAGCAAAGACTATCGAGGTTGTCTTGTGGCGACCGTGAAACGAGAACGAGAGAGAGAGAGAGAGAGGGCGGGGGAGAGAGAGAGAGAGATATGCCAAGTCAATGTCGAAACCCTATCGGGCTCCTTTCCCCCAAAAAAAGAAATTGTACATAAGAGTGTACGTGAGAGTTTCCCTTCAAACGGTGTCTATGAGATTGAAAGAGGGTTTCCTTACCGATCGACTCAAAAAATAAGTTGCTTTCAAGTGGGCATTTTCATATAAAATTTCAAGTCGCGAGCTATTGGCACGGACTTATAAAGGTTGTCTGAATGATTCAATACTTAATGGTTCAGACTGTTTGTTCTGCGAACAAATGTCTGAATGGTTCAGACATTTGCTTCTGAATGGTTAAACATTATACTAATGCTAAATGATTAAGAGGTCTAATGTTAAATGATTAAGACCTATTATCTGAATTGGTCAGACTTTTACATTTGAATAATTAAGTGATGTACTAACTCTTAATGATTCAGACATCTTATTGGTCTGACTTTTGCCTCTGAAGTTGTCAAACAGCCCCTTAGTAAGTGTAATGGGTTAGAATACATGTCAATAGGAAGAGTAAACAAACAGTAAAAAACAAATAAAAATTATATGATTCGGTCCAAGAACCGACTTTTGTAACCACACTAGCAAGTCGATCTCATTAACTAAAGCTTTGGGATCAAAATTTACAACATACACTTATAACTGAATGGGCCAAAAATATGATGTTCCTTCCAACAATGTATTTCATTATGAGCACCATACACAGTCATAATGGTTACTCCTGTAGCTTCTGCTTGACACAAATCAGAGTTCATACCGCTTGTTCAACATGAACTAAACACGGGTTCATCATTTATGAACGTTGGTAGTAAAATGCAGTATCAATGACCACCTTTTTCATGGTCGTTTACACCTTTTTCATGGTCATTGGTAGTTTATCTACGGAAGTGTATGTTTACAACGGCAGGCTGCAAAAAGAGGGTCTGCTGAACTGAAATCGCAAGGGGCAAAATTGGATGAAAAAGAAATGAAGATATTCTCTTTGTCCTGCAATCTGTAATGCCAGCTTCGGGTCCTGGTAAATAAAGATAGATATAAGCTCATAAGTACTGTCATCTTGATCTAAACATGAATGGTTTGACTTTTAATCTAGACAGGGCTACGTTTGATTTTTGAGGTCAAACAGAATACTTTCCAACTCCGAGTGACAAAGATTCATAAAAGTTCATTCCATTAAATCATATCTAACTTATTTAAAAACTACAAAAAAGAAACCCGTAGGATTCTTTAATTTGCAACAAATTCATCTTCTTGATCTAAGCATATAAGATTTGACATTTGTCATCAAACAAACTTGTCAAATTTAAAGTTTGAAAGGACTCATAAAGTACTCTCTGTCAAAGCTATATTTTACTTATTAAGAAAATGAAAATTTTGGATTCCTGAATCTGTAATATAATCATCTCCTTGATCTGAACATGTAAGGTTTTACTTTTGAGATCAATATACTCTCTCAGCAAGGACTAGTAAAAGCTCTTTTTGTTGCAAATATATTAACCTCTTAAAGAAATTTTACATTAAGAAAGCTTCGGTTTTCAGTTTGTAACAAAGTCTTCTATTGGTTTGGATTTAAACCAGAAGTCAAAATAAACTTTTTTCATTTGAATGGGGAGTTACTTTTAAATGTGCTTACCTGGCTTGATTTTGAACTTCAGGGTATGTGGAGGCCTCCTTAGGATAAACTTGATTGGATGGTCAGTTGACTGCCTATGTCGGTCAGCTGCAGAAATAAGCTGCAAACAGATGATATAACACTTTTATATATCTAACTTATGGAAGAATGTTAGTGCTAAAAAGATAAATTGTAAAATACCAAAGAGTTATGCAGACTAGAACCACAAAAAGAAATATCTTTTCCTAATTGTTGGATTAAGATTTTATTGGGATTAGATGTCTTTTATTGTGGCCCATATTAAGCAGGGCTTTTGAGTTTCTCAGTTATTTAAAACTACGTAACAATTAAAGAAAAAAGATGATGAACAATAAAAACCATATGAATAAAAAAGATACTGACTTAGTGTGCAATAATACATCTAGGCCATTAATCCTTTTAAAATTCGTTTTTTAAGTTTTAACAACAATTTCTATTACCAGGAAATATGCCGAGGAACATACATGAGAGCACCAAATGAAAAATAGAGGAAACTAAAGGCAGAAATTTTACTCCATATACTTATGGATGGGTCGAATAGATTAAAAGTTAGTGAAAGTGTATCGTTCATACATGCAGCCTACTAATTCACTTTATTGTAGTAATATAATTCTTGTAATCATATCGACCATTCTTACTAATTACAAAATATAAGAAGAAAGTGGAAAAACAATGAGATACAAGAACATTAAAAAAATGAAATAAAACATGCTTATAAAGTCATAAGTAGTATAGAAGATGCACCTTTTCATCAAATCTAAATAGAGACTGGTCAAAATAAGGTGAAGGACTCTGAGACTGGCAATTAAACGGCAAAGAGACCAGCACTTTCTTAATAAACTGCATATTTCAAAACAAAAATAAGAGATCAATCATGAAACCTGAATATGGTTTGTTTGTTTTATATCAAACGGTTTGAATGGATAAAATCTTCAAAGATAGCTAAAATGAATATGGATCAAATGGCTCAACTAGTCAAACATGTCGAGTAACCAAAGTGTTTTCAAATGCTTATGCTTAAGATTTTATAAATCACACATTTAACCTAAATACTAGTTTGATAACCCTGTTTTTATATTCTTATTTAACACGTTCACTATCAACAAGTTGATAAGATAATAAGTGTTGAAAGTTTGGCCAACCAGATTCCTTGAGAGTAACAAATTGAAAAAAAAAACACACACACACACACAATTATCTGTTTTAACCAGAACCCGTCACCCCACCCGCTCATTTTGCCATCTCTAAGTAATATTAGGGACAAAGATGCATAAACTTTATAACAATGTCATCAGCAAGATTTTTTACCAAGGGGAAGCTAGTAGCTTTATTTTTACTGCTTCTAAGTTGCTCGAGAGCATGAATGTTGTTGGAGTGAGAAGATATAAAATTCATATACGGAGAACTTTTGATGGTACATGAAAATGATCACAAAACTGCTCAAACAACAAATACAGCTCATCGGATGACATCTGCAAGATATTAAAAGGCTAATGTAACTTGTTAAGCAGAAAGAAAATATCAAGATTATCCTTTAAATAAATTTAAAGGAATAAAAAGTACTATGTAACAATGTATATAAATACCTGATAAAATGCAATAATTTCTGTTGATTCCATGTTATATACAGCAAAAAATGCAGGGTGGTTATCAGCGTTTCGAGACACCTGCACCAGACGGACACCAAATGAATAAGTTCTCACATGTGCCATATATAAATATTTGTAACATATAGAACATGTTATGTACTATGCCTTCTCTCTCAATAATCTACGCACTGCTAGAATGACTGCTAAGAATACTTACTGCTCCATCAACACTCCCAAACTTGATTAGCAGGTGATGTCGGTCAAGAAATTGCACCTACCCAAAAGTGAAAATAGATGTTATTTTCCATGATTATAGAAAAGAGCACAAAAGGAATTTAATTAGTCAGCACCCACCTTCCATATGATCAAATCGACATAATCTTGAAAGTGAAAGTAAAACTTCTTTTTAAGGGATTGAATTCTCTGAGCCAGCATTGAAGAAAATTAAGCAACAGATTCCAAAAAGAAATGAATGTTTTAATCAAGTGAAAAATGTATGAATTCTAAAAAACTAAAGGTTTTATGGTGCAAGACCAACCATAGTTTCATCTTTTTCTTCATTTTGGATCCCTCGCACTATAAAAGAAAGCAATCTTTGCTTTATACCACTTAGAAAAGGGTTTTCTTGAGCAGGCTGTTCAAGATGAGGGCCATTTACTGCATTATTTACGGGCATATGCTGTGGTGCCCTTTTGTCAACACTTGAAATGGCCTGCAATATAAATCCAGTTCTGTTAATCCAGAAACAACTGTAGAAGTGATTATTGAAGGCCACAGATTGTATGATTAATCTAACCTTAACATTTTTTTGATAAAAGATGGATGATTTTGAGTTTGTTTTGAGTTAGATGTGGAGAAGATTTAAGTTAAAGCCAATGAAGATGACTTGAAACAAGATGAACATACAAAAGAAATTCATTTATGGTAGCATTTGATATAGGTTAACCAAGAATATATAATCTCTATCATTAATAGATAATGTAGTTCAATTCACTTCCATAACAGACGGATACTCCCTATGTCACATAAAAGTTGAAAAATCCATCTAACTGTGTTCTGCATTAATCTAATGTTTTTCAACTTTTCAAGTTAACTTACTTGCACAACCATTGTGATTTGTCCTTGTCTATATGGCTAATGTAGTATAGGTTCAGAAATAATCTCCTCATTTTGTCATAATCAAATGGTATTTAGGCATATGACTAGTAGCCAAAACAACTCTATTACATCATGTGCCCAGTCCCTAAGTCCTCAAAAGGACTAACCATTGATAGTAAAGATTTTAAACTAGTATTTTTTAAAATCTTGCATGTTCTTTCTGGAATTCAAAAAGTAATTTGTTTTGTACTATAACACAACTGTTTCAACACAAAAACACTTACCTGTGACGATGAAAAATAGTGATTTAACCCTCAAATGGTCTCTATTTTCCTTGAGAATTTCTAATTAAAATAAGCAGAGGCATAAGTACTTGCCTGTGCACTAGAGCTGAGAAAAAGCTCATCATCTTCACGACAGAATTCTCCGATTGCCCTTAAATCAACGAGACTCCCAGAATCCCTAATCTGAAGTATGTGAATACGTTGATAACGGAGAGAGACAATAGCAAGTAAATCATCAAATAAGAAAACACCCATGCTGTGTGCCAAATTGATGTAATCATTGCAGAAAACTCTCTCATCAAGTACAACTCCATCTTCCAATCTATGAATACATATAAACAAGAAAGCTGACCCAAGTTAAATGCTACTGTAATGGTCAATTCAGGTATGTTCTATCCCTCACAAGCCGGTTGGGTAAAATAATAATTAAAAAGGAAATGGGTCAAAGCAGTTGAGAATCACACAAATGGAATTTTTTTAATGCATAAAACTTAACAATTTAATTCTAAACACTAGATTTTTATTGAGATAATATTAGTTTTTTAAATATATTCCTGATACTGATTATTTATGAAATACAAAATTATTGGACGAAAAGTGTCCACGTTAACCTGACTAATACGGATGCTACATGCATCTTACTCGACCTATTACCCACCAGCCATTTTTTCACCTCTATTCCATTTCAAAAATTTACAAATACGTAAATTTCAGGTTATGTTTTATGTCTAACATGTCAAATAGGCAAAAGCAAAATGACTTAACAAAAAAAGGAAACTGGACAAATTTTGATGGGGCAAACAAGGTGAAAGTCATCCGCAATGTATTTGTTATAAGATTCAAAATAATTAGATAAAAAAAAACTGTGTTTGTAGGTTAGCCCAATTCCCATAAATTTGACCCATTAACCACCCCAACCCGCGCACTCAGCCACCTTTAGTTAAGAACATACCTTAAAAGATGAAAAGTTATCTTCTCTATAGAAGGAACCCCTTGAATAGCACCACCAGTGGCAGGGGCATCATAGATTTGTGCAGTTGAGGTTGCAAATAGTCCAAATTGATTAGTCTCCGCATAAAGAAAGAAGTCTTTACATATGAGCTCATTTGCAGAAGCAAGTGGGACCGAGTACAATTGAGTGAAAAAACTCTCAAATTTCTTTGCTTTTGCTGGTAGATCTTGCTTATCACAATCTTCTTGTTTGCATGAAAACGATAACCATGTTGGTCTGTAGACAATTAAATCTTGGAGGCTTCTACTGAAACTTATTAGATATTTTCCATCTTCTGTGAACTTGCGAAACGAATGATCTGGACATTCAACTTCATATATTGTCGTACCAGGAACTATATTCTCATAAAATCTTCTGGCCTGATGAACCTAACAATCAATATTAATAAGTTTGGGTGAGTTCAAGTTCATTTATTATAGCAACTTATAGAACAATAACAATGTGTGATATAAGGGGTGTTTGGATGCGACTGTTAAGTGATTATGTGCTTTTAAATATTCAGAATCACTGTCACATACTCAATAGTAGTAATGCATTTTGCAGGAGAATAAGAAATAGCCTTCAGATTTTCAATGTGTTCTTTTTGAAGATGTAATAATCAGCTAATCAATTGTTTGAGTGTTTCATAAGAGCTGATTAATGTAAGAAACTAAAAAATATAATGACCAAAAGCATATTCTTGTGTCATGAGATGAGAGTAAAAGCCACTCCAATTAGGTTAAACGAATGGTCAATTTGGTAATTATATATTACCCTCTAATGATCAGTTTTGAAATAATCAGATAATTAGGTACCCAGAATTTATCACAACACTTAAAAACTGGTTATTAAGACTAAAATGCATAATAATCAGATAATCGGTTTCAAAATGCAAATCTAAAGCTTGTAGATTCCTTCATTGGCTAGAATTTCTTCAAAGAAAAACATTTAAACATAAAGACATTAGATTCTTAACAAATATGAAAGAATACAGGCATCCATCCTGGTAAACTTAAGGATAAAGATTAAAAGACTACCTATGTTTGAACTATCAATATGCAGGTATCATACACTCCTCCAATAACATTCCATTTCCCAACCAGTTTATTCCCTCATCTTGTTATTGAAGAACTATCGCGTTAAGGGCTAATAGTTTTCTTTCCCCAAACCCATAACAAACCAAAATCAATGCTTCCCAAATCAAAACATAGAGTTTATTCATGTGACGGAAAAGAAACAACATTCACAGAAACCACTCTCTTCAACTAATATTTATATTTCAAATATATGATCCCAGAAGAAAAAAAATCCCATTTTGTGCAAAAGTAGACAAACTATTCAGCCTTCATCACATTTAACCATAAATTTCACAACTTTGAGTAAAAAGGTTGTAATTATTGCCATATTGGGATAACATCAACCAAAAGATAAACATACAAGAAACACTAATAGAAAGGAAACCCATCAAAAACAAACTTCAAATCAGTGTTTTAGCAAACACTAACAACATACCAACCAAAAATCAAGCAACAATTCACAGAAATCACACACCAACAGAAGCAAAACACACTAAGAAACCAACAATTATCAGAAAAACGTCGAGATTCGGGAACACATACAGATGTACCAGGAGCAGGAGTCCGAATCTGACGCTCAAATATCCTTGCAGTGATATTGTTCCTTGTAAACATCAGTCTGTTATATATGAACCCAATCACGATTGAAATACCTTCGATTCCTTTGCATTAGCTTTCAATTGGAACAGATGATGCTTGAATTTGAGTTTGATTGTGTGAAAGAAGAATTGAAGAAGTTGAAAGCATGAGTAAAAACCCTTGGTGGTGGTGTGAGTTTTGATCGGATAGGGGGTTAAGGGTACGTGGTTCTGTGATTCGTCACGTAAGTTCTTGATGAGATATATCTACTTTTATGAATTATGAATTTGTTATTAAACAACACTAAATTTATCATAAGGAATATGTTTATGGGATAGTTTTTTTTTATATTTATTTATTTTTAAAGAATAAATATTTGATACAGGATTATATAATATTTATGTATTTATTAATAAGAATAAGAAAACTAATAAAGGAAAACCCGTGAAATTTACATCGAGAAAAATAAAGAAGATATTATATGACATTATATTTTTTTTGTAGTTTATATTTTTAAAGTTAGAGTGACATTTGCCAATAAAACATATTTTTAATACATGTATCCTTAAGAATTAGCTAACGCAGACATCATATGTTTTTATTTTTGTAAACTTTCAAAAAATTTAGTATAATTTACGATATACGTTATACTTAACGGTATATTTTTTATGTAAAAATGACACTACTAACTATAGAAAGCATATTATATCAATGTTTAATGATCATTTGTGTGGCAATTGTATTATCTGGAAGGTAATTTAGGGTTTTCAAAGCATCGACACATATTTAAGTTTCTGGTATATATATCATCACAAGTGACAAATTTACTCTTTTAAATAAAGATTTTCTACCATAGGCGTCTGTCATCATAGGAGAATATATTATTTTAATTAGTTTAAAGTAATGTCTTTTTATTAGTCTATGTTAAACAGTATGTCCTTAGTCTTCGAATAATATAATCTAAAAATCCATTTTTGGTATAAAATAACGAAAAATCCATTTTTTTATTTATGTAATAATTAAAATTTTGTTATAACTGTATGTATCTAAAAATAAACATAGTATAATCATCAATGATAAAGACATGGTGCCACTAACCCTATTGTTTTCTTGAAACATAACAGAAAACCCATGAGTTGTAAAGCTTCTAACATCTGTTTTTTCTTGTATAAAAAGATCAAATTTTGGACAAAATAACTAGTCAACAACATAAAGTTTTGATAACTCTATGAGTACAACAAAAAAATATTGTGTTCTAGATATCCCTGTACACAAGCTACAAAAAGAAATTTAAGAAAAAAATGAAACTTCCATGTCTACTCTATAAATATCCTGCAACTTCCCCTAAAAGATTACCCCTTCTGGAGGTGCTTCTTCAGGTATCTGCAAACAAATAATAATAAATAATAAATAAATAGCTATATGATAATTTTGGTCTGTAAATCACTCTATTAAGGTCAAAAATGATGAAATCTTCACTTTATTACCTCTCCTGCTCTCCATTCGTCTTTGAACCATATACTGTCAATTTCATTACTGTTTGAATTTGGAATGTTCTGCCTGCATAAAGGATGAAAACAAAATACGTGGTTGTAATAATAATCATATACTGTCAATTCATCTTTTTCGCTAATTAATCTTAGGGGTGTTTGGATGTGCATTTTGAAAGTCATTACGTGGTTCTGAATAATAATCAAAATCAGATAATCAGTTGTAATAAGAAAATGGTTGCACTTACGTTGTTTGAACACTGGAAATTGATTGAGGAACAACATTTGCAGAAGGGTTTTGACTACCAAATGGAGTAGAAGGCTGTTGACTTGATAAATTAAGATTTGGTGAAGATGCAATAGAAGAGAAAGGACTGCCAGAGGAAGGTGTGGTGGCAGAGAAGGCGCTAATAGATGACACTGTAGATGGCTGACTGCTCATTTGACCTACAAGTCACCAGACGATAATAACTAAAACATGTAAGAACTATAGAGAAAAGATAAATTGCATAAGATAATAAAAATGGAAATCACACCTGGATTTCCGAATGCAAAACTGTTCGAGGATGCATTTGATATCTGAGTCAGAGCTTGGAACTGATTTACCTGACCAAAAGCGTTATTCGGAGCAGCTGGTCTGAAAAGTACAAATAAAAAATTATTTGAAAAAAAAATGAGGGTGTGACCTGTTGCTAAAAGAAAATGCATAAATCTCAAAAATTGAAAAGAAATATTGCCTCATTTGAAAACCAGTATTAAGGTTGAACCCAATTGGTTGAAACTTGAAACCGGAGGAAGACCATTGTTTTGAATCGTTTGAGGGAATATATTTGTACCAGTTCCAGGAAGGGTATTTTGGGTATTAAGATTTGAATTTGATGGAGGTGTATAAGGATTTCTAAGTAGGTTCTCGAATTCAATCAACTTGGAGCTAAGTAAACTCCTCTCTTTCTCAACCTGCATAAATATTAGCTCCATTAATTACCAAACATGATAACAAGATGATCTTTGGCATTGCTAAAACCTAGATGTGTCCATCTTGGCCCCTTTACTAATGAATGGGTCATTTCGAGATATGTTTTATCTCAAACAGATCAAACAAGTATAAAAAAAGGGCTAGAAATACAAGTTAACGAGTTAAAAATTTCCCAAAGTGTAACTATTATTCTTAAAACCTCCTAATTTTGTAATTCACATACTAATTACTAATAAAAAGTTAAATTTTTGGACAATAAATTTTCCAGGTCAACCCATCTTGATCCATTTCACCTGTAACACAACTTACCTGCTACCCCCTCTACCATAAATCACTACATTAAGATTGGCTGGCTATGAACACGATACGACCTATGATAATCATACAAGAGAAGGCAAATAAATTGAAAAAAAGGGTCTATGGTTCTTGATAAACTTACAATTGACTGAATGTTGGTCCCACATTTAGCATCATCATAGGCAGAAGCTCGTAATTCTTCATAGCTAACATCACCAATAATGTCACAAGGGCCACTGAGACAAAAAAAAAAGGTTTTTCAGGTTATACCAAGGCCTTCATCTTTAAAAAAAAAGAAAGAAATATGGACCAGTGACATATTTCGATATCCTAAAAGTTGATAGCAAATGGCATGCATTTCCTCTTAATTTCCATATATATGACAAAGCAATGTTTCTAAAATAACTTTCACTAATAGCCCTACATTACGAGTTATATACCAATGTACCATATTATGGAAAACATATATTGTGCCTAATTGTTGTATGTGACTATGTGAGTAACAAATTAACTTCCATTTTAGATTCCATGGGTCACAAGGTGGAGTTATCACTTATCAGTAGCATTTGGCCCTTTGCTATTACTAAAAACTATAGGGGACTTATAATACATCTCAGTATCTCACAAACTTAGGGTGGAGTTATCACTTATCTATTTAAAAGTGATTATGTGATATAGCCATATAGATAATCAAAAACAGATAATCAGCTAGCATAAAAAAGAAAGTTGCAGGAAATACTATTTGGATGTGCTTTGCTTCAGTCGTTGAAAGTAGTAATAATAAGATATTTGAGATTTGGGAAAATACAGTTATATAGGGAAATAAATGTTAAATGACCAAAAATATTGTTGAAGAAAAGGTGACCTTTTTTATGAATTGGGAGTAAAAGTCTCAAAAAAGGTGTAAATTCGTAACTTTGTTTTACACTAAGATATATAGTTCCAAAGGAGTTAACCAATCATATAAATATTATTATACAGTCAGAAACAAAAGCTTTGTATCCTAACATTAGAACATTAATTTTCAAAGAAGATAGTAAAGCAAAATAAGGTCCAAATTTCCCAATAATATTGAAATGCAAGATGTGGAAAAACATACTATTTGCAATGACCATAACATGTAAGTTTCCAAAGTGGTTTCTCCTGTTGAAAATCTTCACTAATTTGGCGCTTGCAAGACTCTGGATCTGTGCAACTTCATAACATCAAAATCACACTCAATCAGTTCTCATGACATAAAAATGAGTACATGTGGCAATTACAACCCATTTAAGGGATAACAGGTCAATTTGGGTTGTACATCTCCTCTACTTGGTCAGATGGGTTAAATGTCTTAAGTTTAATAAGATTCTAACAACCCTCAAGTGAGTGAAACATGTCAAAACTCATCCATATGCATTCAGAATGCATATATAGTTTAATTTCAAAAACAAGATCGTCATTAGGATTGCATAGTTCTTAGTCACATTAAAAACATTAATGATAATTCGTAATTTTAAAAAAGAAAGACAAAATAGTGGTTACAGGTTGGCACAACCTGTTACCCAGCCCTGATGTTTCTCCACCTATATGAGTGAGTAAAGCTATTAAAACAGTTGACAGATTCTTACACGTGGTTAGGTGCTGAAGACTGGTTCTCCTGTTTTTGTGTGGCTGAAGAATTACCGTTACTTGGGGAAAATCGACTCCATTTATTTTCACCAGGCTGATCAACATAACAAATTTAAAGGTCACCAACAAGAAGAGAAAATGACATACAAAAGATAAACAGAACTGTAAAAGTTAAAAAAGCACAACAGACCTTGAATTGATTAGGTTTAGAGTTGTTCTGAACACCAAACCCAAACGGGTTGGGTTTTTGAGGCTGAGAAGTGTTTTGCGTGCCAAACCCAAACGGATTGGGCTTTTGAGGTTGCGAGGCGTTTTGCGTGCCAAACCCAAATGGATTGGGCTTTTGGGGTTGCGAGGTGTTTTGTGCGCCAAATCCAAAAGGATTTGGTTTTGCTTGCTGTTGATTAACATGAAGAAACTTGCAACGTTCACCATACTGACAACTGGGGGACAAAAATCAAGTGTTTCAACTTTCAAGAAGAAAAAGAACAAGATGTAAAGCCAAAGTTCTACTTATCTTTTCTTAATCTATCAAACAACCAAGATGAATAGATAAACAATAATCACGATGTCCTCTTCTGGAATCAGAACACAGCAAATGACTAAAAGATTACTCACAATCACAAATGTGAAATAACCCACAAAATATGGGTCTTGCAAGAGTGATAGCATATAACCATCAATCAACTAATTAAATTTGGAGTATTTATGAGGCCAATAAAAGTTAGCACATCCAGTGAGATTAGAGGATATAATTGTCACTTCTGTTGTCAAAATCCCACAAGGTGCGCACCTAGCCCCTCAGGTTCCGGTCAAAAACTATCACAACAGGTCTTAAACAATCACATTAACCCTAAACAAGACTGGAATTAACCTAAAACAGCCTAAACAAGCATAAATCATGTCTAAAACCCCTAAAAATTGTAACTTTTTTACTATGCGTCTCGTTTAATAAAGCTCTCGTTTTTTAAGAGCCTTGTGTCTAGGAGACTCACCCTTTACGCTTCAATGGCGCCTTGCGCCTTCAGGCTTCAACAACTATGATTGTCAATTTATCACTAATTCAGGTCACTAAACACGGTTATTCACCGGAAAGCCTAGGGATACTTAATTAAAGCTGTTCATGATAATAAACTTGGTGATTCCTTTCGATAAATCCAAAAGAAATTGCAAAGTTTTGGGATTAATTTCAAGAACAGTAAGGTATACGGTTGATTGATGAGTGATGACTACACATCTCCTTCAAATAGGAAACATTATAGCGAACATTTTATCAAAGTCCCAGAGCCATATCACTGTAAAATGCACAAATTTTCATATGTAGAAGTATAAATTAGCAATGTGCTGAAAATTCATGAAGAAAACGAAGGACATGTGTATTCAGCTTACAACTGTAAGATTTCAATATAAAACCCTAAATTAAATTAAGTAAAAAGATGAATAAAAGGATGAAGAAAGAGATATGAAGAAGGCGTACAATCCACGCTGGAAGTTCCGGCATGGTTCTTTACGGGGAGGCATGTGTGTATCGCCGGCGTCACACTCTCTCCGACGATCTCCGAACTACTGTATAGTGTATCCTCCCACCGGCGTCGCACAATAATATTTAAACTTAATTACTGGGGTGGTCCATGTGGCATTTGTGACCCTCATTTCACTTTTTGATTTAGGCCTTTTTTTAAATTACAAGTTTAACTTAAAATTTTACAAAAACGTAATAACGATGGTTCTTTAAACAGATGAATATTAGTTTTGACTGTTAAATTTTTTTAAATGATTAAAATACCCTTCTCTATCGGGATCATCATCTTCCCAACCCACCCGCCACCACCATCACTGCCGCCTCCACCACCACGGGTGCCTTCCTACATAGGGCCTTTGTTGGGGCCTCCATTGTTTGAATCGAAGGAAAACTTAGAAACCCTAGAAACGAAAACCCGAAAATCAAAATGAATGAAACCCTAGTGTTGGTGTTACGTGGGTGGTATGGTGTTGGTGGTGACGATTGTAAAGGTGGTGTCGGTGATGGTAGTTGAAGGTGGTGTTGGTGGTTGAAGGTTGCAGGTGGTGGTGGTTGAAGGTTGAAGGTGGTGGTGATGGTGGTTGAAGGTTAAAGGTGGTGGTGATGGTGGTTGAAGGTTAAAGGTGGTGGTGATGCTTGAAGGTTGAGATTGGTGGTGGTTGAAGGTTGCGGGTGGTGGTGGTGGTGGCTGAAGGTGGTGGTGGTAGCGGTTGAAGGTTGAGGGTGGTGGTGGTTGAAGGTTGAGGGTGGTGGTGACAGTGGTTGAAGGTGGTGGGGGTGGTGGTTGAAGGTAGAGACTTCAACGGTGGTAGGAGAAGTAGTGTATAGGAGAATAAGAAAAGTGAAAAGTGTATTTTTGTCATTTCATACGCATTTAATAGCAATAACCAACGTCCATCCGTTTCAGGGACTATCGTTGTTACGTTTGTGCAAAGTTTTGGACCAACCTTGTAATTTCAAAGAGTTAGGGACAACAAATGAAATCAGATCTAACCATAGGGACCACCCGTGTAATTAAGTCTAATATTAATTAGCCCATGTACAAGTAAATATTATATTTTTAGAACCGATCAAACAAAGAACCAATTTGTTTATTGGTCAACTGGACTGACCACAACCAAACTGATTATAAGCATTGAACCATATCGAATTGGGGTTTGATTCTGGGTCCGACAACTATGACCGGACGGCCCGGTCCGGTTTTCAAAACGATGGTACAAATTTAAATAGCCAATAGTGTGTGTGTGTGTGTGTGTCTATATACATACATGTATATATATAGGGGAGAGTTCTATCGAAAATCATGTTATAAATGAAAACCAAGGGTTACATATATGTAAATACACGTTACAAAGTATACAACTAATAGTTACGTATATGTAGAGGTTATGTATACGTACGTACATGTTAACAATTGTACAACTAAAATTTACGTACATAAATCATATAAGTTACGTATACGTAAGTTGCTTCGTCATAATTTTCATTTTTTGGAGTTTAAACTAAATAATATATAATGAATTAAAAAAAAGTTAAATTTTATTTAAATATACTTTAAACAATAAAAAAGTCGAATCAATTATAAATTATGTGATTGGAATGTGGTGGTTTTTACGGTTTTCATTTATAAACATGGTTTTCATTGATCTCTCCCTAATATACATACATATATATATATACATACATACATACATATACATACATACATATATATACATACATACATACATATATATACATATATATATATATATAATTATGTACTACCTTTAAGTTGTATTATATAAGAAGAGGGAAAAAATTCTTGGATGTTAGAATCGTGACACATGACGGTAAAATGAAAACGAGCGAGAAAAAAAATCTTGGGCAATAGAATTGTAACAGATGACAACGTGAAAACATCGGGAAAAATGAACATTTCGATGCAATCAAATAGAAGCCAAGGGTGTCATATTTTAAGAGTTCAAATTACGTGATAAAGTAAATCCTTCTCTTTAAACTTTTATTCGACTATTTGACAAAGAAATGATCAAAGATAGAATAACAATGTGTGACTTTAAAAATTTTATTCTGTATTGAAAATTTAATACCTAGCAGATAGAACCTGACGATCTTATTTTGGGTCAACATGGGCATTTTTTAATAACAAAGCTTGACCATTCTAGGCTAAAACATTTTACAATTGGGTTTAATTTAGGTTGGATGGGTGGAACTTAAATAAAAAACGAGTCAAGATGGGTGGATTAAAAGTGGTTAACGGGTCAGACCAGACGCTTTTGTCAAAACAAAAGAACTAGTGTTCATAGTTCCTATTGTCTCCTCTCTGGTAGTGAGATTGACTTTACTCCGATCTTAGGCCGGAAACACAACTTTGGCCGGTGTGGTTTAAATTTACTTCGATCTCAAGCCAAATCAACCCATATATTACATACTTACGGATATAGGTGTGTGACAACATTTGTATGCTTCTAGTAGAACTTTTTTGAAAATGAGAGCTTATGAATTAATTTGGATTAGATGTTACTTGAATAAACACTATCAAGATCATGTATTATTGGAATAATTAAAGCACGTATGATAAGCAATTTTTCATTTCGAGTAAATCATCAAGTTCTACTTCATCAAGCTTCCTACAAAGTTCGAAATGTTAACATTTTATATTGTTCTTTACTAGATACTAAATCAATATTTTAAAGTGGAAAAAGTGTCATTGTAGGTTTGAACAATGAGCAAACCAGTCCTTATTTTAGAGTTGTGATCCTTGCAAAATAATCTTCATCCTTGCAAAATAGTCTTCATCTTTATTAGAAAGAAAAGGTGTGATCTTTACTAAGATTAAACTATGGGTAAATATTATAAAAAAAACTAATATACTCAGTTTTTTCTAAAAAAAAACCCTCTATAACCTTTTGCATGTAAAAACTCAACATAAATTATGTTGTCTTATAAAAGTCACTCAACAATATTTACACGTAAAAATCAACATACTATCTGTTTTTTCACATAAAAAACCATCAACTTCTTTACATTATGGATCATGTAAGTTATGAAATCAATTGTATTGAGGGACTTTTATGTGAAATAACAAAAATTATGTTGATTTTAATGTGCAAAAATTGTTAAGAAACCTTAATGAAACAAAACGTAAAGTATGATGGTTTTTACGTGTAAAATATTAGAGGGACTTTCGTAAGAAAAAACTAAAAGTATAAGATTATGATCCTTGTTAAAGTCAGTGACAAATAGAAATACTAATCTACACTGGAAAAATTGCCAATCTCTCTCAAGAGTAAGGAGAAATTATCGATGGGTTATACCATATTAAAAAATTCTTAAAAATATGACATCTACTATTTTAGGAGGAAAAAAAAGGCAACAAAGAAAATCAAAGATTAAATGCAAGATAAATTAGTTAACATTCATCTTAATTACCGTAATCATTATGATGATATCTATTTTACCCTAATCTCTTTACATACATAATGTATAAACAAACTTTTCAAGCTAAAATATTGTCATAGGTAGGCCAAGCTAAAAGATATAATCCATCCACATAATAGCAAAAATGAAAGATGTAGACTATAGTGCATTCATATCTTACACATATTGATCAATCAAGTCTCAACTATCAGAAGCTAAAATCTAATGAAAATTGAACTCATCTCAAATAAACAAATTTGGTTAAAATGTATCATAGAATGATCTTATATCAAAAGAAGTGAGGAAATTACAAGGGTTGAAGGTGTTTTGGTCACCGGCCGAAGCATTTCAAAATCGTAGAAGTCAAAGAAGATGTTAGAAACTTCAACCCTGCCGATCCTCCAGGAAAGTATGAAATACAATAGTAAGCAAGGGCAAGAACCTGTCATAAAATGATGATAATGTCAGATCTTATCAATAGAAGCCATGGCCATCTTTTGGGTCAACAGAATAATCTATGTTATTAAGTTTAGAGGTAGCAAAATGGGCGAGTTGCATTATAGGTTAAACAATGTCCGCGTCAAAATGAGTAGCTTTGCAAAGTGTGGTTGAATCGGTTTGGATCCAGCGGATCAACCGTAAAATCCTTTTGATAGAAAAATAGAATTTTATTGATATTAATATTCTGTTTATGGTTACACAAACCAAGTTATTACAAAATACAATCCAACTTTTATAATTAAGCAAGTTAGGGGATTTTAAGCATTTTAATACACTTTGCATGACTTTCAACACTTTTGACACACTAGTCAAATATATATTATATTGAACAAATGATAGCTAACAAATAAATATACCCATTAAAATCTCAATGAAGCAGTAGGGTCTAACTAATTTGATCGAAATTACACCAAAATGATGCTATTATATAAACATATGGCCATTAGAGCCCATAAGTATGTGAAGTGCTAAAAATCTTATCATTTGAGCATGTAAATGTAAATAGAGAGTTGCCATTCCATCAATAGAACCAAATTGAATTCAACTGCTATAATTCAATAACAAAACGAATAGACAGCGCCTCCAAACGCCTACAATTTAAGTAAGTGATCTCCAAATGCCTAAATAGTAAATAATCATAACGCTTACAAAACGCTTACCCTAACACTCTAGTTTTCTTAGGGGACTGCCTAGACCTACCATAAACCCTTAGCCGAGACAACAATTGATCTTGCTTGACAAGCCATTACAATATAAGGAAACTAATTAATATTACTAAGCTCTTTCTAGTTTCTTTAATTAGTCGAAGCCCCTTGAGTTAGGCGCAATTGTATCATACATCCATTTGAAAAAGTCAAGAGTATGACCAGAAAATCAAATCTGATCTTTTCCAGGCAACAAACAAAGTATGAGATTTTTGGATTATATTTTAATGAAAATTAGGGTACACAAAGGAAGCATGATCTTTCATACCTGAATAGCAGCAAAAAACACGGAGAGGATATAGCTGTGAAGCACCATGGAAACATAAATGGTACCGACCATACTCCCTATGAACCCCAATGTAAAGGGAAGTCTCTGCGGATAATAAAAGATGTTACGACTTATAACACATATGACAAGCGAAGATAATAGCAGCAAAAGTGGAATGTATTATTTGAGGGGAAGATTTCAACCCATTTGTTTTGGGTTATGTTTTATCTCTATCGTGTGGGTCAAATTGTTAAAAAATAAAACTTAGCATAAATGGAAATGGGTCAAATGGATCGACCAGATCGGACGACACCCAAAATGTTTTCAAATGTTTAAATTACTTCCTTAAAAATGTTAGATTACAATTCTTGAAATGCTTTCCAAGTCTTATTAAACATTATTTATATTGTACGATTCAAAAGAGAAACAGAAAAGTGTTGACAGATAAGCCCAGCCTCACCCAACCCGTTTAAACCCATACTAAAAAATTACCCAATTAATGTATTAACCGCCTGAACTGCCATAATTATCACTTCTCGTTCAATTTGAAAACTTTTAGGCAGTTACCTCTGTTGACGTCATATGCAAAAACTGATTTTTGGGGCCTTTGAGCACGAAGAACGACCCAATTATAAAGCCACATCCAACGGTGAAGCAGAGAGCAAATTTCTGAGGTACAATTACTATTACAGGTAGAAAAACAGTAAATGCTATAAAGATGAAGAACACCCCAGATGCAAGAAGAAGCCCAAAATACATGAGAGATTTTCCTGAAGGGATACCACTGGTGGCTGACTGTAAATTTCCGGGTATGTTACTCACTCCCCTAGATACCCTGAACAATAACCAAACACACAAATACACAATATATCGTAAAAGATTTGTCAATCTTACCACAAAAATCCAATGAATGAGTTGCACATACAGTCACAAAACAAAAACTAGAATTCTCAATTCTCTACTACATCTGGACTTAATGACCAAGTATTGGTAACTAACACGATAAGTAACTAGAAATACATAGAGTTCACGGAAATAATCACATTATACAAACAAACAGACGGCATATCTAGTAGAACCCACTCATAGCAAAGCTATTGATAAGACAACAGTTATAAAATCAATAAAACATATAGATGATTACAAGATTGAAGCAAGAATTTTAAGTAGATATATAGGTGGAGTGTTACATGTGATGACTTAAAATTGGCAATATTAAGCTCAATTTGCAAGATAATCAGCTTATATACCTAGATCTAACTTACAGAAGCAACATTACAGACTATGTTCTCTAACTCTAAACCCTAACACTGAATTTAAACATCACAATGCATAATTCCAATCATTCTACCCTCGTTTCACAAAACATTCAAACAGATCACGAAATCAAGTAAAAACCCCCAAATAACCAACTAAACCACTTCAACAAAACACACCTTGAAGGCTGAAACAATTGTAAAGGGCTGCTTAGTGCTTACACGTTAAACGTGCCGGAAACGGTGTCGTTTGCCGACCTAACAGCCGATTCAATATCGAACGAGCCAACGAATCCACTAGAGCTTCCATCGGACCCTTTTGTAGCAGAATAAGAGTTCCAATCTGCTAATAGAGATGAAGAAGGAGCTGATAATGATTTTGGAAGTGAGTTGGAGGTATCATCACCGGCACCGGCACCGGAAAACCAATTTTGCATGGTTTTTGTTGCGATTTTGAGCACTTGGGTTTGATTTGATTTGGGATCGGAGGTGAAGGGTGGTGTTTGTGGAGTGTGTGGAGGTGGTGGTGGTGGTGGTGGTGGTGGTGGTGGGATGGTGACTGATGGTCTACTTTTGCCTTGTGGTTAGATGTGCTGGTGGTGCGGTGGTGATGTTTTCGTCTGCTGTCTCCGGTTAGATGTGCGCCGAAGTGGTCATATGTAAGTAAAAAGCGTGTTTTTTTTAACTATAATAGCATTCACCCTGACCGACTATTTGAATACGTTCTTTGTATCGTAGAAAATAAAATTACCGGTTTTTGTCACTGTGTTTCGTAAATTGTCTTCACTTGAGTACCAACGTTTATTTTGTCTTCATTATTGGCCTGATTTTTGCAAATCGTTTCAATTTTCGTCCTTTTGACTAACAATGTTAACATTTTTTGTTAAGTGAGTGTTAAAAAGACCAAAATACCCATCCACCTTCTCCACTTTCAAAACCAGCTCGACCCCACCACCTCCCTCCTCTCCTCCTGACTCCACCGCCGCCACCCCCTTCGTCCTCCTCACCTCCACCTCTGCCGCCCCCTCCTCTTTTCACCATCGCCTCCAAAGTGCGAAACGTGTGTGAATTGAGGCGAAACAATGACGGAACTGAATGTGGTGGTGGCCGATGCGAACTCCGGCGTCGATATGTCGTCGGCGTTGTTCACGGAGGAGGTGAGGAAGCCACCATTTATGCTGGGGGGTACATAACGATATCCAAGAAAAAAATGCTTTAGAACATCGAAATCAATGGTGGTGCGAGGATCAACGCATGGGTGGAGTCCACGAGAGCTTCGTCTCGACGTCTCATCGGAAACTCACTCAAGATCACGCCTCGTGGATCTAGGTTTTGTGATAGTTTTAATTGCGGACTCAAACCATATCTTCTTCATCTTTTTCTTACTCAAACCATAGGTATTTGGGTTTTTGTGATGGTCTTAGTTGCATACAGAGGTGGTAGTGCGGTGATGGTGTGTGTCGGTAGTGTTGTGCGGTGCGGTGGTGTGAGGTGTGATGGTGTGTGGTGGAGGGGTTATGCGGTGCGGTGGTGTGAGGTGAGGTGGTGTGTGGTGGCGGTGGTGTGTGGTGGCGGTGGTGTGTGGTGGCGGTGGTGTGTGGTGGCGGTGGTGTGAGGTGGCGGTGGTGTGTGATGGCGGTGGTGTGAGGTTGTAGCGGTGTGTACCGACGGTTGTGTGTGGTGGCGGTGTTGTGTGGTGGCGGTGGTGTGTGGTGGCGGTGGTGTGTGGTGGCGGTGGTGTGAGGTGTAGCGGTGTGTGCCGACGGTTGTGTGTGGTGGCGGTGTTGTGTGTTGGCGGTGGTGTGTGGTAGTGGTGGTGTGTGGTGGCAGGTGTTGTGTGGTGCGGTGGTGTGAGGTGTGATGGTGTGTGGCGGTGGTGGTGTGTGGCGGTGGTGTGGTGATGGCGGTGGTGTGTGGTGGCGGTGGTGTGTGGTGGCGGTGGTGGTGGTGGTGGCGGTGGTGTGTGGTGGCGGTGGTGTGTGGTGGCGGTGGTGTGTGGTGGCGGTGGTGTGTGGTGGCGGTGGGTGTGGTGATGGCGGTGGTGTGTGGTGGCGGTGGTGTGTGGTGGCGGTGGTGTGTGGTGGCGGTGGTGTGTGGTGGCGGTGGTGTGTGGTGGCGGTGGTGTGTGGTGGCGGTGGTGTGTTGTGGCGGTGATGTGTGGTGTTGTGGTGATGATGTGTGGTGTTGTGGTGATGATGTGTGGTGGCAGTGGTATGTGGTGTGTTGTGGCGATGATGTGTGGTGTTGTGGTGATGATGTGTGGTGTTGTGGCAGTGGTATGTGGTGTGTTGTGGCGATGATGTGTGGTGTTGTGGCGATGATGTGTGGTGTTGTGGCGATGATGTGTGGTGTTGTGGAGAAGGAGAAAAAAAAGAGTGAGATAGTAAAAAAAAGTGAGATGATATTCTTTATATCTCTTAGGGGTATTTTTGTTATTTTTTAAAAATTTAACAGAAAATGTTAACACCGTTAGTCAAAAGGACGAAAAAAGAAACAATTTGCAAAACTAAGACCAATAATGAAGATAAAATAAACGTTGGTACTTAAGTGGAGACAATTTGAAAAACTCAGGGACGAAAACCGAGATTAACTCTAGAACATAATTATTTATGATATGAGTGGTGGATAGAAAATATGTTATTATTTATCTTTATATTTGATAAAATACTGCTATTTTTATTAATGTTTTATATTTATTGAAAGTGTTTGTGAGTGAAAGAGATAGTAATGTAATAAATAAATTATTAAAAAAATTATTTTATTGAAAAAGAGAAAGAAAAAATAATAATTTTTAATGTAATTATAGATATGAAAATAAAGAGTAGGTTGTAAATGCTCTAACTATATTACTTGTTTCATAAAATAGTGTTATTTAACTGAACATATTGTTTGTTTTTCAGTTGGCATCGCATCCCAACTCGCTCAAGATCAAACCAACCGGCAAACCCTCCAATTCAACCATAAACGTATTTTATAGAGTGAAACTTGAATTCGATACATTTTTGTTTTGTATTGTTTTGAGTATCTTACTTTAACCATGATAAATGTAAGTAGTTTGCTAATGGAAGAATTGTAGAAAAAAGAAAATTTTGAAAAAGTAAAGAAATGGATAATATATATATATATATATAATATATTATATATATATATATATATATATATATATATATATATATATATATATATATAAAATTATTTTGTGCTATAGAGTTCTAACGAAAATAAAAGAAAAAAATTCTATGTTTTTGAATTGAGGGGAGAATATGAAGTTATAGTTTAACTATTATAAGTTTTTTGATATCATTACATAACTAGATTGGAAAGGTAAAACTGTAAAACGTTATATTATTAAAAAAATTTACTTCCACTTATTTTTATTATGGAGTAAAGTTAGGAAGAAATATTATTAAAAAAATACCTCTTTAATATCGTCCACTTATCTCTTAATATGAAACACAAATACATATTACTTTCTTTTCACTTAATTTCACTTTTTTTAAACATTTGAGAAAAACAATCTTAGTTAAGTCATCCTAGCACAGAAAGTGAGAAAAAATAGAAAAATAGTAGAGGGTAGTGATTGACAACGGAGGTGAGGTGAGGATGTGTGGCGAAGAAATGACGAAACCCAATACATATCCACTAGTTCAGAAGAAAACACAAAAATAGAACGGAGGGGTGCCGGGGAATGAACCCGAGAATAACCTAAAACGCCACATTTGATTTCGGGAATTATAGGAAACCTTTGATAACTATGTTATTGAGATTTCTGTTGACAATAAAATCAAAAGTTACGATTGTTACCAATAGTATTCCCGTTATGCTTGGTTATTCAACCCACTAGTAATAATTTAGATTATTAAAATCAATTTAACGTTTGAAACCTTGGAAATTTAAAATGACATTCATACTTTTATACGAGTTTAAGGCTTCAAGTGATACGAAGAAAATAACATTCTATTGGTAGGTTATATCGTCGTTAAAAGAAAATAGAGTGAATTGCCATTTTTCTTCCCGTGGTTTGGGCACATTTGTTATTTTCACCTAAAAATGATTTCTTTTTTGCATTTGGCTCCTCAAGTTTTGAGAAACATTGCAATTTTCATCCAAAAATATTAGCTACATTGTTTTAAAATGTTAAATATACATCGTTAAAAGGATACTTACGTAAATTTGTATATAAAACGAAATCCTAATTTGTGTTTACGTGTTGATAATAAATTTTTTACCACGAAATTCATGTGTTTTGAATGAAAATAACAACCATTTCAAATATTAAGAAGAAAAATGTGAAAAAAATATTTTTAGATAAAATAAACAAATATAACCAAATGTAGAAAGAAAAACTACAACACCCTAGAAAATATACGAATTTCAAGGGGCCTAAAACTCTTATTCGAGCTATGTATTTGGGTCAACTCACCGGCCCATGAACCACCGGGTCCAGGACCCTAACCTAAGTCACCTGGTGCATTGCATCAACATGCTCCGTTGTCAATCTGCTTTCGTTTCGATCTCCGGTGACAATGTACGGTGGTGTAGAGAAAACAAGGATATTCGTCGGCGGATTGGGCGGCGGAGTGACGGAGGACGACCTCCGGAAAACATTCTCGGCGTTGGGCGAAGTCGTCTCCGTCGACGTTGTTCGCACCAAAGGCCGTAGCTTCGCCTACCTCGATTTCCTCCCTGCTTCCGACAAATCACTTCCGAAGCTCTTTGCACGGTGAGCCTCTTCATTCTGATCCAATTTGATGCTGATAAGAGTACTTGTTGACTACAAATTGATTTAGGTTTTACTTACAGTGTTGTATAGAAAGGGGGAAACATGATGAATGCGGTTAAGTGATTGAAATATCAAATTGATATAAACATACTGATATTGATAGATTTGTGGATACCAATATACCATCACACTGGTTCATTGGTAATTTAAAATTCACTTTTTCTTTTGTGCTACGTTTTGCCCTTTTTTGTCCTTCTTTTGCACTTCTTATAACATCATAAGATTATTTTACATGACACATTGATTATGAGCTACTAGTAAGTTGGTTGAGTTATATGTTCCTCTTTTACGCTTCATGTTTTCTTTGTAGTTATCTTAGGGTATAATGAATACCGGTGCAATGCCCTTTTCATGTTTTTATATACTACATGGATTTTTATGCTTACAGTATAATGGATGTATGTGGAAAGGAGGGAAGTTAAGGCTCGAGAAGGCTAAAGAACATTATCTTGTTAAATTGAAGCGTGAGTGGCAAGAGGAATCCGAACATGCTAGCAAAGCATCTGAGAATTGTAACGCTGATGCACCGCAAAATCATGATGTTTTAGAAAAGCCAAAGAAACCTTCCCCTGTAGATAAGACACAGATTCACATATACTTCCCCAAGCTTAGGAAGGTAACCTCTATATATACACCCTTTTGATTACATAACAACCATTTAGGTGGTAAAAATGGGTGGGTTGGCCATTGGTTACCGGTTCAAAACAGGTTTTGTTTGTGTGGGTTCGGATGGGTCTTGTCATGCTGTTGGAAAAAACTTTTTATTTCCTTGCTTTATTATTTCTTAATACATAATTAGTGTGTAGATTATGATTACACTTATTCCATTCTTTCAGTAACAAGGGTTGACCGTTGTTCCAATTAAGCCACTCAAAGTGTCCCATGCATAAAATCACTCAAGTTTCAACATGTTTCATTGTTATGATTTCTTTTCATAGTTGGTTAAATTGGGTGACTGAAGTCAAGATTTTAAACTTGGTTACCATTGGTGACTTCCTTTTCAAGTTTATCCTAAAGTAGCGGTTTCCAATAAACATTCTGGAAAAATGTCACTAAATAGTAACCGGTTTTCAGTTTTAATAAAGTTTGTCAGTTTAACCAATTATGAAAATTTCTCTATAATAGAGCTACACTGAAATCTGAGCCGTTTCGAGTCACCCAAGCGGAACAATGATGAGACTGGGTTACCATCGAGTGACAATTTTCCCTGCAATAATCACTTAAAGATTTAACTGCATTGGTTTAGGAGGTTTTATACATTTAAAATATGCATTGAACGACTTTTGGTACTTCAAATCATATAACTATTTCTTTAAGTGATTTTTCTATCAAATGGATCGAAATTGCCTCTTTTATTCACGTACTGTCTTGATTCCACCTCATATATATGTTAGCTTATTTTTATATAGGTGAAATCATTGGCCCAAGTGGAATGGAAAACACAAATACAGTTTCCAACGGATTGAAGTTCCTTCCATGCCAACACATTACTGTGATTGCGAGGAGCACTCACTTGCTTTTCCTCCCCAATTAAAAAACAATCTTCTGAAATTGACAATGCAAGCTATGGAATTAATGAGGAAGAGCTGAATATTATGAACTCAGTGATGAATAAGATTTTGAAAGGGCAAATCCATCTAAACTAGTAACCGAAAGGTCTGAATCGACAAATGAAAAGATGAACCGGCTGCAGCTGAAACTGATGAGGAAGATCATCTAACAGATGAAGATAATCTGATAATCAATGTGGCTAATAGGAAAAATGACAGCATGGATTTGTTAGGGGAGATGAGAGCTATGATGACGAATCAGGTATCAATTAATGTTTTTATTTTTATTTATTTCCTTTTTGTACAGTTAGAAGCGAAAGTTTCTTCCCATTTGCATAAAAAGTTTGCCGACTTAGGTTGTAGTTTCTTCCCAATTATAACCTAATGGAAAAAGGTTAAACGAATCAACAAGACCAAGTAGGTTGAAAGTCATTCAAAGTGCTTTGAGCCTCCTAAACTAAGATCAACACTCTTTGTCCAATTTTAAACTTTTTTTATAAATTAACATGGTGAATAAAATTAAATATAGATTGTTAAAATTTATCCATCTTGACTTGTTATTGATGTATCCAACTTACTTTTAGTATATAGTTTGAGCTTGATATTCGCCTTGTACTTGTTTGATGCTTAGGAGCCAGTAGCTAAGAAGCTAAATACTTCTACTGAGAAACCGAAAAATGTGAGTGATAATCCTCGAAAGAAAACCACGGCCCTCACCAAGAAGAGAAAATCAGCATACTCCGAAGAAACACCTAGAAATTCTCAGACCCGTTTGGATACGCAAGAAATCAGCAAAAAAGAAGAAGAATTAGTCACAAAACAATCAGGAAATAGTTCTCTAAGGTCACTGAAATCTACATGGAAAGATCTTATTGGTCAGAAACGCAACACATCCTTCAGTATTTCAGACTTCATTGCATCTATTCCTCAAAAGAAAGAAGAGGATGATGACCTCGTAAAAAAGGAGTTGGTTAGTAATAAAAAGAGAAAGTTGGAGGGTGATACAAACGGGCTCACCTCCAGAACAGAAGCAGATGAAGTTGCCACAGAAAACAGCATTCCTGACGTAAACGATTGTCAGCAAAAAGAAGAGGAACCAAAAGCTGATAATCTTGACTTGCCTTTAGCTACAAGTGGTCGACAATTCAGTATATCAGATGTTGACCAGAAAGAGGAAGAGCCTATAACTGATGATCTTGATAGCAACATAGAAGAACATGAAAATGATCAAGCTTTAAAGAACCCAACTAAGGATACACTTGTGAAAAACGATGATGATTTGATTCGAACAGCAAGAGGTGAATTTTGGCGACATAAATCCTCATGGACACAATTGATTAGCACTGCAAGTCATAGTTCTTTTAGCATTTCACAGATTATTCCCGATACAAGTTATGAAAAACACAAACAACAACTGGATACAGTTGCTTCACAGCCAGCAAACACAAAACTTGACAATCAGATCCCGATTGTGAGGAAAGAAGCTACTTTATCACCTGTGAAGAAGAAAGTTCCAGAAAAGAAGAAGATTTTATCTCTCGGGAACTTGGAATCTGATGAAACATGCCCATTTATGAGGACCGAGGAGTCTGTAAAAGAGTGGAAGAAAGCCAAGGCATCTTTAAGCGGATCGCTCAACAAAAAGAAACGGTTGGTTAATGAATCTGATTGAACTCAATAAGGCTACTTTGAATACTGTTCCTTAATCTGTTAGATTATATGTGATACTGTTTATTATGTCTTATATTGGTCATTTAAGTTGTATTTTTGTAAAGAACTTGGATTTGAATCTGTCATGTATGAGTTGGTGAAAAAAAACTGTTTGTTTTGCAAGAAAACTTCACATAGTTTAAAAACATTGCAAACCCATGCAACGGATCAAGATATGGAAATGCCAATTTCCCGTTGCAATTCATTGTTTTGCTGCTAATTGGGGTTGAATTTCGTTAGATTTTTCTGAATTCTTGATACATACATACTATGTACTTGTCTATGCCATTGTGTGTATAAAAAATGGAAAATTTTCGGAATGTATCTTTGACCAGCCACTCCCCCAACTATTCCTCTCAACTACGGTCGTCTGAACTATTCCCCCATGCATTTTTACTTTTTTACAAGCTTTTTGTTTTACGTTTTGATTTAAATTTTACCAGTTAACACGACGTAACGTGCGTGTGCGGTCAACTTTTTTATGCCTTTTTATCCCATTTAATGGCCACATCGCAACGAGCGAATCCTAGATCAACTTAGTAATTAGACCGCAATCCTACAACTAATCTCAATCCCACAACATGCCTCAATCGAATATCATAGATTAGGGTTAATCAAAGCTTTTAAATCGAAACGTCCGGTCTCATTAGCCGTTTAATATTTTTTAAGTTTTAATAAAATTGATTAATTTGTTTAATTGGATAATTTAAATGTTAAAAAGACTAAAATACTTTTAATTTTAACAAGGGTTTTAATGGTATTAGTGAAGTGGATGTAAAAGACAACACGTAGTAAACTATGTTGATTGAAACAAAACAAAAAAGAATTAAAATAGCAAATTGAAGGAAACATCACCTACCGAAAATAACAATTTTACTCTAAAATCTTATTTGGAAAGATGCAAAATAATCATTTAGTTTTATTAATTCAAACATAAAATACATTACGACCAATCATGTAATTTAGTATAACCTTGCGGAAATTGATTAGTTCACTAGCCAAATAAAATCCATCTCCTCTAACTAACCAAAAACATTTTCTTGGTGGGTGAAATGTATACTTTGAGCAATATTTGTCGCTTGTAACATCATCAAAAACATCAAAAAAGGCGGTTCTAGAATTCCAATAGAAATGAGCATAAAATCGCGTCTTTAATGAGACGATCTGGCAAAATCTCCAATTTGATTTTCGTTCAATGCAAGTGTATGATTTCCAAGATCATCGTTAGCTGATTGTACATGAACGTGATAGGATCCGTAATTCCGTTGTAGATAAAAATATTCCAATCACTAAACAAACAACGCTTGTTCGTTGAGTTAGATATCGAAGTTACTATTTGAGTATTTGCAATTGGAGAGGCATTTGTTGTGATAAGAAGGTAATAAAACAAGAAAAACAAGCTCTTCATATTTTTTAAGCAGATATGTTAGTTATGTGGATATATATTAGAGAACAACATTATTATATATAGGCCCAAAAAGTAGGTAGATGCTCATGCATTGAACTAAATTAAATAACATACATGTAATAGTATAACATTACACAATACAATATAACGTAATATTATAAGATATATTACAGGTTATAATATTATGTATTAGAAAGACAATAATTGCTATAATCGAATAATTTATTGATCTGTCAAAGTACTAAACAACAAGATATGAAATAATTTATGATTTCATTTGATGCAATTACAATATATATTAATAAGTAGTTGGTTTCTATAGTGTATTTCTTTAGTTTTTATATTATTTTGACACTTTAAAGCAAATTGAGCAATGGACGTTGGTTTAATTCATTAATTTCTATACTGGAGGTTGATGTTTCGATCTTTTCATCCTTCACCTTTCAAGCCACTATGTATTTTGTATAAATAATTGTTGAAAAATTGTTAAAAATACATTTTAACCAAATAGAGTAAATTGGTTTATTCTATTTAATGCATTTGCGTTCTACCATGTGAAATTATTACAATGAACTAAACCGCATCCAAACAGAACAAAGATAAACGAGATATCAATGTTTAAAGTTTGACGTTTGACGTTTTATTTATGAAGCCTTAAATTTGAATCTTTAAAATATATTAAGAAAAAACCACTAAAGTTGATAAGGTTGTGGTTTATACAAAGGGTGTTTCAACTCATGGTGAGATGATTCAGCTCATTATCAACTATAAACATCAATGCGAGCCTTGATTGAAAGATGTACCAAAGAACACAAGAGCTCTCTTTCTTTTTTCTCTAAATAATTTATAACAAATCTTTGCTAAGGTACGATTCAGGTTCTTGAGTCCATCTCGATTGTACTAACTGCTTAGAGTGTTATACCATAGGAAACAAACGAGTTCTCTTGAGAGACTAAAATTTTGTTTAAGGAGAACCATGTTTAACACGAATTTTCAACCACCTACTTCATCATCATCGTCTTCTACTTCTTTCTATATCTTGCACTTTTCTCAATCGAACAACGGTACATGTTCGAACAACACGTGAAAATTAATTGAAATCCTACAACAGATCTCAATCTAACAACATGAGTTAAAGTTAATCGAAACTTTTAAATCGAAGCGACCGGTCTCACTAGCTGCTTAATATGTTTTTTAGTTTTAATTAATTATTAATTGGTTAATTTGTTTTAATCGAATAATTAGGGTTTTGAAAAAGACTAAAGTATCATAATAATTAACGTAGATGTTAAAGAAGTTAGTGGAGTGAATGAAAATGTTAACATTTGGTACACTGTAATGATTGAAATGACAAAAAAATAGATTGAAATGATAGATTTAACGAAATGTTAGGGACGAAAAAATAATTCTTCTAAGTATGTTTAAACTCATGGATTAAATACGAATAAATAGTGAGATAAGCAAATACAAACCGGAACAATGCGAGTCGTTGTCATGTGTGAATGTACTTTTTCGGCTAAGAAGCTTCAAGTCTTGATTATAACTTTGTTTGAATCGTGTTACTTTTTGTTACAAGTAGTGCATATATAACTAACAATATTAAAAGAGCTAATTGAAATTTGAGAATTTGCAAAAGATTCCTTGTATTAACCTTGTTTTTGCTCTAATGAGTTTGTTTGATACTGTTTGAATAAATATAATTAATTTAATCGGTTATTGCAAATAATACAATCCTAATTCATGTTTTGAAGAATTAGAAGCAATAATCACTTATTCATAATACTAATAATATCACACATTACATTACCAATCATGTAATTTGGTCCATCCTTTCGGAAACGGATTAAGATGATCCCCCAAATAAAATCCATCTTCTCTAACCAACCAAAAACATCTTCGTGTTTTGCGAAAATCCCATGTCGTGCAATACTTTTCACTTGTATGAAGATCGAAAACATCAAAAAAAACAATCTTGGAATTCCAATAGAAATGGGCATAGAATAGTGTCCTGTACGAGCTGCAAAAGCTCCAACTTTCATTATCATTTAATGCAAGTGTATGATTTTCAAGATCATCGTCGCCTGATTGTACATGAACGATGATAGGATCTTTAATTGCGTTATAGATAGAAATGGACCAATGACTAAGCAAACAAAGCTTCTTTGTTGTGTTAGATATAGGAGATGCTATTTGAGTGTTTGCAATTGTAGATGCATTTGTTGTAATAACAAGGTAAAAGCACAAGAAAAATAAGCTCTTCATGATTATTTATCGAGTGTATTATAGTATATGAGTATACAAGAAAAGAGCTCTTATATATACACCCAAAACGTCGGTTATTTGGTCTAAAATAAATAATATTCCATGAATAGTAGGAGTACCATAACATATGTGATATAAACAAGTATAGTATTCTATTCATGTCTTAAGAAACCCACAATAAATAATAATCGGTACATTTCGAGCATCTACTTAATAATTTACTTGTGTATTCTTAAAAAGATATTTTGTCCAAAAGCATCAGGGTGAAATATTAATATTTTCATTATTCAGAATAATAAACCGAAAAAAGAAATAACTTAGAAACTGTTTCTTAGTATTTTAATGGTTATTAAAAATCTACCTCTTAATGGTTTATAACCTTTTATGGTTAATAGATAACCTAATATTGAATGGTTAAAATTGTTAAAAATATAGTATTTTTTCTCAATTCAAACTCTATTTTTTGTCTTATTTGTGTTTATATTTGTTTTGTAGTTGGAGGTTAGTTATGATCATGTGATAAGAAGAGGGGTTTATTGTGACTGTCTAATAAAGTTGAATGGTTGTTGCTGGTAGCTACGTGATCTACTCAGGTATATATTCATCACATCAGCTTAGGGTTAAAACATTCTCTCGATTCTTCTCAAAACATTCATATACACTCTGCAGTTGTTCATCTCCTTCATCTCAGGATTAGGGCTCACGAGTGTGGTTTGCAACTGATCGTTGCAGATCTTAGTTTAGATCATTTTGTCGTTTATTTCTTGATCAATCTGTGCCGACTGAATCTCAGGGACAAGTTTCTCTGTACTTGATTCTTTGAGAATCAGTTTTTAGTTTGTTTTAGTTTCTTTGTTGTAATCTGTGTTGACAACCGTATTCTTTATAAAAAGTATCAGAGCCATGGTATCAGAGCCTCGTGCTCAGGATCCTCTTGTTTGAAATAAGGTTCAAATCACCGATTTCGAAGAACTTCTGTTGATTAAGAGTAAAACGTTTCAGATCTTCATAACTCTGGTTTTTTGATAAAAAAACCCTAAGTGCTTTCTAAAAGGTGTCGGTCAGTTGAACAAATAACGAGAGTGTTATCTTGCATAACGTTCTAGTATTGAGAAAACAAAACCCTTACTATCAGATTTGTGTTTTGCAAAACAATTATAATCATCTCTGTTATGGAGGCTTAGTTTTAAAGAAAAACCTTTATATGAATATCGCATTGATCTGACTTGTTCTTTAACATTACTCTGGATCAACTATTGCCTTGTGTCACTCATCTCCTAACTAACTATTGGTTATCATAAACTGAATCTTCTTATCATCTGTTTGTGATTAGGTTTTCCACTTCCACTGATGATCTAGTGGAGTTGTGACTCATCTCTATGTTGTTGGTCTGGGTGATTAAAGATCTATCTAAGATCTGATTGGCATATCATCCTCGGCTTTTGGTTTTAAAAGCCATCTCATCCTTATTAGGGTGCAATTTGTATTGGTTCTCTAATCTAGGGAACCCTGTTGTGAGACCTTCTGATCCCTTATCCTTCTATTGCTTTTCATCTATTGCATTAGACATATTGTTGGCTGGGTTAGGGGTATCCGCACTGGGTCTGATTACAAGAAGAGCCATACCCTGCTTAGTAGTTGTATTATCTGTTATCATTCATTGTTCCTATTGTTCCTATTCCTCCGTTTATTAAGTGTTTTGTGGGTGTTTACCTTTTGTTGATACAGCCCCTTATTCATACTTGGCCGGTCATCTTATTGACCGGGTATCTGGTTCCTGGTGGGGTTGGCTGTTGTGTACTTGTGTGTCATCTTTTTTGTTTGGTTAGATTAACCTGCTAATTAGTTAGATCATTCAAGAAACCTTAACCAAAATGGCAGGAGAAGAAACCCCAAAATCAAGCATGTCAACTAAAGAAGTCATCACTAACTAAATGATCTTGACTTTGGAAACCCTTTGTACTTGCACCCAACTGACACATCTAATGTTGCTATAATCAATATCAAGTTAAAAGGAATTGTAACACCTCGAATTTTCTATTTAAACGAAAGGAAAAGAAAAGTAAATAGAAAGAATAGAAACTTTGGACAAGTGGAAGGGGAAAAAGTGTACAAAGTACACTTTTATTATTTTAAGGATTTAAGGGCATGGGTGCCCATTCTTCCTTTATCATCTTCTTCTTCACGGCTAAAAAGAAAAAGAGAGAGAGAGACTCTCGGTTCTAGAGAGAGAAAGAGGAAGAAAAAGTTGAAAAAGGTAAGTCTTCTTTTGTTTGAGCTCGGTTTCAGCTGAGTATTGAGTTCTTGATCGAAGTTCTGGTTGTTTAGAGTTTACTTTCGGGATTCAAAGAGCTGAATCAAAGTGGGTCTTGAACTGGAAGAGCGTTGTTCAGAAGCTGCTCAAGGTGAGTTTCTAGAACCCCTCTTTCACTGATTTTTAACTGATTTGGGGCTATTATGCATACTAAGTAAACATTTTGAAAGAAAACGTGGGTTTACAGCTTTATGTTCGAACGTTGTATGTATGTATGCATGTTATAGTGTTGATTATGGGTTAGAGATGATGTTTAGCATGCTTAGATGGCCTTAGTATGTTAGATCTGTGTTTGGGTATGCTTAGAATGATAATCGGGTGAAATTGGTAGCATAGAAAATATTTCAGAATGTTTGATGAACATGAACAGTGGTTCATGCGCCCAAACAGTTGTCCATGCGTTCAACATGAGAGACCAGATGCCTAAGTGTTGGCCATGCGCCCAAGAGTGGGTCATGCGCCTGAACAGTGGCCCATGTGCCCAACATGTTGGCCATACGGCTAAGTATTGGCCATGCGCCCAAGTGTGGCCATGCGCCTAAATAGTGCCCATGCGCCCAAGCGATTGAAACGGCTAAGTGTGGACCATGCGCCTAAACAGTGCCCATGCGTCCCAGTGAATGAAACGACTAAGTGTGGACCATACGCCTAAACAATGCCCATGCATCCTAGTGAATGAAATGGCTAAGTGTGGACCATGCACCTAAACAATGCCCATGCGTCCCAGTGAATGAAACGGCTAAGTATTGGCCATGCGCCTAAACAGTGCCCATGCGCCCAAGTGCTCGAAACGGCTAAGTGTTGGTGATGCGCCTGAACAGGGCAGAAACGCCCAAACAGTGCCCATGCGCCAGACTGTTTTGTACTTAGAATTTTTATGCTCATGCGCCTGGAAGGTCCCATGCGCCCAATTTTGACTTGAGTTTTTCTAAGTAGATATCAAGGGGTAAAATGGGAAGATAGGCCTGGTTATGATGTGATGGCTTATGTTTGATGTGTGTATGATGTTGAGGGTATATGTGTATGTTTATGTGTGTTCCTTATTATGTATGTATGTCTTCCATTGGCTTTGCGTTGAACGTTAATGAATGTAATGAAAGTATTATGTAACGTAAAGTGGAAGATAATGAAAAGAGGAACGTAATGAATGAATGCATGCATGAATAATGAATAAGAGAGAAGTATAGAGAGGCTTGAAAGCAATATGTACAGAGGTGCATGACTCTTAATGCCTTAAGCTCTACCACGTGAGGTTCAACAAATCCTAAAGTGTGCACGCAAGGGTTCCAGTTTTTGTGACTGACCTTCAAAGGTGTTACCCATTTCTATGAGGGTGTTGTTACCCACTTCGGTGGGGGTGTTGTTACCCAAGTTATGTATAACTTCGGGGGTGTGGCATAAAGCAAGCATAGTTATGAGGTGAGCGACTCTATGTTACAACAGACTCGACAGAGGTCTTTGACCATGAGACGAGATAAGAGTGAGCGACTTTATATTGCAACAGACTCGGATGGAGTTCAATCTCTGTGATTGACTTGTATGGGATCTTTGTCGCGTATCCCGGTGTTGTGTCAGTCTTCGGACATGAGTCGGGGGTTTGTGAGCAGGCCCCGACACAACATCAGCTTTCGAGCATGAGTCAGGGATATTGCAAGAGACAAGATTCGAGTAATAATGAGTAATGAAAGAAAGATCATGTATGATAGAATGAACTTAAGAATGAACGTAAATGAATTATCGTAATAAAGTACTGAACAGGATCCTTGTCATTCGACCTCAGTAATCGTGGGTGAGTGCCACGAAGAGGGTAAAGTCTGACCGGATCCAGAAAGAGAGGTGAACGATAATGTAATATGTTGAATGAACAAAGCTAATGAACGTAATGACGAAGATAATAATAATATTATCTGTATGTACGTATGATGCATGATCACGAACAGTTGTAAAGTATAGTATGTTTTGAAATAAAGTAAAGAACGGTTTTAACAGAGAAAACTATGTTTTATTATAAAACTAGAACTCACTCAGCATCGCTGACTTTTGTATGCATGATAATTGGCAAGTATATGTTGATGCTGAGAAGTTGCAGGCATGGATGCATAAGCTACTTGGAGCATTTTGAGGCTGACATCCGTATTTTGACATGTCTTGTATTTTGAGATGAAATCAAATGTTGTAAATGACATGTTTGTAGTTATTAATGAAAGTTTTAAATTCTGCTGCAAAATAAATGTACGTTTTATAACGTTTTTAGTGCAATGAATGACCAAATGTGAGGTGCTCGGGAACGGGGCCTTACAAGTTGGTATCAGAGCAAAATTTTAAGTGAATTGGGTAAATATTTTGAAAAACCTAATCTTAAACTAAGAATGGGACTAAAAGGAAAAGGATGCCAGTCTTAGTAGCTATGTGCCTGCAGGTAAAGGTTTTATGTAAGTTATTGTTAACCGGCATTATGTGCGCATGTTATGTGGCTTGTGCGCTATTGTGTAGATTTAGATACTGATGTAGTCAGGATAGGAAATGCTTGGGGTATGAAGAGTAAAGTAAGTGGCTAATCACAGCTGACCACTGTAATTAGGGACTTACTATACTTGACATAAACTGAGTTATTACCTTGAATGACCGCGTTAGTGTTTGAATCTTATAGTGTGTTAGAAGATGGTTGGCGGTAGATCTTCGAAAGCTTCATGAGGTGGAGGTGGTGGTGGACGTGGTGCTGAACCACGGGTCACAAGAGGAAGGTCTAGGGCTGAAGGAGCAGCCCATGAGGAACCCGAGGCCCCTCATTAGGAGGGCAGTGATAAGAATGCTAATTAGAGAGCCTCGATGAGAGAGGCGGTCAGGGAGGAAGTGCATCAGGTCATGCAGGAAGTGCATCAGGTCATGCAGACGATCCTACCGTCTGTGGTGACCGAAGTTATAAAGGCTGTTAGAGACGAGGAGAGACAGGAAAGGGGTAGACCTTCGGGCGAAAGAAGACGACCCGCGACTGAACTCTCCAAAAATATTATTTTAAAAGATGTAATGGTAATCCCTAATTATTGTGTGAACCTGATCTCAGTAAATAAAATGGCAAAAGAAAACAAACTCTACTCTTGTTTACTGAATCTCATTGCTATGTTCAGGACTTACTGGAACAGAAACTTGTGATGACTGGTAGAGAGTTAGGAGGGTTGTATGTGATAGATTCTGTAAGTAACATCAATTTTTTGGATGTAATAGCAATATGTTTAACTGTTCAACTTCTTACAAGATATGGCACAATAGCTTGGGCACCCTTCTGGACAAGTACTAGATGTTCTTAAAAATCATTTGTGTTTACCAAAAAACTTTGAGCTTCAACCGTGTGAAATCTATCATATGTCCAAACAAACAAGAAATGTGTTTACAAACAGTAACAACAAATTTGAAAATATAGGAGATCTGATACATCTTGATCTCTGGGCCCCCTTTAAGGTAACTAGTAAAGAAGGATATAAATACTTCTTAACAATTGTAGATGATTACTCTAGAGAAGTTTGGTTATACTTGTTGAAAACAAAAGATCAAGTCTTTCATAACATTGAGTCTTTTTTCTCACTAATCAGAACTCAATTTGTAAAATCCATTAAGATTTATCGTAGTGATAATGGCACTGAGTTCACAAATCAAAGATTAGCTAATTTTTTTTGATAAAAATGGAGTTTTTCATCAAACCTCTTATGCCTATACGCCTCAGCAGAATGGGATTGTTGAAAGGAAACATAGACACCTCCTTAATACAACTAGGTCTCTTATGTTTCAGGGGGGATTACCACTGGTTATGTGGACTGAATCGGTCTTAACTGCTGCTTACCTTATTAATCGTACTCCTTCCTCTGTTTTGAATAGTAGGTCTCCCTATGAACTATTGTATGGATCAAAACCGTCTTTAAGTCACTTAAGAAACTTTGGGTGCCTTGTTTTCTGTGTCAATTTAAATCCTGAAAATAAGTTTGATAGTCGTTCTATAAAATGTGTTTTAATCGGTTATTCTATTCATAAAAAAGGATACAAATTATGGGATTTAGATGGAAAAACTATTTTGTATTCTAGAGATGTCAAGTTTTATGAGAAAATTTACCCTTTAAAACAAAAAACTAAGTCTGAAACAGGTCCTGAAAACAGTCCTGAAATAAATAATTTCTTTTTTGAAATCGAAAACAGGACCACCCGTTACCCAATGATGAAAAGATGGCATATGAAATCATTCCTAACCGTCAGATTCGTCTGATAGCTCAGGTATAAGCTTAGATCAGATTAGTGCTAACCGGACTGTAAATAAGAATGATTCTACACAAGATAAGAACAAATCAAACAGTGAGGTCACTACATTTGATTCTCGTGAATCCTTTGAAGCTGTTAGATTGAACAATGACTTTGAGGAAACTGTTTCTGTCTCTGAGGGTACTCAAAACGATCATGTTCAGTTAAGGAGATCTACCAGAAATGTTATGCCTCCTAGACATCTAGAAGACTTTATTGTAGAAGGAACGGTTAAGTATGGTATAGAGAAAGTACTAAATTACTCAAGATTGTCCATAGAAAACTCTTGTTTTATTTCCTCCATCGATCAGTCTACAGTGCCTAGGAATTATAAGGAAGACTTCTTAGATTCAAATTGGGTTCAGGCAATGAATGATGAGATGGAAGCTTTGTTAAGAAATAACACATGGGAGATAACTGATTTACCTGAGGGTAGAAAACCAGTCAGATGCAAGTGGGTATATAAAATTAAACATAGCGCTGATAGTCAAATAGAGAGGTATGAGGCTCGCCTTGTGGCAAAAGGGTATAGTCAAAAGGAGGGATTAGATTTTGAGGAAAGTTTCTCGTCTGTGGTAAAAATGGTTACCATTAGATGTGTGATTAGCTTGGCTGTTCAAAATAGTTGATTTTTGTTTCAACTAGATGTGAACAATGTATTTTTATATGGAACTTTAACTGAAGATGTGTATATGACTTTACCCGAGGGTTATTATGACAAATCTGAAACTAAAGTTTGCAAGTTAATTAAATCGTTATATGATTTAAAACAGGCTCCTCGATGGAATGAAAAATTAACAAACACGCTTGTTGAAATTGGATTTGAGCAAAGTAAGAGTGATTATTCATTATTTGTTAAAACAAACAGTAGTAATATTAGTATCTTACTTGTTTATGTAGATGATATTATATTAACCGAAATGATGTATGTGAACTTGACAAAATTAAAAGGTGTTTAAGTACAACGTTTCCAATAAAAGACTTAGGGAAACTTAAATATTTTTTAGGAATTGAAGTACTTGAAACCAGTGAAGGTTTGGTTCTCTCACAAAGAAAGTATTGCCTGGATTTGTTACAAGAGTTTGGTTTGTTGGGAGTTAAACCTGTTGGAAATCCAAATGAACAAAATGTTATTGTTACCGATAAACATAATTCTTTTGAAAATGACTATGAATTACCTAATGTCACTGAATATCAGAGATTAGTTGGAAAATTAATCTATTTAACTCTTACAAGGCCTGATATATCATACATTATGGGATGTCTTAGTCAATTCATGCATCGACCATTAGGCTCTCATCTTAAATTGCTTTGAGGCTCCTTAGATATTTGAAAGCATCTCCTGAGAAAGGGAACTTATTTAGGAAAAGTGACAATTTTGAATTAAGGGGCTATTCAGATTCAGACTGGGGAAAATGTCTTGCAACTCGCAGGTGTATTTTTGGATTTTGTGTTTATCTCGAGAACAATCTGGTTTCTTGGAAGAGTAAGAAACAACCAACAGTGTCTCGGTCTTCTACTGAAGCAGAATACCGAGCAATGGCTGTGCTAAGTTGTGAGGTTGTTTGGTTATTAAAATTGTTAAAAGATTTAAGTGTTTTACAAACCCTTCATGTTAATATATTTTATGATAATAAGGCTGCTTTGCTTATTTCTTCAAATCCTGTGTTTCACGATAGAACTAAACATTTCGAAATTGATCTTCATTTTGTTCGTGAAAAAATGATTTCTGGAGTTTTAAAAGTTGTTAAGATTGACTCAAATGATCAACCTGCTGCTGTTTTCACTAAGGGATTGAGTATTGCTCAACATGGGTTTCTTTGTAAAAAATTACAGCTTGTTGATGTTTTTAGTTTGAATTGAGGGGGGGGGGGGTGTTAAAAATATAGTATTTTTTCTCAATTCAAACTCTATTTTTTGTCTTATTTGTGTTTATATTTGTTTTGTAGTTGGTGGTTAGTTATGATCATGTGAATAAGAAGAGGGGTTTATTGTGGCTGTCTAATAAAGTTGAAGGGTTGTTGCTGGTAGCTGCGTGATCTACTCGGGTATATATTCATCGCATCAGCTTAGGGTTAAAACATTCTCTCGATTCTTCTCAAAACATCATATACACTCTGTAGTTGTTCATCTTCTTCATCTCAAGATTAGGGCTCACCAATGTGGTTTGCAATTGATCGTTGCAGATCTTAGTTTAGATCATTTTTGTCGTTTATTTCTTGATCAATCTGTGCCGACTGAATCTCAGAGACAAGTTTCTCTGTACTTGATTCTTTGAGAATCAGTTTCTAGTTTGTTTTAGTTTCTCTGTTATAATCTGTGTTGACAACTGTATTCTCTATAAATAAGATTTTAGACTTTTATCAAAGATGTTATATATTAATGGTAGATCTTAATCATTCTATATCAGAATTAACTCTTAACCATTAAAAGATTATGAAAGATTAAAAAGTAGGCTTTTAATTACCATTAAGAGATAGTTGAATAACCCCTTAGATATGTTGTAACTCACTATATGTGCAATTTTTCTTATTTAATTATTGATTCGTACGGAATGTAAATATATTTGCATATATATTTTTAACTTATAATATACTAATGTTAAAACAATTTTTTAACATTTTTTATCCTTATAACTTTTAATGTTTTATATAATTCTGAACATATTGTTGTGACACGTACTTTTATGTTTCAATGTAAATTTCATTCATAACTAAATACTATGTAATAATTTAAAATCACTCAAATATATATAATTCTGCTTTACATTTATATTCATTACAATTTTTCTTACTTATTATAACTACTAAAATCTAACATTTTTAACTAAGAAATTGTTGTTACAACGTGCTTATTTTTGTCAATGTTTTTTTTTCAATACCGAGTTGCCAACGATAATAATGTACAAATCATAAAAGAACAAACGTAAGAGCTAAAACTAATTCAAGGTTTAAAATATTAGTTCTTATAAGATTTTGATTATGTTGTTGCAACATACTTATTTTTATCTATGTTATACTGTAATTTTATTCAAGCCAATGAGACGCTCTTATTTTTATCTACTATGTTAATATGAATCATCATTGTGATTATTTTTATCTGCATTTCAATATAAATTTACTTCTATACCCTAATTGGATAATCTGGCTTTATATATATCTACTAGTTCTAGTATACGTTGGGTCTTACATAATATAGCAATTTCAGAGTAGTAGATGATAAATTAACTACGAGTAGAGATCAAATCATAGAGTTGAAATAAATGAACACACTGATACTATGATCTCGGATTAGAAATCACAAATATGTAATTAAACATAATTAAGTATAGACTCGAGTAGAAATGAACACACAATCGAGTTCTTTGATTCGCATCCATTTATATATAAAAGCCGAATGCAAGTGTAAGGTTTCCAAGATCACGTGTGATATATGGAGATATTAACACTTTGATTTTACGAACAACAACCGGAATGCTTGAATCATAATAAATTATCAAAGAAGGTATGTGATCACTATCACACAAGTATTTAGGATTGTAGATTGATCGCGACAAATATCAAAACGGTCGCAAAAAATAGCGACCACCCATTTCATAGTTACTCCAAAATAATAGATCTTGATTAAATGTTGAATGTCATAAGCAACATTAGATTATTTAATATATCAATAACAAAACTAAAATACATTACCAATCATGTAATTTGTTCCATCCATTTGGAAACGGATTATAATGTTCCCCTATATAAAATCCATCTTCTCTAACTAACCAAAAACATCTTCGTGTTTTGCGAAACTTCCATCCGTGCAATATTTCTCAGCTATATCTTCTTTATAAACATCAAAAAAAGCGGTTTTGAATTCCAATAGAAGTGAGCATAAATAGCGTCTTGAAAGTGTCGCAAAAGCCCCAATTTTGATTAGCGTTTAGTGGAAGCGTGTGATTTCCGAGATCATCGTCACCTGATTGTACATGAACGGTGATAGGATCATTAATTCCGTTATAGATGAAGACTTCATAATAACTAAACATACAAGCCTTCTTAGTTGTGTCAGATATAGGAGATGCTATTTGTGTGTTTGCAATGGGAGATGCATTTGTTGAGATAAAAAGGTAAAATAACAAGAAACATAAGGTATTCATGGCTATTGAGTAGGTATATTGGTAATTTGGTATATGAGAACATAAGAAAACAACTCATATATATATATATATAGATAAAAAAATAAAAATAAAAGCCCGTATCATTTCACTTAAACAACAATATTCGAAGAATATATGGTATAACACAAGCAAATATGATATTATATTGTAGGATTCAGTTGACTTTTTTTTAGGAAACTGTATTATTCGTAATTATTAAGATAACATAACTAAAAGGTTAATTTTATTAAATATGTTATGTATCATGTGGGTTGATAGTTTAGTGTTAAAAAGGTAAAATTTATTTACCAAATGATTTTTTTAGAATGTTTTAAAATTCCTTCTTTTTACATCTTTTTAGTTAGTTAAAATCGTTTCCAAAAGATTTATATATGTACCCTTAAAAAGTATTAAAAAAACAAAACGCGTATACTTTTGTTAAAAGGGATTGATGAAAAGATACGGACTTTTTTATATAGAACAACATTTTTAAAATAAAGCTCAGAGCATGTTAAAAAAACTAACATACATTAAAAATAATTTGATTACGACAGATGCAATAGTAATTTTTTTTATTAAAAAAGGTTCTTTACTCTTTTTAATTAATGTTATTCTATATAAAAATATCTTACCCAATAGAATTATGAGTGAGAAAAAGAAACTTTTTACTGAATACCCATTTTCATAAATATTTTTTAAAACACATGGTAAATAAAATTTTCCTCTACATCCTTTAAAAAAACTCAAAAATAATGATATTATATTAGATTTAATAAACTCGTGTATTATACGGGTTGAACAAATAAAATATTAAATAAAATAAAAATTATTAGTTATAAAAAGATATACAAGACATCAGACATGATATCATTAGAATTACGTATGAGTAATAATTATAACTAATAAAACAATAATATGAATATTTTAAATTTTTTTAATTTTTTTCAAAGATAAATTAAACATTTAGTTTCAAAACAACGTTTTAAAACAAATAAAAAAATTCTTACTATAACTCCCTATTTTAATTATTAAAAAAAGTACTTTAGAAAAACAATTTTAAATATTATGTAAAAATAGTTTGATTTTTAAGATTTTTTTATAAAATACTATTTCTATAGAAATAACATTAATAAAAAGTTTTTTTCTTAATTTATTAAAAAACTAATTATAATATAAAAATAAATAATATTGTTAGTAATTATTAATGTAGTTATTAAATAGGAGAGAGAGAAACATAAAAAATTTGATAACAATAAATATGGTGCCGACATATGACATTTTCATTTAGCTTTTCATTAAAGTGGGAAGATTATAGGATTCTATTGATTTTTTTAGGAAACTATATTATCGTAATTACTAAGATAACTTAACTAAAATGTTAACTTAGTTACATATGATAGTTTCATTTAGGTTGATAGTCTAATGTTGAAAATTAATGTTTTTTTTTAGAAAACACGAGAGTTGGCATAAGATAGATTAAAAGTTAGAAGTAGATACGTATGTGAGTCGTCATTTTATAAATTAAAAATAAAAATAAAAAAAACCAAATATGATATATCATTCTATGTAAATACAAATTTTTTATAACGTTGGTATGACAATAATCCAAAATATCTAGAGATTTAGTTACTTTCTTTTACCATCATGAATTTGTGGCTGATTACACTAAAAGCATTTATAAACACGTTATATGTTATTTCTCGTTAATGACGGACTATATATAGATGAAATACAAAATACGTTTCATATCACGTAAAATAAATAAAAAATTCGAAGTAGAACACAAACAAATATGATATTATAGGATTCTTTTGACTTTTTTGAAAAATGAATTAATTAATAATTATTAAGATAACATAATTAAAATAATTATATATTTACATAGGATATGTGTCAATGGGTTGTGGATAGTATAATGTTAACAATAAAAATTCTTTGCAAAAGATCGGAATTAACATAAGATAAATTAAAAGTTACTGAGTTTAAAAGTATTAGTAGATGAGTGTGTAACTCGTTGTTATAAAACTTAAAAACTATTTTTTTTATAAATATGACATATCATTCTATATATGTGGATATTATGACATTATGTTAGAACCTATGTATTATATGGATGGAATAAATAAAATATATTAAAATTATTAGTTTTATAATATTTTATATTTTATATTCTAGATGTTATTATCCATTGTTAAAATAAAAATATAATGAATATTTAAAAGTTATAACACATAATGAATTAGAAATTATTACTCTATATTTAATATGTATTAATAAAATATTAAAATAACTACATTTATATTTTAGATATTTAATAGTTTTGTTTTTTATTTACAATAATTATCATTTAATATTAAAAAGACAATAAACACAAATATAAATATTTTTTATTTTAACATATTTAGTTAAAAAGGAAAATTAAACTAATTGTTTTTATAATTTTGGTATTTATTATGAAAGAGATGCGAGAAAATATTTTTTTAGTTATGCTAAAATAATGACACGTGTCATTTGATATGTTAAAATGATAACATATGTTTTAAGAAAACCTTGTTTTATTATAAGTTATAAATTTGTATGACAATAATTCATAATATCTAGAGATTTAGTTGCTTTCTTGTACAATCTTTAATCTTTAATTTATATATGGCTGATTACACTAAAAGCATAAACACCTGACATATTATTTCTCATTAGTTAATCGCTCAAAGAATATAAATATAATGAGTTTCTTCTTAATATTTTATTATAGTCATAACTTTTTTAACAGCTAATTAGATTCCGGGCATGCACACCTCCATTAGCAATGTACTCTGACATGCACGCAAGTGGAAGATGTCGCAATGGACTAGTCGAAGTTTGTTAAGCCGCTAGACGGACCGCCTTTGAATGTGACTATAGCACACATGATGCTTGGGGGTAGGGAAGCAGGAGATTGGGGATGATGATTCTAGTCAGGAATTGGTTTCGCCGATAAATAAAAAAGAATGGCAAAGTAGGGGTTTGGATTCAATGACGCCCTACTGATGACGTGTTTGTATAATTCAATGGTGATATAGATTATGTGAAATAGGATATGTATGCTAGCGTTTAGCCATTAAAAATAAAGAAACAAATAATGACAATGAACTGATGGTGGTTATAGAGGTTTTAAGGGTGGTTTTGTAACGATCTTAGTCCCACGTTACAAAGAATGAAATTGTAGAAGGATACAATTATAGAACATTTGTACAACCATTAAGACAACAATAAAAAGTAATTCCTTAAGCTGATTAGAACCTTAATTTTTTTTCGCAGGTTGAATACCCAACCTACCTTCCCCGGAATCTACCTTGTCAAGATCTGCAACCAAAATTCGATCATCATGGCCTTTAAGACACTAGAAAAAAGTTAATAGACAACCACGTACCAACACACCATGATAGGACATGATCGAAAACAAGAGTTTAAAGCCAAAATTGAAGTCACCCTAGCAACATTAGTAAAATATCAGTCATAATTATGCAAAACACATCATAATCATTCATAAATAACATAAGCAAGTTATCGGGCTAAGATTCCATATAAGGGGGTCAAACCATCATTACAGTGAAATCTTTGTATATTCATTTGCAAAATTTTAGCATATAATTGCATGTATTTGACTTTATCCCTCCAAACTCTAATATATAACCAAAATTTGAAAAAAAAATCAAGATAGTCATAAACCATCCATACCTAGTGAAGAAGAAGATGATGACAATAAATAATAATACGAAGAATATAAAGTATACAAAGATGAAGATGAAGATGCATGCTGATCTTATCCTTTTAACGCCATTAATCTTTATACGTTTTCATCATTTCAACTGCATTAATCTTTAAATAAATAAAGATCAGTTGAGGATAGAGATAGTAAGATCAATTATCAAATTATAGAACTTATGATATAATAATATCAATTACGTGTTCTCCATACAAAACGCAGGGTACATATGGACTTGATATTAATTTATGAACGAATGTTGAAGTAAGATAAAAAGACTTTGTGGTTACATATCAAGCATACCTTAATAATCATCGTGTTTGGATAAGAAAGTGCTATAACCGAGTGTCTTTTTTAGTTGGTGATCGTATTTTAGGCATAAATTGAGATTGAGCTTTTGCAAGAATTTCACATCCTCATCACCAAGCTGATTGAGTTGCCTCGACAATGTGTTTTTTGCTTCCGAAGATATTACTTCAAAAGGGGGTTTAGATCAAGAATAATATACACACAAACAACAAAGCTTTGTAAACAAATAAAATCATAATAAACATCCAAAAACGGTATAATTTGACTTCTATAGTCATTACTCATCAATACTAATATGCAAATTCAAAATTGAAACTTCTTTTTCTTGAAAAACACACAAAACTATTGTTGTTTTATAACGAATAGCATTAAGTTTTGTGTATCAATTCATGTTCTAAAAAAAGCGAACTTGGCTATTGTTATTTTCTTGAAAACCAAATAAAATTATTGTTGTTTTGACTTTCATCCTTAGTTACCACCATTATCAAACCCCCTGTCACAACAACCGTCATTGGCCACCAATATCGATTGTCACTGGCCGCTCCCACCAGGCACAACCGCCTCCAACCACCGGCTGCCACCACCACCGCCTCCAACCACCAGCCGCCACCACCACCGCTTGCAACTGCCGTCGCCAAACACCTCCATCAACAACCATCACCTGTAACCACCACCACCATAACCATTTTTACATTTTTATCTTTTCGTTTTTTCCTACCTGACAACAAAACAAAGTAATAATTTATTATATTCTTAAAAAGTAACCAAACATGATAATTGAATGTAATAATTTATTTCATTTTCTCATACATATTATTCTATCATTTATTCTACTATTTCGTTTATTACATTATCTTATACCAAACAGACTTATAATATACAACAAATGCATTTAAACCATGATTTCAAAATTGTAATATTTTAAAATTCTAGTATATAACTATAACATGAATATGGGCATCTCATAGTACAAGAAAAACAGGCCGATACCTTAGGCCACCAAATCCTACTAGACCATAAAAATCCTAAAGTTGGTTAACCCATAAAAAATAATGTTAATTGAAGTTGGTTTGAATTATTGATTTCAGGAATTGAGTTGGATTAGAAAATTTTGTTTTAATTTTGATTAATTGTCACTTTTGAGTCTTTGAATTATTTTGAATAGTTGATTAATTGTTATCATTTGATTAAAAATTACATTAATCACACATGAAACGATTTAAAAACTTTTAGTTTATTATTGCTTGTAGCAAGCCTGGATAAAAGATAATAATTTTTAATGATAAAGTTTAGAAAAACCTTTAATTTTTATTTTTCTTCTTAGGCATTTAAAATATTAAGCCAACCCTGAACATGTAACTTAATATTTATACAAACTGAGCACCATTGAATTCGATCATATTTATACATCATGCACACATTTTCTCCCTCTCTTTATATTATTTGTTAAATTTATTATTTGTCTAGATTTTGTTGTTGGATATACTTTTAGACACGTGTGAATTGAAAATAGAGTAACAATCTAGAATTTTGGTGTGTACCATTTTTCTTACGTTTAATTGGTTGAATACTAAAATTCAAATAACATTTTGTCACTTGTTTGAAATAACAATTGTTAGTTTGTTACTTGCGTGATTTGTATTCTTGCCGACACATATTTAGATAAAGCATACCAAAAAAATGACTAATCGACGTGAGAACATATTAATTAAAGGTAGGCGTTCAAAAATGTGTTATAGAAGTTATAACGAAGATATCTTAATTTTCTTACTCTAATAAATAAATAGTAATTATAAGAGATATATGATAACATCAATTTTTACTTTAAAATTTTCTCGTTTCTCTCATGTTAAATATTATATTGATCCTAATAATAATATTATTATTTAACTCTTAGTTTAGATTATAAATAATTATTAAATGCATTAAAAGAGAGATTTTTATTAATACTACTTCTAAAAATAAGTTTTTATTAAATAAAAAATTCAAACAATAAAATTTTTTAAAAAATATAGAATATTTAAAATTGGAGTTTTTTAAAAAGAAAATTTTAAGTAAAAAATAATTAAATTGGGATTTATAGTAAGAAAATTTTAAAATTAGTATTTTACTAAATGCTTTGTTTTGAAACAAAATGTTTAATTTAAAAAAAAATAAAATTAGTTTAAAAACAAAAGTTTAAGAAGTTAATATCATTGTTTTAGAACTTATGATCCTTACTCATAGTGATTTCAATCATATTCAATTTTTAAATATCGTTTTATAATTACTAAATTTTCATTATATTAAATATTTTATTAAGAGTAAATTACTATTTTCGTCCCTGAGGTTTGACAAAAATTACGGTTCATTCCAATAGTTCGTTTATTACACTTACAGTCCAATAGTTTAAGTTTTGTTTCAATTTCACCCAATCCACTAACACCGTTAAAATATTTTCGTTAAGTTAATGTAAATTTACAATATTACCCTTATAACTATATATAAAATAAAAAAAAGCTTAATCAAATAACTATCACCATCATCTTGCTATCTTCATCATTAAATACCTACACCATATCCCATCCACCACCACCACCCATCACTACTATCATTATCATTCCTAACAAGACTACCACCATTAGAGTTCAAGACCCCCACCCCCACCCCCACCCCAAACCCCAACCCATCTCTCTCTATCATCTAAAAATCAAGAACACCGCTCGTCACCTTCGACCACCATCGCCGCCTTCACCTCCAACCACCATCGCCGCCTCCACCTCCAACCACCATCACCACCTCCACTCCGGACCACTCTAATCGCCGCCTTATGCCACCACCTCTCTCTCTCTCTCTCTTACTATATATATAATCTTCACTCAAGACCTCCCAAACCCCAATCTACCCGCACAACCACCGCCCTTTCCGACCACCACCAGCACTGCCGCATCATCGTGAACTAGAACCACCATCGTGAACTTGAACCACCGCCGCACCATCATACAACACACCACCACCGCTCACCATCGTACAACAGACCACCATCGTGAAATCGAAGACAAAAAGGGCGAAACCAACTGTCGCTCACCACGACCACAATCACCCACCACCTCTTTATAGATCTTTATAGATCTATTGAAATCAAAAGAAAAAAGGGAGATGAAGACGAAAAACGATGAGAAGATGCTTATGGAAGCACGATGGTGGTGGTGGTGGGTAGCGGTGAGGGACGGTTGTAGTGGCGGTGAGGGATGGTGGCAGTGGCGGTGAGGGTTGGTGGTGATGGTGATGAAGATGGGAAAAGAGATATTTGGGTTGGAGTTAAATGATAATGATTTTAATTTTTATTTTTATCTTCTAAGGGTAATATAATCAATTCATATTAATTTAACAGAATTACACTAACAGAGTTAGTGCCTTGGATGAAATTAAAACAAAAGTTGAAACTATTGGATCGTTACTGTAATAAATGAATTATTAGACTGAAACCGTGATTTTCGTCAAACCCCAAGGACGAATTTAGTAATTTACCCTTTTACTTATTTAACATATGTAATATACGGGCTTACTAAAACTACTTATTTATATTTTTAATTGATGCTTGATATTAAATTGTAAAGAAAAGTTGTTGGAATGATATTTTACTCATCACCACTTTGTTGACTTCTCTTTAAGTTTTTTTAACTTTCATAACTTTTACACACTATACTTTTTTTATATGAAAATTAGATCATAAAAACAAGTGTTTTTATATTTGAAACGAGTATAATATAAATATATACAAAAGTTTAAAAAAATAAAATATTTTAGCTCTTGGTTATTTTTGCTCATCATTTTATGTTTTTTATTGTATTATCCTGAATATCATATTGTTTTTTTTCATTGATTAATTCTGAAAAACACAATGGTGAATCAACTATTATATACATCTGATGTGTAAAACACAATGATAAAAAATTATAAATTTTATCTAATACATTAAAAACAAATATAAAGTAACATAAAATGATATAAAACATAAATGTAATGGTCAAGGTGTCACCATGTTTTATTGAACACATTTGCATTTTTTTAAATGAATAGTTTTGAAATACATCTGTGAAATCTTATCATTGTTTACTTTTAATATGTAAACATAATGATAAAATAATAATAATTATATAATACATAAAAAACATGACAAAAATTACATAAAATGATCTAAACGTAAAACACAATGTTAAAAATTTTTAGACACGATGCCCTGACATATTACATACAATGACCGGACGTATTTAACATAGTGACCAAAATATTCTTTCCCTTAAAACATAAAAACACATTTCAAACCCAAAATTATTTTTATCCGTTTTAGATTAAATACACTTTTACTATAATCATAACCTTTACTATAACCATAAACTTTAAGAAAATTTTGTTATTTGCTTGTTATAGAAATATATTTGTTTAATTTAGTATCATTATATACTATGTTTAATTTTAATAAATTAACAAATAATTAAAACAACTTTTTCTACTTGTGCGTTGCGGCATGAAGCTACGGTTAAAAGAAACCTATGAAGTTACAATGGGTCGGTTATCTGCGTGTTGCAATGTGACGGTACCATAAAAAAGTATATGAAGTTATGATATGAATATTGAAACATAGATATAAGACATTATTATACCTCGTGCGTTGTAATATAAAAAATTGTAAAAAAATTAACTTAATTATAAAAAAAGGTTATATGAAATGTCAAGGAAAAAAATAGTGGTAGGCCATGGGAATGATCCCCCTTAACCAGCAAACTTATAATCAATGCAATTATGCAACCACCAGCGCCACTATCCCGACCACGATGATAAATAACATATTTAACACCAAAAGTTTTTTTTAGAAAAAGAATAAATATCCTTAAAACTTAATAACTTAAGTATTGCGTATATTATAAGATAGTGTTGAAGTGAATAAACCATTAATAAGATTTAGCACCCTTGATCAACTTATTATGATTTAAGTTTTCTTTGGGTTGAATTGGTGCGATGTTTGTTTCTTGTTGTAATTTAAATGACATGTAAATCCTCGGCCATTCAGAAAAAGAACTTAAGTTTAGAGTATATGTTTAAAGTAAAGAAATAAGTGCAACAATTTAGTTAAACGCGACAAGATTGACCAGATGTAATTAACTTTTAACAACAATTGGTAGATTTTCTATGATCAAACAGAGTCAAATCTGTGTGAGCTCCGACCTTAGGGAGATATTAGTTATTTAATTTTAGATTTATTAAAGAAAGTGAATGCAAATTTAAATAGAGTGACCACCATTGACCAACTTATTACGCTTTAATTTTAGATTAAATGTCGTAACAGTAAAGAAATTAAATGCAGTTTTTAATTCTGTTTTGGGATTGCAATATTAAATATGATTTAGGGACCATCGACCAACTTATTACGATTTACTTTTAGATTAAACTAGTATTACGATCTTGCGTTGCGACGGAATCATAAAAAACATTAAAATAACTAATATTGTAAAAATCATGTATTTTGATAATACTCATAAATATTTATAAAAGTACAAAACTTCATATTAAATAAAATTAAACAGAAACTTAAATAAATAATAAATACATATCACAACAATGTAAAAATATGATAAGAAACAAAAAATTAAGTCGCAAAAATGAAACTTTAAAAGTATACAATAAAAAAATAGGAAAACATAGTACCTGGGAAAAGTCGAAAAGTTTAATATTATATTCAATAACTCAAAATATTATATTTACTTGTGGAGGTGCTTTTATTATGAGAAAAATAAATTTATTATTTCGGTGAATGGATAGTGGGGGCTAATAAGAAAGCAACAGCTGTTGTAATCACGTGTGTTAAAATTATCAGTGCATCACATGTTTGTACTGAAAGCTTCACCTATTTTACCACTATACATTTTGAAGGTATATAGTAAATAAATGTTATTAAGGTAAAGAAAATACATGTGCAATATATATTAGAATCAGCCCCATTTATCAACTCATTATGATTTAATTTTAGATTAAAATTAAGTTGTTAATTGAAAAGAACTATGTATGTATTAGGATACCGTAAAGTACTAGTGCACTAAGGTAAAATTAAGTCATTTGACGAACATAGCTGTCCGAATGTTCTTTATATAAATTTCGTTTAAAAAAATAAAACAAAAGGAAAAAACCTTTTAGAATAATTAATGCATCAATTACTTCCGATAACAAAATTTTGGTTTCAAATTTCAACAATTATATATTTAAAAACATAAATTACATTACCAATCATGTAATTTGGTCCATCCATCCGGAAACGGGTTAAGCCGTTCCCCTAAATAAAATCCGTCTTCTCTAACTAACCAAAAACATCTTCGGGGTTTGCGAAATTTCCATTGTGTGCAATATCTCTTAACTGTATGTTCATTAAAAACATCAAAAATAACACTTTTTGAATTCCAATAGAAATGTGCATAAAATAGTGTCTTGAGCGTGATAGCCTCGCAAAAGCTCCAATTTTCATTATCGTTTAATGCAAGCGTATGATTTCCAAAATCATCGTCACGTGATTGAACATGAACAGTGATAGGATCATTGATACCGTTGTAGATAAAAACGGTCCAATAACTGAACCCACAAATCTTTTTTGTTGTGTTAACTATAGGAGATGATGTTGAAGTGTTTGTAATTGGAGATGTATTTGTTGTGATAACAAGGCAAAAGAACAAGAAAAATAAGCTCTTCATGGGTGTGTTGACTATCGTTACGGTATATGAGCATATAAAAACAAAAGTATATTATATATAGGCCAAAAATGTTGCTTAATTTATTTATAATTAAAGCAAATAATATTCTACGAATGCTAGGAGCACAAAGACAATTTGATAACTGAAATCTATGGTATTTCTTTTGAGTTTTGTAAGAAACCGTATTATTGTTAAAATGATAATTAAATGATATTAAATTTTTGATTACTTCTTATCCTCGCTCAGTATATGATCTCTATATGTAGCGATCGGTCTTTTAAAAGCTTCGCCGTTAAAATGACAATTTAATGAAATGATATGGCAATCCTAAATGCGTGTATACAATTCTTTTTTCTTTTGAATGACCACCGAATACTATGAATCCGGCTATCTGGGTAACCCTATTGACTAAAGGTCACCGCACCTACAAACAGCGTCGGTCACTCACTCCGTTCATCATTTCAGAGAAAACTCACTACCTAAAGGTCTACTATGCAAAACCACCCATGATTTTTATTTTAAAAAGATATAAGATGTCATCTGCCAATTAATCTGAGACTTATTTACACGTAAAATTCTTTCTAATATCCAAAGATTTGACCACACTCATATGTTATTAGGGGTTTAGTCAAATAATATTAAAAAGGATACGCCATATATATATTATTTTCATTTATTAATTGTCCATCTAAATTTGGTGAGTTTACCTTCACATATTGACCTGCATAAATTTAATGAGTTGGTGAATCAATTTAAATATTTGACGTTGACACATGTTGTTTCAGTAACATTGATATGGTTAAATACGTAAGATATAAATGTATAAAGTTGCGATTGTTGGCCCACAATCATTATATTAACGCAAGAACACATCGGGAATTAAGAAACGACCCGTCTCAACTCTAACAATATTGTGATAAACAAATCACATTAAATATAATAATCATAACCCATATTTATATTACACGTGTATATTAATCCTAACACAACTCAAACACCTTTAAATAATCAAATAATTAAACAACTTCACTCTTAGTTTAATACAAACTCAACCAAAATATTAATGAACAAATATTAATATTTATCTTTTTTTATTTAAATCAAAATTACACTTTCGTTCTCCCATTTAATCTTGATTTCTTTCATCCAGATTTTGAATACCGCGTAACACTCGTAATTCTTCAACCTTAATTTTTGGTTTCTTGCTTTTCACCCCACAACAAGACCCTCAATGCGACGATCACAAAAAACGCATCCCTTGTGATTAGCCGTCTTCAAATCCTTTGCAGTATACACATCAAAAATCAAAATGCATTCAAACGCTTGAAAAAAACACAAAAATAATTACCATCAAATCCATCATTTTTTGTGCTTTTTTCTCCCCATGAATTAACAACAAATTTCTCTTTTTTTTTCAGTCATCTTTTTTATTATATCTTCTCAACTCAAATTTCTTTCAGATCCTAGAACTACACTGTTTCTGACCACCGATCAAACAAAAAACCAAACTCGCTACTCTACCGCTTCGTATTTAATCTTTACATGTTAGGCAAAACTAGATATAGATCTAGTTAACCTCACATTTGTTTGGTTTTAACAATATATTCAACATAAATGTCGTTAGCGTATGCTTAGAATGCACTTAAAAGTTGGGTGTAACTATAATACGAAAATGTAAAATTAACTTATGATGGAAAGAATATGTAATGTGATACTTATTATTTTGTATATCCTCCAATATTGTATCACCGTAACGTATTATATTCTCATTCTTCCCATATTGTGATACTTATATGTATAATCAAGTGAATATAATATAGTCCTCATAAAATAACAGATCCCGTACCAACATCTATAACTCATGTTATAGGAATATTTGGAACGTACATAAACAACATTTTCTAAAACTATAGTGTAACAAACATATAGAACAACTAACTTATATTTCTGTCACGCCAACGACCTTTAACCGCAAACATTTATGAGTAAAACATGTCTACAAATGCGTGATAGGTTATAACTTTACTATCACTCACATGAGCAGTTGTTCAAAACATTGATTGATCTTGTGATCAGAAAAGACTTTTGATGTCATTTTAGCTACTTTCGTTTTGGATGCCGTATACCTCGGATCTCTTACAAACCTCCAAGCATGCATCGATATCCGTCTTAATTTACGACTCTACGTATAAGATCCAAACAAATACTGGCTTAAATAGTAGATCTTCAACGTATCCATTTACAAGTTATGAAAGGTCAATGAAACAAAATAATTTTGTATGGTTGATGTACATTAATATATTTAACTTTGGTTGGCTTGTTTTTATTATTTTGTTTTACACCCTATATAAATTTTACTTTTATGAAAGGTGAACTTCTTTTTGTTTTACACCCGGTTTGAAACATTAATCCAACGATATCTCAAGATCACGCTCTAACTTTTTTAATTTTTCTGTTGTTTGGTTTAAGTGTTAACAACAAACATTAGTCTTTGACACTTTTAGAGTTACATAAAAAATCTTCACATGAGTCGTACTACAGAGTAGTCACATTATTCCCAAGACGAACAATATACACAACCCGATAATAGCATGAAAAGATATCGTTATTTGTAGTTTTTATAAATATGATGAGAAAAAGATGGGGTGAAGTTATAAAATCTTGTATCCTTTTGTCTTATATTTTAATTACACTTTGTTATCCGTATATCTTTTCTTATGTGCTCAGTTAATATTGTTTAATGAACACAATTATATTGATGTTGAATATTATTCATAATTATTATTTATAATTTGTAAGTTTATTTAATCTGTAACTTTACTTAGTAACGGCCGGTGAATTAGGGGGCATTAAGTACTTAGCAACTTCAAATATAAATAAATACTAGATCCCCATTTACGGAATCAAAGATATAAATTCTTCAATATGTTTATGTTCAAAAAACTAAAATTTTAATCTGTGTTTGGTCAACAAACGGTAAAATGGATGGCGTGAGTTGGGGTTTGATTTCGTAAATGGAATATACGGATTTAATGATTGCTTGGTGATTCCGTAAACTATCGTCACGGAATACCCATAAAAATAACATTTCAAATCCACCCATAAACCATCACGAAATAAAATAAAAAACCCATTCAAAAAAAAATCCTATAAGCAAGACACCGAAAAGACTATTTCTAAACATACGAGAGCAAAAGTTTCAAGTGGAATTACGAATTCATTAATGTAAATAAATTGTTGATAAGTCTCTAAAACATGGTAAGCGTCTACACGCCACATCAAAGAAGTATAGTATCATTTTATCAAATTAAAAATGAGGGGTATTGGGTTCGAGTTTTATTCGGAGCAAAAATGCTCTGTGTTGAGTCAGAGGTTTTTCGGTTGTGAGTTTCTTCTTATAGGTGTTTGGGTATGTTCCAGGCCGAAAAACGGATGAGTAGGTCCAGGGGTGGCAGTTCCTAATACAAACCTGAACCCGACACGAAGAAAATATGTTTGGGTTGGAAAATACAACCTGTTTAAAAACATGTCGTGTTCGGATTGACTCGTTTGAAAAATAGGCCGGATTCGGGTTGTCCAGCTAGAAAACGATTTGACACGTTAATCTGTTTTAATAATATATGCTTTAAAAAATTAATATATGTCCTTTAAATTTTACATTAAATAAATTAGTTTTTAAGTGTTTTTTTCAATTTAGAATTCTATTTGCAACTTAATTGTTGAACTTTACTGTAAACCTTTTTCTAAAAATATGTTTATTGCCAATCTAAATCTAATCTAAAATCTTAATTTACTAATAAAATAAAAAAAATGTGCCACTTGTCATCTTCTTAAACCACATTGTTTACACTTGTAATTTTTCTAAACATTTTACATTATTTTTCATCCAAAAGAGTATTAAACTAATTTAAACACTCAAACAATTCTTCTCTCTTCATAAAAATTAATTTGGTCAATTGATACATGTTTCTTTCTCATTTACATTTTTTTAAATCAAACTATGTTTTTAAAAATAATTTTTATTAAGAAAATTAAAATTCATATATTTTATAAAACATTAAACCTTTTGAAACAAAATATTTTAAATTTAGTCCTTTGAAATAATTATAAAAATATGGAATTTTCTAAAAGTAGTTTTATTAAAACAACTAAAATAATAAAAAACTTTAGTTTTTAATAAACAAGATTTTTATAAACAATAAATTTTTATAATAAATTCTTAAAACAAATATTTAAAAATGAAATTGTTTAGATAAGAGAGTTAAAAATATTATAATTATTTTATCTCTTAAACAAGTACATATATTAATTTTATACATATCTTATATTAAAATAACGTACTGTAACTTTTTTTTGTTTATTACTAACTATAATCCGTTTAATAAATGAGTTTCTAAGCTATCTATTTATCTATAACCTATATATTGTTTATTTACTTGAAATAGTTATTCATATGTAATTATAATATATTTTATCTTCAAACATGGTTTTATAATTCATAATTTTTATTGATAATTATTTATTATTTTATTTATTCAATCCGTGTAATACACTAGATATTATCCTTGTAACATATATTAAACCTTGAAAACCATAAACATCTAACATCTCATTGCATTTTGATATAAAATTACCATTGATTATTTTGATATTTTTGGAAAAATGAGTTAAACGGTCTAGATTTGGGTCGTATGATTTTATATAGGTTAAGGTTAGGATTCAATGTTTTAACCCGAATAGAAAATCGGGTCAGGTTTGGTTTCGACATTCCAACCCGTCAACCCGACACGATTAACACTCCTGAATAAAGATAATCAAAATAAAAAAGAGGCGACCCGTTACCGTTATAAGAAGTTGAAAAAAACTCGCAACAACAATTATTAAGCTACCCATTCTTTAAAAGCAAACTCTTTTCATGAAAAATAAAATAATCATGACAAATAATTTCCAGTTGTTGGACCACCTGGTACAACCTTAACAGTTAACAATATTCGAAAAAAAAAATAATAATAATAATAAAAGACCAATAATCGTGTGTTGGTAAAGTTCGTTACGTAATCTGTTCCGTGAAAATTGATTCAACGATATAACTTGATGATTTCAATCTCATCAACACACATTATATAATCCACAAAACCCTACACCAATCGATCCTTCGAGATTTCTATGTCAAGAAACCAAATTCCAACACAAAGGTAATCTATCAATCACTCAATCAATCAATCGATCGATCCATCGATCCATCGAACAATCGATCGATCCAAGTTTCCGTTTTGTTTTCCGATTGATATCTCAAGATTATTGATTGTGTGGTTGTTGAGCAGATGGGAGATGAGGGGTTTGGGTATACGGTGGATGAAGCTCTGTGTGCAATTGGGTTTGGGAGATTTCAAGTTATTGTGCTTGCATATGCTGGGTTGGGTTGGGTAGCAGAGGCGATGGAGATGATGCTTCTGTCGTTTGTCGGGCCTGCGATTCGGCCCGAATGGGGGCTTTCTTCGAATGAAGAAAGCTTGATTTCGACTGTGGCGTTTGCTGGAATGCTTGTTGGAGCTTATTCTTGGGGGGTTGTGTCTGATACTTATGGAAGAAAGTAAGTTGCTTTGTTGATGTATGAAGTTATCAACATTTGTTTGTGTTTTTGCGGTGATTCTGTTTACTTGTATGTTATGCTCTTGTTTATGACTTTTATGGTTGTTTGTGTGAGATGAGTTAACTATTTTATGAGATCCTTTTCATATGTTATATATTTCCTAGCACGTATTTGATGATTAAAGTTCGAACGTACTGTCATACCTTAGGTGAATCCCATAGTTTTGTTTGGGTCACAAGAAACGTTGTCGTTTAGGGCGCGTTGATGTGGATAAGAGGAGAACTCAAGGTCTAGTGTGATTGGGTGGGGTTAGGTGGGAATAAGAATAATCTAGGGATGAGAGATTTTTTGGGAAGTTTCAATTCGGGGCGACAGAAACAAATTTGTTAGCTAATTTCGGGTGAAACAGGAAATTCTGGTATGTTTCCACTCAAGCAAGCAAAAACAAAATTGTTAACATATTACGGGCAATACTGACAATATTGGTTGATATGATTAGGTCAGGTTTTACGCATAGACTCTTTGATCGTCGGTATAACTTAACCGCTTCTTGGTCCTTTTGTTTTGGCTTTTCAGGAAGGGATTTCTTGGTTCAGCTATAATAACAATTGTAGCTGGGGTTTTGAGTGCTTTCGCGCCAAACTATATATTATTGTTGGTTCTTCGATGCTTGGTTGGTCTCGGTATAGGGTGCGGGCATGTGTTTACATCATGGTTTCTAGAGTTTGTTCCTCTTCCAAACCGAGGGGCCTGGATGGTTGTTTTTTCAACTTTTTGGACGGTTGGAACGATAGTGGAAGCTGCACTTGCATGGGTAAACGCCTTCAACTAAATACAGTTTCAACCCATCTGATTCGGGTTATCTTTTATCTCTAACGGGTCACCATATTCTTTAGCGGCCTGAGGGTTTTCCTAGTTTATAATTTGATTCTATTGCAGTGGATTATGCCTACATATGGTTGGAGATTGCTACTTGGACTATCTGCAATTCCATCTTTTATGGCACTAGTGTTTTATAGTCTTGTGCCAGAGTCTCTAAGATACCTTTTTACACAAGGAAGATTAACCGAGGTCCGACAAATTCTTGAGAAGGGAGCTGCACTCAATAAGAAGGAACTCCCGGACGGCGTGCTTGTTTCTGACCATATAAAGATTATAACCAACGAGAACGAGCCATCAGAAAGTACAGCGTTACTCTCTCCGATGGGAAGTAAAACCAGCAGTCCTGAAAGAAATTCAGCATCTGTACTCATGCTTTTATCACCAAAGTTGATCAGAACGACGCTTCTCTTATGGTTCTTGTACTTTGCCAACACATTTTCATATTATGGCATTATATTGTTGACTTCACAATTAAGCATTGCACCCAGTGACTGCGACTCGCCCACTTTACACTCGGATGATATTGAGGATCCGAGTCTGTATGTAAATGTATTCATCACTAGCTTGGCAGGTACCCCGATCGATCCAAGTTTTCTTGTTTAAAGTGTTACCGGAGTTTGTTTTAATAATGTGGTGTGTTTTGCAGAGCTTCCTGGGCTCGGTTTAGCAGCTTTTATACTGGACCGAGTGGGTCGTAAGATCTCCATGGGAATCATGTTAGTTTCAGGGTTTCTTCTTTTATTGCCATTAGTCGTCCATCAGAATGAACTGTTGACCACAGGCTTCCTGTTTGGAGCTCGTATGTTCATTTCAGCAAGTTTCATTGTTGTCTGTATCTATGCCCCCGAGGTATGTCACTATGTCCCATGTTGAATGCCACCTTAATCCGATCACAATCCTAAATTTTTGAATTTGATGTATCCTATGATAATTGGCATTTGATGGGAGCAGGTATATCCTACAAACTTAAGGACAACAGGAGTTGGAATAGCAACGGCAATCGGCAGAGTCGGGGGTATGGTATGCCCGCTGATCGCGGTTGGGATGGGTAGCGGCTGCCACCAAACGCTTCCGGTGATTCTGTTTGAGGTTACAATACTCCTGTCAGCTCTAAGCGTTGTGATTCTTCCATTTGAGACCAAAGGGAGGGAGTTAACAGACACTGTAGACTTGCCTGTTCACGTACAATGAACATCTCGGATTATCATCACTGGTACTTGTTAAGTACACGGTTTTATAGTGTCTTTTATGTCGGTATTTGTTTGTGCTTGTGTGGTGTGGGTCAAATATTATGAAAGGAACATAGAGAGCTGATTATATGATTACATAAGCGTCTTATGTATGATATTTACAGTTCTCTATATAAATAAATTCTTAATCGAACAAGCTTCTGTAGCACAATGCATATGTTTTCTCAGGAAATATTGTTATAATACATTATAACTGAATGCAAAGAACACAACACCAAACGAAGAATAAAAGTTTTTTTGACCTTATTTGATGGTATAAATTATGGGGAAATTATAAAAATAACAAGTAACAAAATTCCCTTCTATTAAAATCGGTAACAAGATTACATTCTAGTATGGTCTGAACCTATTTCTCTTGAATTGCATATCATTCATACGAGCATAACGCAGTGATGCACCACTGTAACCTAAAACCTCAGTTAATCTTAGCTTTGGGTCGTCTTGGCTTTAACACGAACCAGAGTACAAACAAGACAACCAAGAATGCGGGAATGGTGGTCAAGTCGAACTCAACCTTAACTTTTCTCTGCTTGGTGCAGTGGATCTGGTGCATGCTTGATACCGTAGTGTTCACATACTCTACAAACCTACAAAATTTAAGAAATCAACATGATATTAAAAGGTAATGGTTTTGAAGAGAACCAACAGAAAAACTATGAACTTGTATTAAAATTCAAATACTGCTTATATTTTGATCTGTTGGTCCCATTTCCATGATAATAGGACCGACAATATGTTGGGTTGGCTGATGTGTCAAAACTAGTTTTGATCAAAATGGGCTCGATTGAAAATAGATATTCTTCAATGTCTTAAATACTAACCCGTTGGAAGCGTCTTCCAGGCTAGTTAGAAGTCTCAACGCATCCACAAACCTTAGTTCTCCAGCAACTGTTGAAATCTGAAAAATAACACACAAAAAATTGTGATGTTAAGCGTTTAAGTGTACGTGTTAATTGTTGTGCAAGAAAAAAGGCATAGTTGAACTTACTCTTTTCCACCGGTTAACAACATAGTTGTATTTGTCCACCAAGTGTCGCTCATGCGCCTGGAAGGCCTTAAAACTTTGTACAGCTGGCATTTGTTAAGTAGCACAAAACGTCTCTTTTGCCAAAGTTTATTTAACAAATGATAATTGAAATTACAAGTAAATAATATAAGGAATGAAATAATGAAACAGCTATACTCATTAGAAGTGTCATTAAAGATCAAGTTCAGCTTATTTCATATGTAAAGCTATAAGCTCAATACACCTGCCATCATTTTGGCAGGTCATGAGAAGGTTTTTCTTTCGATTATTTTACCAATTAAAGATGTATCATGCACAACTATCAGCAGAAAGGAAGGATACATGTACGTTCCATCACTAAACGGTGAATTGCTGAGTTAACTTGCTGTATAGATTCCTCGAGTGTTGTTAGCATATAGCTACGTGCAATTGTATCCGATAGAAATTGTGAGATATGCCACCCTTGTGAAGTGACGGATAATGGATTGCATCCCACTGACCATACCCAGTCCTGACATGTGACAACATACATATTTGTTTGATCACATAAATTCGTGTTCTAAAGAGTAAACTACCTCAGGTTTGTGTTGGTACGTAAAAAAAAGTAGCTTCAGAATAGGTAACTCACCTACTTGGTTTCACACTTAAGGATTTCAAAACTTAAACTAGTTAAAAAGGAATGGAATGAATACCTCAATTGCAGTTTCATGAGCTTGGCTATAAACAAGATGAAGCGGAAGCAACCCAGCAATGTGTTCGGAAACAGCAGCCAATGCAGCTTTTATTGGCCTCCTGAATGTAGCATAGATATCAAATGAGGCAAGTGATGAATATATTCAAAATGATTAGCAATCAAATAGTGAAGAAATAATCTTGTAGGTTGCAAAGGAAATAAGAAATCCACCTCAAGTTCAACAACAAAGATTGCCCGTTGCATTGTAGGTGGCTTTCCCATGATGACGAGTCAGATTGTACGACAATAACCATATCAGAAAGCGCCTTTGCCTGATAATGTTTGTCCACCAACAATGGTTCCCCATGTATAAACCAGAAAATTGGAACTTCTAACGTGGACCTACTATGGGCATGTGATCCTGCAATTACCAGAAAAAGGTGACTTCTTTATTGCCTCTAAAGTAGGGTGTAAACCTACAAGCTGTGGTTTTTATATATTAGAAAAAATTCACATCAACCACACATGTAGAAAATTCCGAAAATGAAAGGTTCGAAAATTAACAAGTAGGCAGAAGTAGTGTGTTACTCTTATGCACAAGGATAGACACGGAAGCCGCGCAATAAAATAAATGCGTAACCGTTTAGTAACGATTATATATAGAAATCTTGTGGCACAAAATCAGTATATTAATAAATATTATTATAATATGATGATTAACTGACATTATTGGTTTAAGATATAGAATGAGAACCTTTAAGAGAATGATGATCACTTAGCCTCTGCAACTGATGCTGTAGAATAGAGGAATCAAGATATGAACGAACATTTCTCCTAAATGTTCCATTAACAAGCAACATAGGTACAGCAGAGGCTCTTCGAGATACAGAAAAGGCCATAGCCAAGGCAGGATCTTCTGAAAGTGGTAACCTACAATACAATCCAACAACCAGATGTCCGGATGGTACAAAACTTAATTCATGACCACATGCTCCTAAAGCCAAAAGATAGTAAATTTACATTCATAAAGGTGAACTTACATGTGTTGACTGAACATCGGTCTCTGAGAAGGTAACAGTAAAGAGGAGAGTCCATCCATGATAGCATTCATATCCACAGGCAAAGACTTGATATTCCTGACTTTCTGTGTTTCAAAAACAAAATTAAGAATTAACATGTATGAAGTTGTCAGTTTATGTAATCATCATTAGTGAAAATAAATTTTACCTCCTGCGTTACAAAAAATAACTGGAAAGATATTTTCTCATAATGATGGAAAGCCCCGTCAGCTAAGGAAGGTGAGATAATATGCCTCAAAGATCCCCATAACGTTGCACCCATATGTGCAAGAAAAGTGTCGCGTGCAACTGTGTAGTTGTGGGATTCCTGTAAGATTATATGCATATTGTATTAGATCTATTCTGCATATCTTTGTAAGAGAAAACTACTACATATGTTCAGATAATATCAAATACCTCATAAGAAATATCACTGAACAAATTCCAACTCTCCATCCGTTTTAAAGCATCTATAGCCTTTTGTTTATGGCTTTCAACAGAAACGTCATTTTCAAATGACTCGAGCTCCGTTTTTAGATCATGCATTCTCTCATCAAGCTCTAGATTTTAATTTATCATGAGATGATTTGATGAATAGATCACAAAATGATTAAAAGTAGCAAAACATATGCTAGATAAACATTAAAAAAATCAATTTGAAAAGCATTATAAGAATTCAAGCTCATTTGTAAACTACCTTCACAGAGAGAAAGCTTCACCCTTCTTCCCCAACAGTGCTTGAAAGCAAATAGCTCGTAAATATCTATCTCTGCTAAAAGAATATCTATAGCTTGATGATCTTTCTGGCAAATTAAAGTAAATCATATGTTAGGCCAATGACAACAATCATAAACGAAAATTCATACCACAAGAAAGAAAACATATAACCACGAATCCATTTATTTCTATGATAATCTTAGAGGAAACTTTATATAAAAAGTAGGTTTAATTTGTCACGTTTTATCGCATACAGCTTGATCGATATAGTGGCGTATCTTTCCTTGCTTTAATATACGAAAACAAAGTTATTTATAAATCAAAGACCATGGTATAGGGCATATAGATTATGCAACCATACAGCATAATGATGTCTCCAAATCAAGTTATCATTTATATTTGATAAAAACTATAGTTAAGACTTAAGATACATACATCCCCAAATGCAGCAAACTTCTCCTGAATTGCATCTTGCAAGTGATCTTCAGCCTCTTCTTCTGAAATTTCTAAAATCCACAAAAAAACACATTTAATAAATAAGCATAAAGGATAAATGCTGACTCGGAAACATTGTCATGTCAACAGCTTAAAAAAATGTTGCTAGCGTGAAGTAAAAAATGGTGCTTTGGTGGTAATATAGTACCTGCGACTGCACCAAGAGTTTTTTCCACATTGGGTAAGGTGAGTTCTGTACGCACACCTTCTCCACCAACAGCAGGTCCCCAAGAGAAAGGACCTGCACTTAAATCAATAAATGCCCATCTGTTTTTTCCAATCCATGTGTCTGTAAGACATTCTGCATGGACACCACTAAAATCACCAGATTTCAGATCCTTTGTCCATTGAAGCTTCATGTCCTCATTTTTTCCATTTAACAACTAACATACAAATTTAGTACACTATTAGCTTGCAGCTACAAATGATTTTTAGATAATGTGCCCCCTTTATATTTTATATATTTCTGATATTTACTATAACAAACCTGGACAACTTTTGCTTTAATGGTATCAGCAACATCTTTTTTTTGGTATAGTCTCTCAACATCGTTCAATGCATTCAAGCAACTATCATACCAATCAATCTGAATTGGCATAAAGAAAAACATGTTAAGACCTTATGATAGATACTATACCTGTTAAATTCCATATAAGCATATCAACTTATCAAGCTTTCACACAAGCCGGGTTATATGAATTAAATCCTAGAGAATGTTGAATCCATTCACAGGAACAGCACAGCCATGCAAAGTGGTAAAATGAAAACAAAAAACAAACACTCAACAATGAAGCTTAACAAAGCTTGGTTAGGAAACAATCTTGGTTTATGTTTTAAGGTAAGTAAATTTGAAAAAAAAAACATTGTTTAAAAACCACTTCTGCTTTTATAAAATGTAACCGGATTTCAATGAAGTTCAATGGTATTAGATCTCAAGAACAAAACTGTGAATTGTGGAAATCCCTTTACCACTTTACTTTATTAATTGATAGAAAAAGAAGAATACATCAAAAGAAAAACCTATTCCCCTATTTATAGCAGATTGCTTTTCCTTTCAAGCTTATCTATTCCTATTTAATTGGCCGACTTCTTCCTGCCTTATTTGACTCAAATTCAAACTCATAACTAGATAAAGCATAAACTTTAATATAAAGACTAAATAACCCTTTAACTATCAAAAGTTGTCAAGATTAGTCCAACAATCACCCCCTAATCTTGACCTTGAATCTTCTATCTTCTTTACTCCCAAGGATTCTCTCATTTCCATGAATTTGATTCGTGGCAGTGCTTTAGTGAGGATATCAGCTCGTTGTTGATCCCCGCTGATATGTTCGACTTTAATTTGTTCATTCTCTACACATTCTCTTATAAAATGATACCACGTGTTATGTGCTTACTCCTTCCATGAAAAACTGGATTTTTCATTAATGCGATAGCCGAACTATTATCTACCTTGATCACAACTTGCTCCTCTTTTCTTCCTGTAATCTCAGCAAGCAGCCCTCTTAACCAGATTGCCTGACATGCTGCACAAGTTGCAGCCATGAATTCAGCCTCGCATGAGGACAAGGCGATCGTTCCTTGTTTTTGTGAATTCCAGGCAATTGGTCCGTCATCAAAGTAGAAAACCAGCCCTCTTGTTCCCTTTCCATCATCCATATCAACAGAATGACTGCTGTCACTAAAACCAAGTAGACTATCACTTCCGTCCCTTCGATAGTGAATTCCCAGATCTGTAGTCCCTTTAACATACCTGAGTATTTGTTTAACAGCCTGATGATGGACTGTTTTAGGAGCCTGCATGTATCTGCTAACATATCCAACTGCATATGAGAGGTCTGGTCTTGTATGGGTCAAATAACAAAGACATCCGATTGTCTTCCTGTACTTTGTTGCGTCTACACAGTCATCTCCATCATGTTTTGACAGTTTCAGCCCTGGTTCCATAGGGAATTTAGTGGGGTTGCATTCCCACATACCAGCTTGTTGCAGCACTTTTTGTGCATATCCGGTTTGTCTTAATTTAATTCCATCTTGGTCTTGAATTACTTCAATACCAAGATAGTATGAGAGTGGGCCTAAGTCGGTCATTTCAAATTGTCTTCCATTTGCTTCTTGAGCATGGTTATTGTCTTTTTGTTACTTCCGGTTACTATTAGATCATCCACATATATTCCCACTATAATGGAGCCTTCTTTTGTCTTTTTCGTGTAAACCGACTGTTCAAGTTTGCATCTTTGAAGGTCGTATTCCTTTAAAACACCATTAAGTTTTGTATTCCATGCTCTAGGCGCTTGTCGTAATCCATAGAGCGCCTTTGAAAGCTTGTAAACCTTCTGTTCTTGTCCCTTCTTTATGAACCCTCCTGGTTGGGTCACAAACACTATTTCTTTGAGTTCACCATGAAGAAAAGCGGATTTTACGTCTAAATGATGAACCTCCCAACCCCTTTGTGCGGCTAGTGCCATGATCAACCTAACTGTTTCAAGTCTCGCCACCGGAGCAAATACCTCATCAAATCCACTCCAAGTTGTTGGATGTAGCCTTTTGCAACCAATCTTGCTTTGTGTTTTGTAATTGCCCCTTTTGCATCCCGTTTAATCTTATATAGCCATTTTAAGCCTATAGGTCGATGTCCAGATGGTAAATCAGTTAGCTCCCAGGTTTTGTTCCTTTCAATGGAGGCTATCTCATTCATCATTGCTTGTTCCCATTCCTTATGACCCTTTGCTTCTTTATAAGTAGATGGCTCTCCTTCCATAGGAAGTAAGTTGTGATGATCAACAATCTGATGTGGAGCATTGTTGTATACTTCATGGAGTTGTTTTCTTCCTTGGACCGGTGTATCATCATATGTTTCGTGTTCAGCCACTGTAGGATCTGATGGGCCAACCATATCTGTGGGTATTCGGGACAGGGCAGGCCCTCGGGCTTTCACAATTGACTCAGGACCTTCAGACTCAGATTGTGGGGAGTTTTCTTCACCAGATGTAACTCCAATACCTGCTGGATTATACATGTGCAATGGACTGTTATTTTCAGTGGAGATGCCTTCGAGTGGACTGTTTGCAACTGGGCTTAATGGGCTGCCCAGTTCAGCTGATTTATCACTGTTTTCTTGGGCTTCAGAGGCTGGTCCAGTTGGTTTCAGATGTACTGAAAACTCGGTCCATTCAGGGGTATCATCTCCGACATCCTTCAGATACTTTTGCCAAACCCACTTCCAATTTTCTTCGAATTTTACATCACGGCTTACTACCACTTTTCCTCTTTCAACATCATACATTCAATAAGCTTTTGTACCAGGTTCTATACCTAAGTGAACCATTGGCACACTCCTGTCATCAAGCTTCTTCAAATGGTTTGGTGGAAGTTTGACATGACCTACACACCCGAAGATTCTTAAATGGTCCAATCTTGGTTTTGTTCCCTTCAAAGCCTCATAAGGAGTTTGATTAGTCAAAGCCTTCATGGGAAGTCGGTTTAGGACATAAACTGAATGCCTAACACCTTCTGCCCAGAAACTTTGAGGTAACCCCATGGCATTTAAAATACTCCTTGATGTGCTTATTACCGTACGATTCCTTCGCTCCACTATTCCATTCTGTTGGGGCATGTACGGCGTTGTTAGTTTCCTGGTAATTCCCTCATGTTCACAGTATGAGTTAAACTCTTGAGAAGTAAATTCAGTCCCTCGATCAGTTCGTAATACTTTGATCCATAGTCACATGGTTCGCTGGTAGTGCCACGATTTTCGATCCGGATCGCCCGTACCAAAACGCGGTACGAACGCGCTCCGGGAACGCTCTGGTTCGCGATTCCCACCATGAAATTGGCGTTCCAGAAATGAAGGAAATAAAGAACAAAGATGAAGTGTGGGGTGGTTTCTGGACCAGAAATAAAAGAGACGAAGAAAGAAGATTGTGATGAAGCATTCGATTGTTACTATCTGTTTGGTTCTAAAATCGACCCAACCTCAATTGAGAATTGAAAGCCTTCGGTCTTCACTCATCATATCTGCAAGCCTTTGATCAGCACTTGTAAAACGTCGGTTCTTGTTACATGTTGCTTTAAGGAGTGGAGGAACGACATATGTTCAAATGTGGAAGCAAGCTGCTGCAAGTTGTGTTTTGAGAAAAAACCCTAATTTTTTGAAAATGTCTTTTACCCAGTTTTTTAAAGGATGGCCCTTTAAGTTCATTAAATTGGATAATGGACTTTAATAATATTAATTGGGTCTGATTTTAAAAGCAAACTTGAAAGTTACTAATGAAATTTAGTGTAAAAAACTAGCACCATGGTACATCGTACCACATCATATGGTACATCGTACCGGAACGATCCGAAATGAGCCTACCCCCCTTCGTACCGAATTTTAGGGACTTAGCGAATTACGAACCCGTTCCACGTTCCCGTGCCGGAGTGTACCACGAATCATGTGACTATGCTTTGATCTTTACACCAAGTTCGTTCTCCACGGTATTCTTGAACCTTTTACGTACTCAAAGGCTTGATTTTTAGTCTTCAACATGTATGCCCACATGTACCTGCTGTGGTTATCGACAAAGAGCAAAACATACCTGTTTCCAGCCTGGGTTGTAGGTGTAATGGGCCCACAGAGGTCTGCATAGACCTGCTGCAATGGTCTGGATGCCCTAAAACTTGAGTGATCAGGGAAGGGTTGCTTTGAATGCTTCCCGGCTAGGCATGCTTCGCACATCTGAGTGGGATGGTTGATGTGGGGAACCCCGTAAGCCAACTCTTTTGTCACAACATGTTTTAGAGCCTCAAAGTTCACGTCCTAACCGGGCATGCCAAGTCCAGGCTAGGTCATCAATCTTAGCATGTAAACACACAGGTGTTCCAATCCTAAGTTGTATTTTGTATAACGGTTGGGAGATCTTTTTACTTTCAACAACAACCTGCCATCAGGCTCATACATCCATAGATGTTCTTGTCTCATCAGTACCTCACATCCGGCTTCAGTAGCCTACCAAGGCTAATTATGTTGCTCTTTAAGTAGGGGATGAAGTATACGTCTGTTAAGAGACGTTGCTCTCCATTCCTACATTCAAGCAAGATGGAGCCTCTTCCTTTGATTTCGACGCATGACCCGTCTCCAAATCGGACTTTTCCTCCAACATTCGTGTCTAGTTTTGAAAAGAGGTTTCCATTACCTGTGATGTGATTTTGATGCTCCATTGTCAAGATACCACAAAAGTTCTTCACTGGTAAGTGGTGCAAACTTGGAAGGGATTACTTTTTCTTCATTCAAGTATACCAGCTCCTTTTGACCTTCAATTGCAACGGTCATCAACAGTCCAAGCTCGTCAGCATTGGCCTGTGTCAAGTTGACCTTTTCCTCCTTTTTCCTTGTTGGACAATCTGCCGAAAAATGACCAAATGCATCACACCTGAAGCATTGGAGTTTAGAACGATCCTTCTTTTGGCTTGTCCAAGTTTGGTTCCCATCTTGTGATCTTTGGCCTTGACCAAGACCTCTGCCTCGACCACCTGATCTGCCACGGCCGCGACCACGGCCCCGAGTGTCTTGTCCATTACCTCGGCCATGGCCTACACCCCTATCGTTCCTTTTTTTATTTTGCCATTCTTCATATGAAAGGAGTAGTTGCTCAGGTTTAGACCCTTGCGAGTTGCTCCCCGGCTTAACCCTCTCTTCGAATGCCTTAAGTCCTCCAATTGCTTCCTGTAGTGACATCTTTTTCAAGTCTACAAACTGTTCTATAGAGGCGACTACAGGTAAAAACCTGTCAGGCATTGATCTAAGGAATTTTCTGACTAGTTTTACCTCTTCAAACACAACCCCGACATTGTTTGCCTTTGAGACCAACCTAGTTAGCCGTCCCGCAAAGTCTTCAATTGATTTTCCATCCTTCATCTTCATTTTTTCAAAGTCAACCTGCAAGGATTGAAGTCAAGCTTCCAGGAATCGCTCAACGCCAATAAATCGGTCTTTCAACGCGTCCCAAATCTTTTTGGCTGTGTTGAGTTGCGCAACCTGTAGGACCAGCTCTTCTGGTATTGCTTGATATAGTAGTGCTACAGCCATATCATCTTTCTTTGAATCAACAGTTCCCCCTTTTGGTTCTATAGCTTCCAATATCCCGTGGACTTTAAATGCAGCCTTGATTTTGATTCCAGATGTTGTAATTGGAGCTGTTTAGAATGGAGCATTGAAGAGAAGTTGTATTGCCTCCTTGGTAGTGACAATCGCCCTGTTTTCAGTTTGATCACCCGTCTCGCCTTGCTTTGATCTTCTTTTGTATGTTTTCCTTGTTCTTGAATCTGGTGATTGATCCAGCCCTTCGGATCAATTGCTAAGTCGTCCCCTCCTTTGAACAAAGCTCTGATACCAATTGAAGTTCAATGGTATTAGATCTCAAGAATAAAACTGTGAATTGTGGAAATCCCTTTACCACGTTACTTTATTAATTGATAGAAAAATAAGAATACATCAAAAGAAAAACCTATTCCCCTATTTATAGCAGATTGCTTTTCCCTTCAAGTTTATCTATTCCTATTTAATTGTCGACTTCTCCCTGCCTTATTTGACTCAAATTCAAACTCATAACTAGATAAAGCATGAACTTTAATATAAAGACTAAATGACCCTTTAACTATCAAAAGTTGTCAAGATTAGTCCAACATTCAATAACCTTAAAAAGAAGACTTTCTCATAGATTCTTCCTTTTTAGGTGTTTTAGCATTAGTAAACATGTCTTCAGGGGGGAACATGGATGGTTTGACTTCCTTACTTCAATCAGATCTGGGTTTGAAATATGGTTAGGGACAAATGAGAGAACTGACCATGTCGGTTTCTTCCGTAATTGTCCATGAAAATTTTGCCATTGGATGTTTTTGTACAAGGGTCTCTTGATTTTGTCCATAGCTATAGCTGTTTATTAGAACATTAAACACTAATTACACATAAATTTAGGCTGCATTTTGAATATCATAACTATAAGATAAAATGCTACACACCAAGGGGATTTTCTGTCACACTTCCTGACCGAAGGATTTTGTCTTGTAAACCTTTATCCTGCATGAAAAAATATATTGGGTCCCTTGCAAGTTTGTAAATTAGAAATTACCTAACATCATCAAGAACAACTTAATAGTTGGCCATATTAACAACCATCTCAGTAAGCAAATGTGTGTGTATACACACACACTGTGTGCATGTTTAGCCAATTGACTATGAAGTAAAGCAAGGGATGATGGGGTGTAATGGCAACACACTTTCACGAGTTTACCTTTTTATGCAATGTGTTTTTTTATGCACCCCAAGTCCTTCAACTTGTAAAATGTGCTCCATCCTTAAAAATTCCAATGATTTGGTGTGCAAAGAAAACAGATTGAGATAATAAGTGTGGAAAACATTTTACAAGTTCAATTACCAAAGTTGAATACTTTTAGAAGTCCAATTTGGAAAACTTTCAAAAGTTTAATAACTTATTACATGCCATTATCCTTATAATAAAATAAAAGGGCTCCTATGATAAAGGTCTAGTGAAGTTGTAACAAAGAACAATACAAAGATAAACAAAAGTACCTCCTTAAGAAAATTTATTTCACTCTCTGACAATCCTCTCCTGCAAAATTTCATATATCAGCTACAAGTATGTCCACATTTGCACACAAGATGTAAAGTTTAGATGAAAAGTGTAGAGAGAAATATCATATAGCAATAACAAATGACATCAAAAGATGGAAAGAACACATAAAGAAACTAACAAACAAATACGCACCTATATCCATATTTACCTCTCTTTGCATCATGCTTAGGATTCATTACAAAAATATTATATGCGTTTTCTAAATCAAGATATTCCACAAGGCTGGTGAACAGAACTTCCATCATATCCACATCCACTTGCCAAAGACTATCATCCCTTCAAAGGAAAAAAGTTCTCACTTAGGATGGTGAAAATTTAAACGTATGTAAAAAAATAACCCAATGCAACCAATTACTTCAAAATATCAATAAGCCATATTAAATAATAAAACACATGTTGAAGAGGCTAGAGTAGCATTGTAGAACTTGATAGTTGATGTGGATCAAATATGCACATGTAAGATGTTCCAACACTTTGCACCAATGCAATTTTATCACTAAAAGTATGTATGCAATTTACTTGTCTTAGGTTCACTACATATTAAATTTAGATACTGACAAACACTCAAACATCAATTTATTTAGATCTTTTCATCTGGTCAGCGTCTTCATGGTACAGTGTTATATGTAACTTAATGGAACAATTTCAGGATTTTATTTTCTAGCTCTTCATGTACGTACCATAAAAACTAGCATCAACTAATAAACGACAGTAAGCATATTATAAAGTAAAAAGGTAGGTATAATTAGACAAATATAGACTCTATCTTTTACATAAAGCCGTGAACTTATGAAATCTGTAATAAACTATCTTGCAATTACTAGTTTGTAATTTGGGAGGATAATTATTCATCCAATATAAAAAGTGGACGCAAATGAAGCGTGCATGCGGTGTTATCTAATTATAATATATACACACAAATATACATGGTTAGCATAGATGTACAAATAACAAACTTGAAAGCAAAGCAGCGAACCAATGTATCAAACAATTTGGTTGTGCTATTTAGAACTACGGGTGGTAAAAGTGTAACTAACTCTGTGAGGCTCTTCTGCAATTACTCAGAATATGCCTAGGGTTTAATTCACGTAATATGGAGAGAAAGATAATCCAAATAAATGTAGAATGTGATAAGAAACATTGTTGATGAGATATACCTGGTATGATTAACATCAACCTTACGAGAGAGAACATCAATAGCACGCTCAAAAATGGAATTAACTTTCTCAGTCGTCTGGATAGCATGGACAGAGAAGCTGCAGGAGTAAATGAGAATGTGTATATCCAAATGCAGCAAATTAGAAGATAACAAAAAACACCAGCAACACTGTACTTGTTAACAGCAAAATAAGTAAAAACATTACTTGTAATTGAGGTGACTGACAAGAGGAAAGTGATGCCGATGATGACTGCTGTATATCCTGTTTTTGTAGAATGGAGCAAGAACTTCTTCGGTTTGTGGAATCCTGGTGTGTTCAAATATGTGATCAATTTTTGTGAACCAACGCTCAAGTTCTTCTGCATGTAGCTTAAATGCTGCATTAATATCACAAAAGTATATTCATGAGCACCCAACTTGATACTAATTCAGGAACTAAAGAGTTAAGTCACCAAGGGCAGAGAAACTTGAAAGCTTTTTTACCTTGGTTCCCACTGCCTTCAAATCCTATAAAGATGAAATTCACAGGAACTGGAAGATACATATGTTCAACTTCAAAAATCTGCAGATAATTAGCGATATTCCCTGAAATGAAGAAACAAAGATCATGCTGTTTTAATGCATAAGCCATAACATAATAGAAAAGATACTTGAGTTTGATGTTTAATTATGTTTCAATGGACCATTATAATATTGAGAATGCAACTAGGGTTAAGTGAAGAATAAAATATTAAGTACCTGCCTTGGTGTAATTAAGAATGCTTGATTTTTCAAATGTTTTCGTCTCCAAATCATCAAGATCTACAAGTACCCGTCTAAACGTGATTATAAGACGGCAAAAGAATAGCAGAAACAATTTTGCAACACAGAAATTCCTTTACTTAGCTAGTAACAGACAGGAATACAATTAAGAGACGGAGAAACCAGCTAATAAAAAGAGAGAAAAGATGCATGCATACCACTTCGTATCACAGCTTCACTCCAGAACTTACTCTTCTCTTTAAGATTAAACAATGAAAATACTGATGATCTTCCTGTTTTACGGTTGCCAGGAGATCCATATGAGCTGCCTGCTATTAACTAGCATAAAGAGTGCACAATGCAATTATCAATAAACAACTATAATAATAACTACATTAAAATACAGCACATAATACAATTTACTAAGGGCATGGTCATGGATCCAGTGTGAAAAGTTATTATGCCCATTATGATCATAAAACCAAGATAAGTGGTTGTTAAGTTGAGTGGTATCTCCTTTCTCTAGCCTCACTAACTAACGTCCATCTAAATATGCAATGGCAAGTTGTGATGTCGTCCTAGAAAACAGTTAGCAGATATATCACAATAAATGAAGTCAGCCATAAAAATAATGAAATCCAAAGAACCCTTTGTGTTTCACACTGTTCATTAGATATTTGCCTGCAAATGACAAACTCATTGTATACATGAAGAAAAATGTGGCATGAACTCCGTATTATCCATTAATTGCACAGTTAAGAAACAAATTTGTTAGCTTTTCTAGTCGTCAAAAGGAACTAGAAAATAAGATTCAATTGAATTTTTGAATTAGAATGTGTACTTTGTTCTACCACTTACAAGCTACATGCATCTGTAATCTTCACAATTACAATTTACAACTGCCATTTTGTTGTTCAAATTATCTTCAATGATTGTGTTACTTTAGGGTGCTCACCTTTCTAGCATCCTAGCAAACACTTCTCTGTATCACCACTGATGTTGATAGCCATTAGTCTAATACCAGTATTCTCCGATTCTAATACTTACTAGTTACAAGATTAAAATTTCACTAAATCATCAAATATTACCACAACCTTTTCAATCCTTCAATCTTAAAACGCATATCTACCTTACGAACTACCTAGTAAACCAACGAATAATCCTGAAACATTGAAACCTCAACAACATCGATCAAACATAACAGATGTATCTCCCTTCAAATCCAATTCACGCAGATAACAATCAGCAACAGAAAGTGAACACGATGTGAATTGCGATTCAACTTACCAGCAACAGCAGGGAAATTAACGGGAGGAAACGGATCAAGTGATGCATGAAGAACATCGAGCCCTAAATCAGAATTGAACAAAGCGATTAAAACAGATCGTGAAATTGAGTTGATGCCTTTGATCTGTGTGCCCTAGAGATGAGCTGAGTGAGGATCTATCGTCGTTAAAAGGGGTTTGCGAAGGGAGACTGACGAAGACGACGTGCAGACTGTAGTTGTTATTTGGGTAGGATTTTATCCATGGGTATTCGGATCTTTATATGGATGGACCACAGGCCCAACTAGCTTTGTTATTAAATGAAATAAATATTTAGGGCTTATTAGACCGCTAGGAGTCGTATCTGGGTTCACGGGTCTAATTTCATTTCGTTATCTACGTGGGTTTTTTTCTTCTTATGGTCTCTCTTAACGTGATAAATAATCCTCGATATTTCACTCGTTTCATGAATTAAAGGGTCGCATCATTACCCCTTCGCCACATATCCACCTCCACCTCCACCTCGTATCTATATCGGAAAACTCTATACCAAGTAACCACTTTGTGCAGCCTTAGTTGTTTGTGGACACATAGATTTATACAAACATGTATGTAAAGGTTTGTCGTATTTTGGTTGGTATGTTGATGCATATGATAATTGTTCACACCAAAGTGATGTACTTCGGGACGTATAAGGTAGGTAGTACGTTATTCTAAGAGTAAAGAATGTGTGCTTATGGTTAAAAAATGTAATCATAAAATGCCAGTAATTAATTAATGGGTAATGTCGTATTACATGCCTGATGGAGGGTGACTTATTACAAATTACATTTATAGAAAACTCACTAAATAGATTGTAAAAATCTCATATATTGAAAAGGAAATAACTTGGCTACTTATTCAAACATGTTGTAACGTCCTAGCTCCTCATCATTTATATTACGATGTGATGTAGATTACAAATTGACATATTTTGGTTGTTTGTGCATGATAGTAATGTTGGGAAATTAGTTGAAGAAATGATTTGAACAAGTTTTGACAAAATATAAAAGACGTGTATTTTTCATGGTGAGAACGCCTCCATGAGCAATGTGTCTGAAAATGAGCGAAGAAAAATAAGATACAATGCTCGATACAAATAACGGTGTCGATCACTTAAATTATGTGAACTTTATGCTTGATAGAAAGCATGTTTAAACTTGACCAATTAAACATGTCTTGAATGTAGCTTGTGTAATCATTCACATCTACATCACCCCATAATCAAAATTTGATTTAGAATAAGATAAGTTCATAAGACATCTAAAATTCAAGCGATACATATAACTTTTTTTGTCATGTATGGAAGACTTGCAACAAACCTCATTAACTTCTCATTTAAAAGGCTATAAGAGATCGTTTTACTCAAGACGCAACCAATATCCTCTATGAGAGCATCACATTCAACTTGAAAAACTTCACACGAGTTAGGTAGTGCTAAACAATAGATGTGTTATCACAGGTTATTAAATATAAAACATAACCTTTCATGCATCTACATTACACTTACGGGTGATTCTGATATTCTAAATAGAGTAAATTACTATTTCGGGGCCTAGGGTTAGGTCCATTTAACCCTATTTGCCCAAAAATAAATCTTTTGACATATCAACCCTTAATGTTTTATTTCTTAACTATTTTAGCCTTAACACTAACTTTATTAACTTTTTTCAGTTAAGTGGAAATGTATTTTTCTCAATTTCCATCATAAGGACTATTTATGTAAATGATAAATGATTAGGATTATTTATGCATATTTTTAACATTACCAATACAGTCACATAACACTACTAACACTACCATCTAACACCCCATCATCAACAAAATCAACCTCTTCCTTCTTCACTCCATCCTCAAATCTCATGTGATTAGAGTTGTGATCTCCACCGACCATAGTTACATTATCGTTCTCCGCCACCACTAGCATCTAATCGACCAATGACCACCACATATTCGACAACCACACCACCCTAATGTCCCTTTTCTCTGACAAACACATGCCTCATAACCATCGCCCCAGATCAACAACGACAACAAATGTCAATCACCGCCATCGCAACCACCACCATATTTTCTAACGAATTTGTGGACTTCAAGTCTCACGAAAGGAGGAAAGCCATTGTGATCAGTAAATTGACCAAGAGAAGTGACAATATGAAAGGAGTAACTTAGATCGGTGATTGTAATGGTCCCCATCGCCGACCAAATAGGCGGTAGGCAAGGCCGGTAGGCAACCATCGATGTTGATAGTGACGATGACGATGACGATGGCGCGTTAAGGAAAGTTGTGACTACGATGGAGGTGGAGTAAACCGTGTGGAAATAGTTGATGTGGTGGTTGCCTTGCCAGACTTGGTGGTGGCGGTTGATGGGTTTGGGCCGAGGGGTTGCGGTCGATGGATGTGGATGTGGTGGTTGCCTTGCCAGACATGGTAAGCTAGGAGCACCACCTTGATGGCATGAAATTTGAACTTTTTTTGGACAACCGACAAATTTTTTTATCGCAAAACAAAATATATGTATTTTCATAAAGTAAAAAACAAACAACCATAAAATAGTATTTATAGGCACGTGATCTGGTATAGCCAGGAACTTGGGTTCGAGTCCTAACACCACAGGGAAAATAAGAAACGAAGAAAATCAAGATGACATCGTATAAAATTGAAAAATCTGAAAAATTATTTTGAGAAAAGAAAAACTATGTTACGTTTACACGTCACTTGGAGAAAACGAGACGGTTGTAAGGGGTGTTATTAACGGGACGAACCCGGTTGGCTGTGGCGCTGATATTTTAATATTTTATCATTTTCCCATTAAACCACCCCCATCTTCTTCAAGCTCCTGCAATTTTTACAGTCTTCATCAATGGCGGATAAGCTAGCTCTCCCCCTTCTTCTCCCAAATCCACCACTCTCCAAACCCATATTCTCTCAAGACTCCCACCACCCAAAACCCCACCACCACCAACCACCACTAACCCCCATTCTAAACGACATCCTACAACCCAATTCCACCACCACCACTACAAAGCCCCTTTCTCCCATAATCCCAAAAACCCCACGAAGAATCGGCAAACACAACGACCCCAACAAAGGAAAACCATGGTCCTCTCACTTATCCCCACAAGGTCAGGTAACATTACAAACCCTAATCGACCCCAATTCCAATTCCCCTCAAATTGACGAGATTTTGGTTGAATTACTCGATTCCCAAGAAAACGAAGCAGAATTCGATTCAAAGTCGTTGTCTTTAGACGTATTAGGGATAATTCAAGGGTTAGCTCATTACAAGAAGGTGATTTAGCTTTAAAGGTGTTTGATTGGGTGAAGAAACGGTATAAAGATTCAGGGCAGCTGTTACGTGGGTCTGTTGTGGCTGTGGTTATATCTATGCTCGGTAAAGATGGTCGGGTTTCGGTTGCATCTTCGTTGTTTCGTGGTCTGCAGAAAGATGGGTTTGCTGTTGATGTTTACGCGTATACTTCGTTGATTAGTGCTTACGCGAATAATGGGAGGTTTCGAGAGGCTGTTGCAGTGTTTAAAGAGATGGAGGAAGAAGGGTGTCAACCCACTAAGATTACTTACAATGTGATTCTTAATGTGTATGGGAAGATGGGTATGCCTTGGAGTAAGATTGAATTGGTGTTTGATAGTATGAAGAATTCAGGGGTTTTGCCGGATTCGTATACTTACAATACTTTGATTAGTTGTTGTAAGCGTGGATCGTTGCATGAAGAAGCTAATAGGATATTTGAGGAGATGAAATTAGCAGGACTTATGCCCGATTATGTTACTTATAATACGTTATTGGATGTGTATGCAAAGTCGCGTAAGCCTAAAGAAGCCATGGATGTTTTGAGGGAGATGGAGGGTAATGGGTTTTCTCCAAGTGTTGTGACGTATAATTCTTTGATCTCGTGTTATGCTAAAGTTGGTTTGTTTGATGAAGCAATGGAGTTAAAAGGGAAAATGTTGGAAAAGGGGATAAAACCGGATGTTTTTACTTACACAACTCTGTTTTCGGGGTTTGAAAAGGCAGGAAAGACGAGTCTGCCATGAGGGTTTTTGATGAAATGATTAGTTCGGGTTGTAAACCGAATATTTGCACGTTTAACGCCCTTATTAAGATGCATGGGAACAGGGGTAGGTTTTTGGAGATGATGAAAGTTGTTGAGGATATTCAGAAGTGTGGATGTGTTCCTGATATTGTAACATGGAATACACTTTTGGCGGTTTTTGGTCAAAATGGAATGGATAGTGAAGTTTCATCAGTCTTTAAGGAAATGAAAAGAGCAGGATTTATACCCGAGAGAGACACTTTCAATACTTTAATTAGTGCTTACAGTAGATGTGGGTCGTTAGATCAGGCTATGAATGTTTATAAAAGCATGCTCGAGGCTAAAATCAGTCCTGATCTTTCAACTTACAATGCGGTTTTAGCAGCATTAGCTCGTGGAGGTCTTTGGGAACAATCTGAGAAGATTCTAGAAGAAATGAAAGACGGGCGTTGTAAACCAAATGAGTGTACTTATAGTTCTTTACTTCACGCGTATGCAAATGGAAAACAGATTGACAAAATGCGTGTTCTTGGTGAGAAGATATATTCATATGAGATTGAACCACATGTTGTCTTATTAAAAACACTGGTGTTGGTCAACAGCAAAACTGATCTAGTAGAAGAAACAGAGCGGGCGTTTCTTGAAATGAAAGAAAGGGGTTACTCACACGACATTAATACACTTAATGCTATGGTTTCGATATATGGAAGAAGGCAGATGTCAATGGAAGCAAATGAGATCATTTCATTCATGAAAGAAAGTGGCTTTTCTCCCAATTTAACGACATACAACTCTCTGATGTACATGTATAGTAGATCTTCAGATTTCCCAAAAGCTGAAGAAATCTTGAGGGATATTTTATCAAAAGGACTCAAACCCGATGTTATTTCTTACAATACTGTGATTTACGGGTATTGCAGAAACGGAAAAATGAAAGAAGCATCAAGGGTATTGAATGAAATGAGGAAAGCTGGTGTTGTTCCAGATGTTATCACATATAACACCTTTGTTGCTAGTTATGCTGCTGATGAACTCTTTAAGGAAGCCATTGATGTAATTAAGTACATGATTAAACAAGGGTGTAAGCCAAATGAAAGCACATACAACTCCATTGTTGATTGGTATTGTAAGTTTCATCATAGGGATGATGCGGTATTCTTCATCAATAATCTTCGTGAAGTTGACCCGCGTGTGTCTAAAGATGAAATTAGGAGATTATCTGCACGTGTGGCAGAGACTGCATAAGGATGTTCAATGTTGTACTGTAGTATTGTATGTTTATTTCAGGCTCTTGTACATATGCTTATAGTTTTGCAGAGAAACAGAAGAACTTAAAGGTGTGTATACTTATTGACATACTTGATAGAAGTAGGAACCAAAGTTTTGAGCTAATAATCTTTTTTTCCATTTCAGGAGGAAGATGTAAATGCCATTTGTATTAAATGATTGATTTTAGTATATAAAAAACTTCGATACTGTAAGAAATATTTAGCCTTTTGTTGCACAAGCTGCACAGTATTAGAATTGTTCTATAATTAAGTCTTAAATTTAAACTTTTGCACTAGTGTCAACTGCTCTTATTTTGCGTCTTGTCTTGTTTTGACTGGTTACAATGAAATTTGAACCAGAAAATACAATTGGATCAACGTTTACAACCGAGATTACAAAGTGTAATGAAGAGACACGCGATACAAATCAAAGAAATGAATCTATACATTGTTAAAATTGGATGTGCAGGGGAGTTTGAATTGTATAACGATTACATGACTGATCTTGCTACAAAATATTGAACTTACAGATTGATTAATTGTTTGTGTAACAAGGTTTATAAATCTGATCCAGCTAACATCAAGTACATCCTCAAGACGAGAAAGTTACATTAAGCTATGTTGGATTCCAGTTTTTCACATCTGAATTATTATGGTTTGCTCCATGATATGATTTTTTAAACCTGTTACTTCCGTTTTTATTAATTCATATGTTTTTAGCATGCGAATTTCATTAAGTTTTTTTGCATTTTGCTGGATCGAGTTTGTTCATTGATTGATTATTAAGAATTTCATTAAAAGCACGGTCTTTCAGCTTGGAAATCATACAACTAGTTTGACTATCGCTTTGAGAGTTCTGCCAAATGTGCCCTGATCAGATTTCATCATTTATTACACTTCGTCTAATCGTCTTAGTCACAGGCCAAGCTTTGGTGTTAAAGTCTTTATAAGTTTATATATAACTTTGATTTCTAAAATAACCATATGACCTTGAAAGTGTTCTTTTGAATATATTTGACAATTTAAGAGTTAAATTCTGAAAATTTCACTTCTGTTTTTTGATATTTAGGAGGATTGCTATATGGGTCCCAACTGTCTGAATATCTTATAAATTACATCTAACTTTTGCAGGGAACCTATAACCATGACATTTTAAGGGGCCCTCTTCATGATGGAAACAAGAGAATAAAGCAAGGTATCAAGTTTTAAATTTTCAACATAAGTCTTGAGAGATTTTAGGTGTGATTCTTAGAAAAAAATGCGCTAAAATTCCTGCATTCATTGACTGAATGAGAAAATAACAATGAAAGTCTCTATATAAGTGTAGGTTCCTTTAAATCAACAGCATGTGACCACACATAATATAACAATCGCGTTTTGAGTTTCTTTATTCATGAAGGCACCGTTATAAGTTACTTTCACCTCGACTTTGTTTGTAATTTGTTTTGACCCGAACCAAATTGAACTTTTTTAAGTTGACCCGTACGAACCAAACCAGATGTGACCACCCAGGCAAAGGTTGATAAATACACATAATATATAGTGGAACACTTAAAACATACACTAGTTTTGATTGTTTTCAAGTCTTAGATGTTGTCAAATACACTTCACAAAATCAAACTAGATGTTGATATGTGCATTTTGGTCATGTGTTTCTTTGATACTTGGATGCTGTGCTCAAGGAAAAAGGTTCACTCAAAATTGACTAGAGAAGTTATCATTCCTACGATCATATTATGTAATATGATGCATACATGTATTATTATATTTTAGTTTTTAAATGCTTCAAGATAATGCTAAACTCCTACGAATGCCAATGAGATTGTGTGAATCCAAGGATCACAATCAGGAATCATCAGTGTTAATTGGACGTCGTCAAGTTAACGTTTGCGGAATCAACATTAACTTTGTTTAATTGTAATAAATAATTATCAACAATAATGATTAATAATTAAGATGAACACAATGAATTAAACATAATTAATAATCAAACAAAGATATAATTCAAATGTATTTTATTAAAACATGTTAATGATTACAGATGAATAAAAATGAATGAATAATATTGATTTGATTTGAATGTATTGATGATGTGATGGCTACTAAGGTTTGTGTTTGTGTGATTTGTTGTGATGTTTGGTTTGTTGTGTTGATGCTTGGGTGTTTGCCGTTTTAGCCGTCTGCTTGACGTGCAACCTAGAATCCATATTTATAGGCATGTGTGTTTCTGTTAAAGAAACATCGGATCTTTTGAGATTCGCACAACTGTCATGTTGACTTGTAACACTTGTATTATTAAATACAAGTGTTTGGACTTCGCAGGACTATGGTCTTCCGTAGATGTATGGTCTTCCGTAGATGTTTGTTCTTCCGCAGGAGGATTGTTTTTCCGAATGTACTTTGTTCTGACTTCAGTTTTTGTTGTTCATCCGTAGGAGATCTTCGGATAATTGAATTTGTGAGAAACATATCTATGGAAGAACAAAAGTGTTCATCTGTAGATGTTTCTTACATTTAGTTAATTTCTGAAATTGACTAAGTATAATGTTTGTACCTGTAATCATACATAGATCAATACACATATGAGTTAACCTATATATAATGCATAGTAATGAATTACAATAGTTCAGTATAAATATTGATTAAAGTTCTAAACCTATACAAAATGATTTAGATATATAATTCTTAGATCTAACATATTGTAGGGCATTGATGCTTGCTCCAAACACTTTTGTCCTTGATTCTTGCACTTTTCCAATCTTCACCTCATTTCATCTTATGGAGTTTATCGTTTAACAATAATATAGACTAGGTTAATACATTGATGTTATTGTTAGACCATATGAGATTGAAAAATACATGTGTTGTTTGTATTCTAATTGACTTATGACAAAAATATGGGTATTCATAAATGATTTATTGTTAATCGACTAACTAGATTTATTGTTCAACATTTTCATGAACCTATTTAGATAATCGATTACTGGCTTTTTGATTTTTTTATGTTAGTTATTTGATTAACCATTATTTTGGTGCTCCACTCGATTTCTTGATTCAATGTCAAAACCATCAATAGATTCTCACACATGATACTTCAATGGATATGTTGAATATTGTGTTTTAAAAAGCATATTTGACAATTTAAAGATCGATGATGGTTCAAAACATATCAACCATTGGAATTTAGACCATTGAATCATATATTCCCGTATAAGTCACTTGCTACTATTAGGTATTTATGAAAATGGATGTTTTATTTACAAACAATTAAGGGAATTGGAACATGTAAAACGAATTGAAATTATAGTTGTCAAATAAATTTGTCTATGTCAAATAAATTGAAATTTTGTGGTGTATTATGGTCATAATATATTCATTTTTGGTATGCAATTATGTTAACAAAGTTGCAACTATTAGAAAGAAGTGGTGGTGGGGTGTTGATGGAGGTGCGGCAGTTTGTAGATTTGTCGTGGTGGTAGCGATTGTGACGATAATGATGGGGTGGTGGCAATAACTATGACGATGATAAAAAGCTAGAGATATTAGTTTATTTGGTTGAATTACTTTACGATTTACAATAAAAAATAAACTTCTTTGCTTAAAAGAAATATAAGAGAATTCATTCAAGTTTTATACTTCTATTTCCCTACCTTCTGTTAGAAATATTTTAAGTGGCATTTTCAAGAAAAATAATGAAGGAAAAGAAATAGAGGTCAAGATTATAGTATTTATTTAAAAAAAAATCATGTTAACTATATTAAAAAATAAAATAATACTTAAAGTTCATGTCATCACTTCATATCAACATTAAAAAATAAAAGAAATTTAATTTTTTAATTGAAAGAAAAAACATGCCAAAAAGACGTTAAAACTTTTAATAAAAATAAGACATAAAAACTAAATAATTCAATTTATACACTTTTAAACTTAAATAGCCTTGTTTGAAGATTTTAAGCTTGATTATATTTTGATAAATTACCTCTATTTGGGTTAGAGACTCAAAACGGTATATTCACGTTAAATGGACACTTTAAAATTGATGATCATTCTCTTCGACTGTTGACATTCACAATTATGTTATTTTTATATTTTGAAAAATCAACATTTTCAAAGACAGCTCACATGCAACTGTGAACTGACACTTTATTGACCTCTAATTGTACGAGTCACCTTAACTATTCACGCTTTGAAACTATAATACTTTCTTTTGCCTATTGTACTCACAGAATAAACGAACGTTGAAATAAAAAGTGGTTTAAATTTAAAATTTGACCAAGGTTCAAATGTAATTCGAATACTTGTATATACGATATTAGTTTTTTCATAGAAATTACATAATAAAAAAATAATTGTTTTATCTTTAAAATGAATACATTATCTTATATAAAAATATAATAGCTTTTGTAACACCCGCTTCCTCACACCAACACTATTATCCGTTTTGCTTACGAGGCGTTCACGTATTTGCTTTTGGTTGCCTGAGTAAAAACTTCCCATGGAGGTCACCATCCCTGGATTGTTCCCATCTGAGCCCGTTTAACTGTGAAGTTATCATTTTATACACAACCAATACGCCGAAAACATGTTGTTGATGTTAGAGGCAATATGTTATTTATGAACTAGGATCTCTCATGTCCACGATTGATGTGAGATTTGCCTAGGATGTTACAACTTTCTTTTATGTTTTTAAGTTCATATGATTATTGTTCGGGGTTGTGTTTTTAGTATAGTTTATTGTTTATTTTTGTTAGTTATTTTATTTTTCCAAGGTGATGAGTTCTAAAAATTATGATGGTAAAATAACATTATTGTGTATTTCTATAATGTAAAACATAATAATAAATTAACAACTAATTAAACTAATACATTAAAAATAACAAAATAATAATATAAAATGATAAAAAACAAAAAACACAAAGATAAAATGTCTTATTGTGTTTATGATCATCGTTGTGTTATTTTATATACTATTGAGTTTTAAAAAATATATTAGTGAAATAGAATGATTGTGTGTTTTTAATCATAAAACATAATGATAGATAACAATAAGTTTATATAATAATAAAAACAATGATAAAAATAACATATCGTGATATCATTAACACTATGAATTTTGTAGATCAGTAAAATAATGTTACTGTATACTTAAAATTGAAAAAACACAATGATAAATAATAACAAGTTTATATAATCTATGATAAACAATGACAAAAATATTACAAACTATTTTAAACTTTTTTAGTGGTATACTTTATACATTATAATCTTATGTTTAGATTTAGAGCACTCATAGTGGATTTCTTAAAAGTATGTGAGTATGTTTGGTATATTATATGAAATGGTTTTGAGTGGTTGTGAGTGAAGAAGATAGAAAATATTATGTGGATTGATATATTTGAAAAATCACTGTTCAATTCTTATAAAAAATTTAATATTTTTTGAAATTGTTGTGAGTGGATGAGAGGAAAAATAATGATAAAAATATAAAAAGTGTTATTTAATTAAAAAGAAGAGAGAAAATATAATGATTTTTAATGTAATACTAAATATATAAATAAAAATAAAGGAATTTACTATGAATGTTCTTATATTGGTACTCAAAATAACAATCTAACCAAAACTATTTTTCATTTGTAAGATTTAGCTTTTATCATACTATTAAGATATCATAAGTTAAATCATCATAGAAAAATGAATAAATTTCATCAAAAATTTCCATGATAAATGTATAAAAAATTACATCACTCAAAATATTATAGAAAAATCAAAATTTCAAATTGAACATGTACTCGCTGGGTGAAACTACCGACTATAGGTGTTATACCACACTCGATGTCGCACACTCTGATGCGCCCACATGTTTATCTTAGTTTTAACATCATCCGAAATTGCACAAGGGTGCGAATATATCATCCACATTGACTTTCGTTTAGTAATCGACTTTGACACTCGAAGAGGCACATGTTGACTCCCAAGTATGTCCATTTGTACTGTATTTTCACATTAACAACGCCATGTGATTGGTTTATTCTCACTAAGAATACACTAAGGACACATGTTGACTCCAAGTATGCCCATGTTGTTTTTCTGCATGTTCATTTTTGTATTTTCCCAAAATTAAATGTATTTATATATATAACTTTTTCCGTATATATACTCGTAAGTTAATTATAAGATTATACATAATTGGTATAAGCATAGGAGAATTGTGATTCACAAAAGTATAGATTATACACAAGAACATTTGTAACGACGAGAATTTAAAAGCTATGTAAAACCAAATACATAAATATCGTTGTTCTACATAAAAACTAATTAATGTTCATGAGCATGTCTTGTTTATATAGAACCCTTAAGAATATCAAAAATCCCAACTTAAAAGGTTATTACGTGTATTTCATAACATTGTTTTGGCTCTAATTCATATGTAATATGTATACATGTGTGTGTATATATATATATGTATAGATATATATGTATGTATATATATATGTATATATATGTATTTATATATGTATAGATATATATATATATATATGTATATATATGTATGTATATATATAATTTTGGTCCATTTAGTAGCCGGTACTTTAGAATATAATTTTGATTTGGGTCCATTAGTCTTTATTGGTAAGATAAAGTTGAAATAATAATACTTGAACACATTATACAAATAATAATACTTGAAAACATTATACACTTTTTAAAACGTATATTTTGGTCCTTGTTAAATCATATAATGCACTCCTTGATGGAGACCACATCCTTTTAGTTTATGCCAAGTGTTTTTTTGGCAATATATCCCGATGGGAACGCCGTTGACCATTGACCATGATGAGGTCTTGGTCAATTTCTTGTTTAGGTGGAGATTTATTTGTTTTAATTGCTACTTTGACACCAAGTTATTTTAATCTCTTAAAATAATGAAATTTAACTAATACAATATAAGTTTAATTAATTTTGGAAACGCGTTTTAACATGTTATGTCTTAGAGTAATAATTTTAGTGGTTTGAATTACTTGTCATAAATCATAGCTACATTATTTTTCAAAGTATCTATAAAATTAGTAATGTTGCTTGAAGTTTGTTTACACTTTTATCAACCGTCAAACTAAAACGATTACGATATTATTCTTTTTTCTCTAATTTTTAAACTCCAATAGTTAAGTAAAATGATTATGATGGTTTGGTTCAGCTCGTTTACACTCTTAGTTGGATCTACATGACTACATGTATGTTTTCGGTAACATCAATGGTGAGATAAACTCGCATAATTTTATCATGATTAATATATTTTTTTATGAATTAGCTTGATTTTTGTGTGGACAATTGTATTAAGGATGTGTTTATGTGTCTCGTCATATAGGTTGGTATTTCTCTTTTTTATGGATGGGATTCAGTTGTTTTCTTGTACCCCTTTTGTGGTGCTATAGATTTTTATAGTAATTATAATAAAAAGAATACATGTGTAATGTGTTAAAACACAAACATTTTCTAAGGGGATATTCAAAGGTGTTAGAAAGACAAATCTTTTTTTTATTTTAGTTACACAAAACAAAAACAGAATACAATAAAACATTGACGAAATCAATATCGTTTTCATAAATAGTTTCAAAAGATAAGATTTTCGTAATTCATATAGTTTCAAAAGATAAGATTTTCGTAATTGATGGCATAAGAGATGGATGATTTAAGTAATTTATTCTATTTCATTTATTAATAGTTTCACTAACAGACAATCCCACTTGTAATTTACCATAAGTCTATGCATATATGCATGCTAATCTATTTGTGTCGCTAACATAACTAATGGTTCTTTTGTTGGGATTTAATGTTTATAAAAACACCCCAAAATCATATTATATACCGTGATTTAGCTTCAAAACAAATTGATTTGAAAGTAAAAATCTTGAGTATTTTTTAAAACTGTTTGAAGTGGCGACTCTAGAGGAGTTGATAAGAGTTAGACACACTCTTATCTAGCCGAGTGAAAAAAGAAACAACAGAGAAAAAACTTAAATTTCAAATGGTTATACCTTGTGTGAAGTGAAGTTACTAGACCATTTAAGTGGACGAAAAAGTCTCAATGACTCGGATCATATGGCAAATGGATTGTAGCAGTTTGGTGCAACTATCAGACCCAAATCTTTTAATAAAGGTTTTTTTTCGTTATTTAGTGGTTTTTTTAAATCTAAGTTAATTTGATACATTTTTAGTATAAAACATACTGATTGCCTTGGTTTACACATTTATTTGTCATCAATTTTAGTATAAGTTACGATTGTAGACTTGTAGTTATGTTCAAACTAACAAAGATTTATGTATGTTTCGTTTAGACCACTTAATTTAAAAGAACTTTAACATTTATAAATTTCTTTTACATGATTAGAACACTGTTGCCGACAAATAACACGTGTCAAAACCATTGTTGTCATTGCTTTATCCGATTTTATGTTTCTTTGTTGTTTCTATCCTGTTTGGAATATGACGTAAAATGCACGTTAAATGTAAACAAATTAACAGTAAGAATCAATAATGAATGAGAGATGCACATATATGTTGGAGAGCGCACAAAAGTTAAGCGATTACACTGTTAAGTGGTTCGTCGTCTCGTGGGTAAAGACATTTGGCTCGAACCATTTTTGGGGCAAGAAGAGACAACAATGTTCCCACAACTCTTTTAAGTACAGTACTGACCACTAAACTTTCATCATGCTTCACCACTATATAAGTATGATATGGTTCGAATTTAAGTTAGATATTAAACTAAATTGGTTTCTTCAAAAAGTAAACTGTAAGTTCAAACAATAGTATTAATCTAAACCACACAAATTAAACATAAAGAGTATGATAATAAAATATTGATTAATTTCTTGTTTAATTAATTATTTTTATTTTTTTTCAGTTAAGGCATGAGGTATAACTAGTGAGTTGTAGGCATCATATAAACATAGAACTCATTCAACATTAAAAAATTATATAACTAATGACATGTGAGATATGAGTTAACAGGGGCACCCTTGAGTGTGTTTTGATGTAGAACTTATGTCCACCACTCATACTATGCATATCGGATATTCGTAATTAGATTTTTCTTCTTTCTTTCCACACCTTTGGTTCTAATACTAGGATTTTAAGAATCCATAACTTACACGTATGCATGTGAAACAACAAATTTTTTCATTTTCTATGGTACTCATATAATTATTACTATGCTTTTATTGATTATCCATGTTTACCCCTTTTGAATATTTTTAGAATAACTTTTTTAAATGTCATCGATACTTTTGATGCCTAGTTTTATCTTGAAATCATATCAACTAATTTTAATATTGTTCCTATAAAAAGTTTACGAGCCCTAAACCCAAAACTTTTTTTAACTTGAAATCAGATACATATTAAATTAATAGCTTGTTTTAGTTAAGAAAAATAAGCCCAAATATAATTACTAATAGATATAGTTTGTGTTAAATCTCTAAGCCCATTAATTTGTTTAACTAGTTGCCTTTGGTCATAAGGTAAAGATACAAGACGTGAGATTTTTTTATATGATTAGAGGAGTAGTAGGGAAGGGTTTAAAGATGCGGTTTTGGATCGATGCTTGGGAGTCTCACATCCCTTCAAAAGATATTTTCCCTTTGTTATTTTGAATTGAGAAGAATAAGTGGTGTATGGTGACAGATCGAATTGGTTTGGGAGGGGATACCAGTGTTTTTCTTAGGATTGGTCTAAATATCCGGAGACGGAGGAAGAATTTAGAGAGATGGTGGATTGTCAAAGAATGATATATGGTGTATGTATTAATTCTATGGAGGATTCTTGGAGGTGGAATGATGGTTTGGTTGGGTCGTTCTCGGTGGCCTTGGTTAAAAAGTGGTTGAAGAAGTGCCTAATATTAATTCTCAGGTGTTTAATTGGTGTAAATGGACACCAAATAAATGTAATATATTCTGGATCGTATTCTGATCAAGATGGCTCTTAGAAGGCGGAATATTATCGTGGGTGATAGTTATGTGTTTTCTGCAACGATCATGAAGAGACAATGGAACATCTTCTATCGGCTTGTGGGATTACAACGGGAGTATGGCAAGGGATTGCAATGTGGCGTGGTCTTCCTCCGGTTGTGTTGTTTGCGATCAAAGATGTTGGGAAAATTCACAACTTCTTCAACGTTTCTAATGTCAAGAAGAATGTTATGCAAGGTATTGTTATTTTAACATGTTGGCGTCTATGGAAAGCTAAGAACAAAATGGCTTTCTCAAACAAGAGACGAAGTGTTGTGGAGATAGTGTTGGATATCAAAACTTCAGGCTTTCTTTGGTTTACGAGTAGAGTAAAAGTGGTTTCAATTGATTGGAATTTTTCGTGTAAGTTTGATTTGATGTAAGTTTTGGCTTTATGTTGACGTTCCTATTTCTGCCTTGGAGATAGGACGTCTTGGTCGTTTTTTAATGAAGTTTGCTTTATAATTTTTTTTATTTAACTAAAAACCTAACTCATTCTTAATGAATCTATTAACATCCCCTAATTATGTCTAAAAATCTCTTAAAAATACCTTAAACAAACATGTATCTGTTACATTAAGATATAGTTTTCTAAGAAAGTTACGGTTGATGATGTAATGGTTAGTTCTCAAAAGATGAAGAAGTAAAAAACTATAAAATCTAATTTTTTTGTATTTTCTAATGAAATTGTAGTTTTGTTAATTGTCTTATAAGGTTATTGTATTTTGTTGACTTGAGTCGAACAAAAAATCCAACATCAAGTTGCCATACACATGGCTACCCGAGAACTAAAAAAACCAACCTCGAAGAAAAAAATTTCAAGCTCCACCTCTGAAACAGTGATGCCCCTTCCTATATGTAAAAATTGAGTTTCATAATAGACAGGAAAATAGAGATAGGCAATAAAACCGGTTCGAGAACCTGTTCGGCAAAAAAAAACCCAAAACCGGTTAAAAAAACGGTTTGGCCCAAACCGGTCCCAAACCGACTCGCACCGCCGATTTCCCATATTCTAGACCTCAAACTAGTCCGATTTCCAAAACTGGGTTTTAAGCCAATTCCCCAAACCGGTTCATGAAAAATAGCCATTATGTGACGTTAATATATCCAGTTTCCCATCGTTTGAATTGTTTCTATGTTTTATATTTTATGTAACATCCCTTAATTGTGTCTAAAAATCTATTAAAAAATACCTTAAACAATACATGTATTTGTTACATTAATAAATAGTTTTTTAAGAAAGTTTCAAGTGTAATGCTTAGTTCTCAAAACATGAACAAAACTATAAAATGTAACTTTTTGTATTTTCTAATGAAATTGTAGTTTTGTTAATTGTCTTATAACGTTATTGTATTTTGTTGACTTGAGTCGAACAAAAATTCCAACATCGGGTTGCCATACACATGGCTACCCGAGAACTAAAAAAACCAGCATCGGAGAAAAGAATATTCAAGGTCCACCCTTGAAACAGTGATGCCCCTTGCTATACGATTAAAAGTTTGAGTTTCATGATAGACCGTAAAATAGAGATAGGCAATAAAACCGGTTCGAGAACCTGTTTGGCCAAAAAAAACCATAACCGGTAAAAAAATACATTTTGGCCCAAACCGGTCCCAAACCGACCCGCACCACCGATTTCCTATATTCTAGACCTCAAGCCAGTCCGGTTTCCTAAATCGGTTTTCAACCCGATTCCCCAAACCGGTTAATGAAAAATAGCCATTATGTAACGTTAATACAACAAGTTTGAATTGTTTCTATGTTTTTTATTTTATGTATTTCACTTTGATTTTTAAAAGTTAAAGTATTAAATGAATTTAATTTTAAGTTATTTGTAATGTTTCTATGTTTTGAATTTTTCAAATAAAAATATATAAATGCGTCTTGTGATTATAATAAAAATTAGTTGTGTATTTAATATATCATCTCACATAATTTTATTTTTATGATTACATAGTTTATATTTTTAATTACTTTATAATAATTATAAAAAGAATTCGAACCGGTTCCAAACCAACCCAAATCGGTTTGTATAGAGTTGGGATTCCCAAACCTGAAACCAGTTAGAAGCCGAACTGGTTTTGACCAAAGTTGATCAAATCGGTTTCTAAAAAAATCGATTTGTACACCACTACCGTAAAATCTACTGTAAAATGGATTTAAGGATATAATAGATGGTTTTTGTTCTTAAAAACAGACATTAACTGATTAACTTGTGTGCTCCTCTAGCTGAATTGAAGGGATTAACATAAACAAAAGATTAAACAACTAAATTATTTGATTAAGAAAACACTTAAATGTCAAAGCAATTAAACTGTTCATAGCTCCACAAGGGGCCCCAGGTTCCCCGAAGCCGCCCATATAAACAATTTGATGCAAAATTTCAATCACAAACACTCATTTCTTCATCTAATTCGTCATCAAATCGAAGAAAAACAACAATAAACCTCTTGACAATGGTAGCAGAAGCTTCATCGTAAGTCCCCAATTCATCTCCTTCTTTAATCCCCTTCACAAATTCCCCAAAATAAGATTAAAAAAGAGACGAAATTTCATACTTTTTCATTGCGAAATTTCGTCGAACACCTTGTGGTCAATTTTATTCTAAGTATTTATCCCTAATCTTTTACCTCTGTGATGTGTAGGTTCGAGACCAGTGAGATGCTCGCAAGGTTCTTGGGGTCAACCTCTATGCTGCCGGAGTCATGGAACCTTTGTGCAAGATCAAACATCATGGCGCCACAGGGGTTCTTGATCGATGAAGTTGGTGGTGTTGTTTATGTAGCGTTTTCTGGGGTCCAATCGTTGGATGGATTGGAGCCCAGTTGTGGGATTTGGTGCCGTTGTCCGTCGCCACCGCCGCCGGAGTATCTCCGGTGTACGGTGGCGCCGACGGCGGCATGTTTCCGGCGTTACAGAAACAGAGTGATAATGAAAGTACAGTGATGGTTGATGCTGGATTGCTTCAGTTGTTCTTGAATATCTTTCACACCCCTGTTTTCCAAAATCAGGTTTGATTGCTTCCTTAATTCGTTCTGCATGATCAATAATTTGATCAACAATTCGATCGAATTGAAGATTAAGATTATCAGTTTCTTGATGTTGTAGATGTTTGAAATCAAGAAGAAGCAAAAACCAGTGGTGTTCACAGGACATTCGATCGGTGGTGGGATTGCTGCTATATCATCACTCTGGCTGTTATCTTATTATCAATCGATTTCATCTCCACCCTCTGTAATCTGCTTCACTTATGGTTCACCTTTGATCGGCAACGAGCCCCTTTCTCGAGCCATTCACCGGCAACGATGGGGCGGAAACTTCTGTCATCTCGTGTCGAAATTCGACATCATGCCCCGGTTATTACTCGCGCCATTAGCCCCGATCACATCCTACCTGCACACCCTTTTGAAATCTTGGCATATAACCATGAACTCACCGTTCTTTATTCGTGATCTCGGGACCCAACTCACTGACCATGAGAAGTCTGAGTTGTTTCATTTTGTGCTTCATTATGTTGAAGCCACTGCGCGATCGCCTGCGGTTCTTGATGATACCTTTGCGCCATTCGGGAACTTCATGTTCTGTTCAGGCGATGGCGCGGTGTGCATTGATGATACTGCTGCTGTTGTTAGAATGCTCCATTTGATGTTTGCATCAGGGTCTCCAACCTCTAGTGTTGATGATCATCTCGAGTATGGAGGTTATGTCGAAAAGATTAGTTTACAGTTCTTAAACCGGACCAAAGATGAGTTATGCGAGTCTAACACGTATGAAGCCGGAGTTACACTCGCGTCACAGTTGATATCGACTGATCAAGTAAGTCGCATTCTCTGACCAAGTGATTCTGAATACTATTATCTGACTAGTATCAGTTTTAAGGTTTAGAGTTTAAGGTTTAAAGACATGTTATATGTATAGATGAACCCTTTAAACACACTTTCGTTGTTGTCATTAACTTGGTTTCAAATTTGCTTTAGGGTTTAGAGTAACATTAGACAAAGTGATTTTGAATACAACTATGTAACTAGTATTAGTTTTAGGGTTTAAAGTTTAGGGTTTATAGACATGTTATGTGTTTAGATGAAACCTTAAACACTCTTTAGTTGTTGTCATTAACTTGGTATAAATTTTGCTCACAGGAACACATGGTTAACCCCATTAAAGATTGTCTAAGGGTGGCTAGGCGAATCGGGCCCACACCTAACCTTAATAGCGCAGGGCTAGCTATCGGGTTATCGAAGATAGCACCACTACGAGCCCAAATCGAGTGGTACAAAGCTTTGTGTGATGAATCTGACGACCAACTCGGGTACTACGATTCATATAAGTTAAGAGGCGTGTCTAAACGGAACTTCAAAATTGTCATGAACCGAATGAAGCTTGGGGATTTTTGGAACAGCGTTATCGACATGTTGGAAAAGAATCAACTCCCACACGACTTCCACAAACGAGCCAAATGGGTTTACGCGTCACAGTCGTATAAGCTCCTAGTTGAGCCACTAGACATCGCTGAATACTACCGTAGTGGCGAACACCTCAAAAAGGGACATTATTTGAAAAATGGGAGACCACGAAGGTATGAAATCTTTGATAAATGGTATAGGGAGCGAGACATATACGGAGAGAACGATAATAAAACTAAGAATAGGAGTAAGTTCGCTAGTTTAACACAAGACACGTGTTTTTGGGCCAAAGTAGAGGAGGCTCGTAGTTGGGTGGAGAGGGTCGAGCGTGAGCGTGACCCTCAGGTGCTCGGGGTTCTGTGGGCGAGTATCAAGAAGTTTGAGCAATACTCGAGGGGTATGGTCGAGCGGAAAGAGGTTTCCATCGACGTTTTGGCCAAAAACTCGAGTTACATGAGTTTGATGGAAGATTTGAGGGTTTTAAAGTTGCAATTGCCGTATTTTTCTCCTCCAACTCCTGGTGTTTTGGATCGAAAGGGTTTACCATAGATGTATATTTTGTATGTTTATGAAGATGAATTTTTAGATCCCCTCAACTTTGTAGTGTAAAATATGATGTTATTGTATTATAAGATTTGTGTTTATTTTTAACAACTCTTTTTACTAGCTAGACTTGTAAGTTTTTGGTAAGGAATAAACTGTCTAATATGAAACCGACCATATAATTTTCATCAATTTCATACATAGAAATGACAATAATATTCTCTTAATAATACTTTTCTTTTTTTCTGAACGGCATACAATAATATCACTAATATGATGATGACAGTGATATGTGAGAAAAACAATAATGGTACTCTATATTAGAGACTTTTTGGCAAACGATATTTTATGACTTTTATAAACTTATGATAATCATAAAAATATTCATCGACACCCTTTTCGTCATTGTATGCGTCACTAGAATCTTACCCATAGGATTAAATAATACCAATGCAAAGACTATATAGGTATTTTAATATAATTCTCAATTTGATTATCAAAATTAAAAGCACATTCAAAACTTATATAATAGGAGGGTCGTTTGATGATATCCAAAAAACTTTTATTTATGGTATGTGAATAAAAACACCAAGAGAAATATTTCTTGGATGTATTGGTAAAAATATCTCTTACATATCTAATTGTCATTTTTCTTGTATCTAGCTTTTTGTTAGGTACGTGATGATAATATATTATATGTTGTTTAAGAATAAAATTAATAATTTATATGTTCCTCCAAACATAATTGTATTTAAACTATATTAATTGCCTTGAATCTCTATCACATGTTTCTTACTATAGATTTGTCTTGATTATCCACGTATAACACAATTAAGAGTAACCTCTCATTCTATCCAATATTTAATCCTTAAAACGTTAACATACACACGCATGAGAACATACAGTTAACCCATGTGAAAGTGCAGGGTTATCATATATAAGTCATACAACACATGAATCGTTTCTAAGATATGATATGTTTATACACACTTTTGTTTATATGATCTTGCTCTGGGTGCTATTAGACTTGTAATATCGAGAGTTACCCTTAGTATTTCATATGAATGTGTTGTATTATTTTGTGCATAGTATGTATTTTGTTTAACATGTAAATAGCTAGGATTTTCAAGTTTCTTGTTGTACTATATTTAACTTTGGAAAAACCCTACACAACACATCTTTGGCGGCAATGAGCCCATGTTTTTAACGTTTCTCGTGGCTCATAAGTTTCATAAAACCTTGAAAACACATGGGCAACTTAACCATAACATCGTATTGAATGTCAAATGAATCAAGATTTGACCAATCAATTAACAACAATGAGGTTGAGTGTTCTTCGTATTTATGCACCTTCAACAACCCTTAATCCATTACAATTATTACCTGTTGTTACCAGGTCTACTATTCTTTGATTCTCAATCTCAGTTTTGTTATGAGCTTTGTGTTTACATTAAATAACATAATGGAAAAAAGTGAACTCCATATTTGAAAGAGAAAGTACATTTTCATTCATTAAACAAATAAGCTATAAATAACTTTTCTTAACGTGGAATTATGATATCCACTAGTTACTAAACTATCAACTTGTTTTACCAATATTCCACGTTTCCACGTACAAACAAAGACTTGGTCAAAAGCACAATAATTCAACATACAATCTATTAAAACTAAAATACTAATAAATAAAAACAAACTATAAACCGACTCGCGGACCCGTCTTAACCTGTCAAGATTAACCCAACATTACCGAAGATAATAATTGGACTGTGAAAAACAGCTTTTTTGTGTGTAAATTTGACGATAGTGGTTGATGCAAACATGCGAAAGCATGTTTCTTGTTTAATCTGTCTGGTCTAATTGTGGAAACTGAAGGGTCCACATGGGCAAATCTGACAAAATGATATTACAACACTTGATTCTTTTAGCGACGTAACTGATGAGACGAAAGCAAGCGTCATTAATGTTGTTTTGAAGGGAACACTAAATATATTTCCCACCAACCTCACTAGATTTAGATTCTTGATATTCAAGTGAAATTTTCAAGAAAATCTTGAAGATTCTTGATTTTCAAGTGAATTCAAGAAAATCTTAAAGATTCTTGATTTTCAAGTGAAATTTCAAGAAATTCTTGAAAGCTTTGGTGATCATGTAGTGGGATTCGAATGTGGGATCCGAGTGGGGCTCGGAGAATGACGTTTCGGGGTTTTTGGATTCGTCGAGTAAAGATGGAGGCGGGTTTTCGGGTTTGATGGAAGAAGGTTTGGTTTTATCAGGTGAAGCGATGATCGGGTTGAAGCTTGGGCGACAGACGGACCGTCGGGAAAAGTTGAGAAGTGATGCATTTTCTTCCGTACCCGATTTGTCATTTTCGCCAGTAAAAAGATCTAGAGGTTCACAACAAAGTTCTCTTTTAGCACGTTGTCAAGTTGAAGGGTGTAACCTTGATCTTGCGTCGACAAAAGAGTACCATCGTTGGCAAGTGAGTTTTAGTTTTCAAACTAATAATTTCACTTTAACAGATCTCTCATGTTCATATCTTGCTTTTAGTAGCATACTGTTATAACTTTTTAAAGACTAACTATTCAGCATAAGCTATGATTTACCTGATTTGTTGTTTGCAGGGTATTGTCTAATTATTTGATTGGGGATTTTATAGGTTTCATGATTTGTCAGAATTTGACGACAAGAAACGTAGTTGTCGGAGACGCCTCTCCACACATAACGCTAGGACGTAGGCCACAGTCGAGGGACAACAAGATCCGTTCAACACGTATGTTAAGAAATTCAACACCACAAAGTTCATCTAACTTCAATAGTGGATGTGTAGACATGATGTCTAATGGTGGCTTGTCGGACATTTCCTTCTGTTTCGATGGGATCAGTCCTAGAAAGGTTGATCATGATGGTATGTATTTTTACTCATCGTGTTATAGTTAGGTTGATAGATAGTTAACGGGACAGTGGGCTGAATCGATCGTTGTGAACTGTTTTTTGTGTTAAGGACGTCAATCCTTACCCAAAACACATTTAAAATTATGTTACCTGAACATGACTCACTTAAACCATTATCTAAACTGGTCAAACGGTTTAGCTGGTTGTAACTGTGCTTATGAGTTGCAATCAAGTGTAAACGTATTAAACAATTTGTAATATATGGGTTAAACCTATTAATATGTATCTTTTTATTTTATTATATCATTAAACACATGTACACTTTGAATTGTTTAATCGAGTTAAACAGATTGAACCAACCACAAAGCATTTAATTAATCTGGTTAAGCATATTGTCAATCCAACCAAAACTTGTTTATTAAAGATGTTAGATATGACAACAACCCACAATATGATTATTTTTTATTTAAGGTCTAAAAGCGAATTCCAGTTCAATTAATGAAATGGAGGCTCATCATTGTTTTCCCCTTGAGTCGACGTCTTCTTAGGGCTTTAGAGGTCATGGAGAACCCTCATCCATTGATCAGTTTATGCACGAACACAACATCGGGTTGATGCAGCCTGGGATGCCACATGAGATTCCAAGTACGTGTAACACTCAAATACCACATGATCTTTTCGACTGCTTTTGTTCTGATTAAGCTTGATTGGTGGTTAATCGAAAGCCTTTTCAAGCAACATTTTAGGTCAATGATTTGATTGAAAAACATACCTATATAATGTTTAATTGTTATGGTTTAAGATATGTAATGCGTGTCAAGTGCTAGTAATTACGTGATGTATTGACTTAAACCACATATTTAACCTACTTCAATACTTAAGGTCAAATAAACAATGGATATATATAAGTCGCTCGTCATTGAGATGGAGCTTCGTATAGATGATCGGGTGGCCCATGAATGTGATGCTTTGATGTGGGCTTGGCTCACAATATGGTCCCCCGATAAACAAATATTAAACCTATAATGTTAGTTACTTTGATCAAAATTATACTTTTAGTTATTGTTTTGTATTTCATTTATAACTATTGATGAGTTAAAGATTACTTTGATCGAATGTAATGTTTTGTAATGTTTCAATAATTACAAGCGTCTATAAATAGAAAATGCAGCAAAATTTAATAAAAGCTTGATATATGATGATAAACATTCTTTAATTTAGGTTTTATCTAAACGTTTGCTAGAACACATGTAACTTTTTTGCTTCCACCTTTTAAGATACGTGACACATTGCAATTATTCAATTTTAATTAATGATCAACCCCGTACATACGTACCTCAAATATGTTGCAAGGTTTAATTCATGTTTAGTCAATACTTGACCAATTAACAAATTATCATACATTTAAATACTTAGTCACCCATTTATGGTGTGTAATTCCAAAAAAACTATTAAACAGTTATCATAATTTTCTCATCCAGTGCATAAATGCACAATTTCACTAAAATTTACATCCAAACGCACATCATTGAGTATATTTGGTCACTTATAAGTTAAAATCACAATTTAATTTTTTTTCCTATATAGCTAAAAGAAACTTACTATACATCAGAATGACCAATAAAAAATCCATAATATGCAATTTTAATTGCACAATGTATATTCAAAATGAAGCATGTTAACAAATTTTAACAAGGTGATTCTAAGTTAAGAGATGTTAGAATTTAGTCGAGTGATCGATTTCACCAGTTAACAGTTTATACTTTTCTACAACTCAAGAACTAGGTAAAAAGGTGATTAATTACTTACTGAATACGAATTTAGCATCTATAAACAATAACAATGTGATAGAATTAAGCTAATCTTCACTCTCTTGCCTTCAATTTTAACAAGAACGCTCAAATACTCAATTTTTTCTAACTTATAGGCTCTTTCTTTAAAACTCTATCCGTGTTGAATTAAGATAATCTTTACTCTCCGTACACCCTAACTATGTTAGACCAACCCTACTTTATTCATGTGCATGTTCTTATAATCCTTGGGATTTTCATGCTCTTTTGCACTCTTAATGGATCAATAATTAATATATGTCTTACTCCTGAGATTGACATGTATTATTGATATAATATTCATAGACTAAAAGAGAACATTAAAACACTAAAGAACTTGTTAGTCAACTTTCATTGGAATTGCTAAATTATGTTGGATAACATATTTAAACTAATTAATTAGCTAATTTGTATTTTCTTATTTAACAGATTTCATGTTTTTTTTGTATTCTACAAATAGATTCTCTACATCATACGTTTTCTTATATGGTTTTATACAAAATAGCTGATACTTATCCCGATTAAATTTAACTACCACAAAAAAAAGTAACGGCCATGCTTTTATATATGACATTGTCCTTCAACTCATTATTAGGCAAATTGACCTTCATAATCATTTTCAAAATCATTTAGACATCGTCTTTAACATCATAATCAAATTCACACACCATAAACAATGCTCGTTACCTAAACTCACAAATTGTGAATCTAACATAACGAAACTGACAAACTCCTTTGTTTATCATGTTTATCTATGATTGTGTATCAATATATGATGCATCAAAAATCTCCTACGATAGTTAATGAGGATGAGAGTTTGATAGTTGAGCAAAGCTTTAACACCTAAAGAATGATAGATCCTTTATGACACAACCAAGAGAAGTCGAAGTCGACGTCGAAGTCAAACCACTATTTCAAGATGAAAATTCCATAAGTTTATTACCGATTTAGGTGTTACATCATTTGTATGTTTTTATGGTTTTTATCTGATTTCTACATAAACAAACTTGTAAAGTTCAAGTTTATCATCATATACATTTTAATACCATAAATCTCGCTCACTAATTCACACGAATAAAACAAAACCATGTGTGTACATATATATGACCAAATGACCCAAACTAATAACTTACTTTACCAACTGTCAAGTCATTAAGCACCACTTGTTACGGTGGGTGGTGTCGTATCAATATCAAGGAGGGGGGAGGTTGATATGGTTGTTGAATCATCGAGAAACACATCTCCAAGCGTGCGACTTCAGAAATCGAAGGGGAATGAGTAACTCTTGCCACCAATATGATTAATTATCTGTATGTGAGTGCGTGAAATGTAAGATCGGAAAAGTTTATGATGGAAGACTGATCTGATCGTTTAACGGTCCGATAATAACACCCACGTCATCAACTTCAGCTCTGGTTTTCATCGCCTTTAGTGATAAGTTGGTAATAAATTTTACATTGCTAAAAATACATAAACAAAGCAGTGATGATGGCCATGTTGTCAAGAATAACAATAATAAATAACAAACGATAATTATAATCATATCATATCATATATCATATATCATATAAATAATATAAACGAGAGAACGAAGACCAGTTGTTCTTGCTTTTCTCTCTTCGTCATCTCTCTTCGTTACTCTCTCTCTAGACTTTCATCGTCGTTTCGTCGGCGTCAAACCCACCAACGACAGCAACAATTCATCATCATATTTATCTCCACCATCATCACAATCTTTACCTTTTGTACTTCTGTAATCACCATCGCAATCGTCAATCGGATAATCAAGAAACGAAACCCTATTTGCAATCTGTAAGTTTACCCCTCTTTTACTCTAATTCTTTGGTTTTATGATCATGGATCACTGTTAATCTGGTGGGTATTTGCGTGTTGATGACGCTGTGTTCGTTTGACTGTAAAAATGCTGACTTTTTGTGGGTTTGAGGTGTTTGAAGTCTTCGGCGTTTTGGGGGTTTTAGGGTTAGTGTTTTGGGTGTTTGTAATTTGGGGGTTTTGGGGTTTGTAGAGTTAATTGACGGTTTTGACGATGGGTGTGAGTAAATTAACTGTTTGGAGGGTTGGTGATTAGGTTTAGCTGAACATGATAGGGTTTGATTGCGTTATTTCGTTGAATCTGGTTTGATTTGTTTGTGTGTTGTGAAATTGGGTCTTGTTAACGATGTTTAGCTATTTCAGGTACCAAAGGAATCATTTTGTGTTTGTGTATGACTCCGTGATTAGAATTAATTGCTTTTTTCATTTGAAGAATCAAATCTTGAAATTGATGATTGTTAGCTATTGTATGTTTAGAATGAATTGAGATGGAAGTAGAACATTTGTGTGTGTGTTCTTTTATATAAATTTGTATTAGGTGACCGTTGGCACGGATACATGTTTTTCAAGTTTGATAGAAGAATAGGGTTGTTTCTATATTAAAACAGTACAGGATTACTTACCTTTCTATATTTGAAGACTTTTGAAACAATTGAAATCTTGTAGAGAAACTTATATTTATGCGGGTACGGATGGTCCTTGTGTCCTTGTTTAAATCAAAATATAAACAAATTGAGAAACATTTTCCCTTTATAAAACTTTGAGGTCTAGATTTGTAGTTTCAGGTCTACTAGCTTCTAAATAAAAACGAGTGCTATCAATTACTATACTTTGCAAAATGCAACTGAAGAAATTAAAGTTTGTCAAAAACGACATTATTAAGCAATCAAGCAGTTGCTTAACAGAAGAACTATACGATGAGCCATTATTATGAATGCATACTGTTTTATTATTTCACTTTATCTGCTGTCTTATTTCTTTTTTTGACTTGAAGTTTAGGATTCACAAAGAATTATAAGAAATACTGAAATATAACCACCAAGTATTGTTTTGGGGTCTTCAACTTGCATTGATGAGAGAATCATGGGCTTGGCGGTCTATCTCTTTGAAAGAAAGTGCAATTATTAAGAATTCATGCAAAATTGCAAATACAGATATACAATAAAAACTATTAACCAAAGAAAAGGCGTTGAATTGCTGATTTGTGGTACTTATCGTTTTCTAGAAACAAATAACTTGGTAGATGTTACATACAGGAGTCATGAGAGAACAACATTAATATTTAAACCATTAGCAAAAGTGATAATATGACATATTTGTCATCAAGAATGAAGTTGTGATTGAAGTAGAAAACATATAATATGACAAAAAAACATATAATATGACTAATTAGAAGTAGAAACCAATGTGTTTTAACATGAATTGATAGCGGGTTCTACTAGTGGCTCTTGTATATATATTATTTAATCTTGTATGTGGACTTGATATTAACACTAATTTCTGACTTTGTGTTTGTATTTTGGTGCAGGGTGTTTGGTTAGACAAAACTTGGACTTTTGCCGCATGCTGAAGGGGTAGAAAGAAGTTAAAAAAAATGCTAGAGGCTCCAAAGTTAACAGGCATGATGGGCCTGAACAACGGCCATGACAATTTTGTTGACCTGTCCCAAGGGTTTTATCATAAGCTCGGTGAAGGGTCAAATATGTCAATTGACAGCTTCAACAGTTTACAGATGAGCAATGGTGGTGGATCAGTTGCAATGTCTCTTGATAACAGTAGTGTGGGGTCTAATGAATCCCACACGCGTATATTAAACCATCAGGGTTTAAAACGTAACAAAAATTACACCGATGCCCAAAGTGTGAACAGAGGTCGAGTCTCACAAGGGTTAAGTGATGATGCTTTGGCTCGAGCCCTATTGGACCCAAGGTTCCCAACTGAAGGGCTCGAGAATTTTGATGAATGGACGATTGATTTAAGGAAACTTAGTATGGGACCTGCTTTTGCACAAGGGGCGTTTGGGAAGCTGTATAAAGGGACTTACAATGGTGAAGATGTTGCTATTAAGCTTTTGGAAAAACCTGAAAATGATTTGGATCGGGCTCAGCTTATGGAGCAACAGTTTCAGCAGGAAGTTATGATGCTTGCAAGATTAAAGCACCCGAATATTGTAAGGTTTATTGGTGCATGCAGGAAACCGATGGTTTGGTGTATTGTGACTGAATATGCTAAGGGTGGTTCGGTTAGGCAGTTTTTGACTAAAAGACAAAACAGATCGGTGCCTTTGAAATTGGCGGTGAAGCAGGCTTTGGATGTTGCTAGGGGGATGGAATATGTACATGCACTTGGATTGATTCATAGAGATTTGAAATCAGATAATCTTTTGATTTCTGCTGATAAGTCAATCAAGATTGCTGACTTTGGTGTTGCTCGAATTGAAGTGCAGACTGAAGGAATGACACCAGAGACTGGGACTTACCGTTGGATGGCTCCGTAAGTTCACTTAACTTTTAATACGATTTGTCGTTTTTCTAATTTTTGTTTCTATAAGCAATTTTTTTCAGTGTGATAGAACTGTCATACTTGTAAAGTGTTTCTTTGGATATGCTACTTAGCATTCTCTTTTCACTATTTGGGACTTGTATCGAATATAGAGGTGGCAAAATATGCGGATTAGGCAAGTTTGGTAACGGGTCAAAATGGGTGGGTGTTAAAAGCAGAAATTTATACGTTGCAGATGTAAACAAAACAGTTGGGCTGACCCACTGACATCCTTTTACCTTTTTTGTGTCTTGTAAATGATCAATTAATAAATATGATTTCACAAACTAAATTATTATAGTAATTAGATGATATCTTTTAAGTAAAAGGATATAGGACATTATAAGCATTTAGATTCACACCAGATGGCTTTTGACAGGATTAAATCTGTTTCAGTTTGTTTCTATCTTTGACCCGTTATCAATAACATGCAACTAGAATTGATCTGCTCTTATATAAATGGAATGCTAACAAAGTTTTTTATTTACCTCCGTGTGCAAGCAGCTTGAAAATTTTACGAATGTGGCTAGTATTACGTGCTTTCTTAGAAGTTGTATCATATTTATTGACGGATACATGATTTCGTATGCCAGTTGAAATATTTTTTTTTCCAATTCATGAAATTCAGACACTTGCTTTTTGGGACGTCCCATGAAACTGAAACATTGCATTCTGTGAGGCTATGCATTAAAATGACCTATTTGTCTGTTGTTTTCTTTGCAATAAGGTAGATGGTAGTGTTTGGTTAACAAAATCGACTTTGTTTGTCTTTACAAAAGGATTTTCAAGATATGTGACTGACGATCAAACAAATTTCATATGTAGTAGCCCAACCAGTATATGTATACACTGATACACACATGCGTGCATACATATATGCGTATGAACAGATCCAATATGCTTAATATAGAGAGCTGACTACTTCTATAATTGCAGGGAGATGATTCAGCACAGGCCTTACACACAGAAAGTAGATGTTTACAGCTTCGGGATAGTTCTCTGGGAACTAATCACTGGGATGCTTCCATTCCAAAACATGACAGCTGTACAGGCGGCATTTGCGGTGGTCAACAAAGGCGTCCGCCCCACTATCCCACCCGACTGCCTTCCAGTACTTGGTGAAATCATGGTTCGTTGCTGGGACGGGAATCCAGATGTCAGACCACCGTTCACAGAGGTGGTCAGAATGCTGGAACATGCTGAAACCGAGATCATGACCACAGTTCGAAAGGCTCGATTCAGGTGCTGCATGAGTCAACCCATGACTACTGATTGATGAAGATCATGATGAATATAAGAAAAAGGAAAAAAAGGTAAAGAAAATCAACAGGTGAAAAAATGGTGATTTTATGTCATCTATATGTATCTATTATCAGGGTAATTTCTTTCTTCAGATAGGGTGAACAAAAGAAGAAAGTTATGATATGAACTATCTTGTTTTATGGATTTTTTTCGGCTTTTTTTTGTTGTTGAATATTTATGGATTATGTTGCTTAATTAGTAGTAATGGAGAAGATTTGTGTTGTATTTATTTTATATAAGATATATAGTGATGTTTATTGGCATATATCAAAAGCATGTCTTTTCTAGTTCTATACTGTCAAGAATTCTGCAGGTTATTACCATGAAAGAGATTTTACAGAGTCAACAATGCATCAACATATTTGGGACTCTGAAACTTACGCAGATGAAATATATGTGATGAAGAGTGTGTTAGGGTGTTTTACAGGGGTGTGTACAGTCACTAAATCAAAGCATCAATCTAATACTTAGATAACATTCAGAGTGGTTAGTATAGTTTGATCTCTCGGTAAACGCTTATTCGTTAACTTTTGTTATCCCGTCTATCCTATTTCACATAATTTGCAACACAACTAGTTTACACTAATTTATCATGGGCTAATTTGCAACACAACTAGTTTACACTAATTTATCATGGGCTAATTTGCAACACAACTAGTTTACACTAATTTATCATGGGCGGAACTTGAACTCTTGATTCTTAAGTGGATGCACGCTCTAACTCCAAATGACACCATGCTTATTCAATTTTTTTAAACAACTGAATTTATATAATAAAACCCGACTGGCAAGTAACTAGTCAAGAGAAAGCAACGATTGCAACACCATAAAAACATATTACGGACCCAAAACCTAAAAAAAACCCACTGAAACGATACCAAACAATAACTATAAATAATACCTCACGTGTTGATGCTCTTATCGCAAGCATATTCGTCCAATTGATATGCGTTTCTAATAACTACAATAACAACCGAAGAAACCAATACCTCACTCGCTTATTCATTAATTGCTATGCGTTTTGTATGGTCTAACCGCCTTTTCTATTAAAGATAACAAGTTGTCAATTTTCGTTATGAGTGTATTTGTGTTCTTACTTCATGTTCTTTCGCTAGCTTAATATTGGGATGGTAGAAATCCGAGCACTATGGGAGCATCCGAAACATTTGGAATGAGTATTCGAGTATGCGATTAATTTCAAAAATTTTTACACGTGTACGTGTGATTTGGTGATACCTAACCAACTGTCCGTAAATCATAATCATATACCTGTTTACTCGAAACATATACCTAAATTAATGTAACGTTTTTATTTTCCTCTAATCCTTGGCTAATAGTATAGTATCTTTACATGAAAAAGGAATTTCTTTTAGATATGTGTTTATAGATCGGTCTATTATGAAGAATTATTTTTCTTTTTAGTTTTACATTATTATTTATTTACCTTTTTAGATGTTTCCAACATTTTAAACAAATAGTTTTACAAGTAATTTATAATATTTTAAGTTTATCGTAATTTTAATAAACTTAAAATTACGTAACGGTAGCAAAAAAAGTCCCCAAGGAGTATTTTTTTAGTAAACTAACAAGTATGCTCGGCACCGAACATGTAATTATCTAATATATACCGATGGGTAGTGAGTTGAATATGATATATAATTTTACAAACTATTATCATACATGCCTTATATGTTTCGACTAATATAAAAACAACTGATGTAATAACATATTCTGATAGACAAAAAAACATAAGCGTATGAGTTTTTCGCCATCTATACAATCCTTCTTTTATAATTTTAATTTTAATATATTTTGTTTTAAATATCTCGATCCTTATAAATATCTTAATAATACTATGTCAATTTCACCTTTAACGATATCCAAACGTACAAGTTTAATTGCTAGATGTACAAGTAACCATAGCGTCATAGCATCAAGATAGTTTGTACTCGAGAATTACGTGATGATGTAGGGAAACTTGAAGAACGAATAATGCTCGAATCTCGAATGGTAACTGCTGAATCGATAATAGCGACGATTACGGGCTTTTCAGTCTCAATCTCGATCTCAATCACCATAATAATCTCCACTACCACACACATTTATGTAATTTCTTTTTTTCAGTCTGTTTATGAGATTATGTTGATGAATTCATGAGAATTTCGATTTCGTTGTGAAAAGAGGTTAAATCGATGGAAGTAGTGAGCATTTCCGTCAGTTCTCCGGTGGTTAGGATCTCTCAGACGAAAGTTTCCGATTGCTTCTTTGTTCCGATTCGGAGGAAGAAGACGATCGTCGATCGGAAGTTTGTATTCAATTCTACGAGTGGTTTCTCAAATCGCGCTTCAATTGATCACGGAATTCAAGCTGTTCATCTGGACGAGGTAAAACTAATTCAATTGTTGTTTGAGGAAGTTTTGGTAAGTGCATAATTTAACTGCGTATCTACTGTTATCGATTGAATGCCTGGCAATTTAGCGACTAAATCGGCTATCACATTTGTATTCAGAGAAAACAAGAGCTGAATGTTGCAAAATAAGCGAAATATGGCTGTTTTTCTTGAAGTTTGTTTAGATTTGAAGTGCTATGATATGTTGTGAAATGCATATTTACTTATTGACTACTTGGAAATGAATTAGTGAAACTATCCAATTCTGATTTATACATTTTTAATAGTGTGTAATGTCGTGCAATTGTTATGAATTATGATCAGCATGCTTTTACCATTTGAGAAGTAATTTCTAAGAGAGTGATACTATGTCAAAATCTTCATTTGTATACTCAATACATCTCTAGTAACTTCTCAGCCAGATTTTGTACTAATAACTTATGAACCATAATTTTTGGTTTGTAGTACTTGTTATCGTATAGAATTAATGCTTCTCTGAAAAGCATTTACCATCCACAAAGATCACAAAAACTAATATTAACAAATACTTTATTGATTTTTACCTATAACAAGTAAGCGTCTTTACACATTCCATATGTTAATAACAAATCCTCTGCTTTCCAGGGAAGTGATACTTTAAAAAGCAGAGTTTAGTTCCCTAATATTAATTTATCTCGTCCATAAGATCCTAACTGCAAATGTTTGATGGATTTTACCAGCTTGCCTTAAGTATATGAGAGTCTCACTGGTGTTACTCTCATCTTCAGTACCTATCTTAATAGGTGTCCTTTTGGTTGTTTACCATCAAATCTTTGATAACATATTTTATTCTGAATCATGATTGGTTGTCATGTTCTTTTTCACTTAACTACTTTTAATGAGCAACTCTACTAAATGTTATACATATTTTAGGTAGCTGCTGGCAAGCCAAAATCTTTAACCGGTTTGGTCAGAGATGTTGACTGGCCTTCTCCGAGTGATGAAATCCCATTTTGGAAGAGGAAGTTACACACTCATGATGCCAATCCAGAGATTCCTGTTAACATAGAGAGAGATTCTGATCTTTTGCATGTTATTCATGTGACTGCTGAAATGGCACCAATAGCAAAAGTTGGTGGTCTTGGTGATGTTGTAACGGGTCTAGCTCGTGCATGTTTATTACGTGGGCATAAAGTTGATATTATGCTTCCTTTTTATGAGTGTATCCAGAAAGACAGCATTCAAGAATTGTCATTAATGTCTACATACAATTCATATCATGATGGAAACTGGATCCAGACTAATGCATATAGTGGATTAGTTTCAGATATTCCAGTGATATTCATTGAACCAATGAACCAATTCTTTAAGGGTGAAGATGTATATGGAGGTTCATACAATGAGTTGGAAGCTTATTTATTTTTCAGTCGTGCATGCCTTGAATGGATGCAGGTTTGTAGGTTGTTATACACATCAGTCTAGTTGTGATAATTTGTAAATCTATCTGTCAAATATTAAACTCTAGAGTGAAAAAAATGCTTACACTCCAGTTGACCAGTTCCTTGTGTTTGAGATGCTGATATCTTTGAAATATGATTACCCTTCATAGATCTAGAATATTATCTATGATGTATCGAATAACTTTTATACCCCAATTTACACAATTACATGTTACCTTCAAGTAATCTGAAATATCCTTAAGAAGCCAATTGATTAAATGCAGGTTACTGGAACACAACCTGATATTATACATGTCCACGAATGGCAGACAGGTGCACTACCACTACTCTACTGGGACATGTACTGTTATCTTTCACTTCAGGTATGACCTTAGTTTGAGGCTATACTCTATTTTTGTGGGATCTCAAAAGGTTCTAAGCGAATCCATTATTTAATAAAAGTATATTTGCTTTGTAGAAACCAAGAATAGTATTGACAATCCATAATATGGAGCATTACGGGGAATGCAGGTATTCTCATTATTATTGATCTATTTGGCACTTGGTTATTGATACGTGTTATTTGTTCGCTTTGTGTACTTTACTTGCACATACTTATGATATTGTTTTCCTTATTTCCTATGTATTATAGCAGAAGTTTCATACCTGATTATCACATATTTTCAAATTAACAGCATCTTATATTTGATAACGTTAGAGTATCTTAAAATTTTGTTTATGCAAGATAACAGTCTCCCAGTATATAGATAAAATCATAACTGAAAATACTTTGGGTTTTTTTGGCAGACAAGAGCAGTTCAATAAGTGTGGCCTTGATGGTTCTTTATATGCAACTATTGACAAGGTAAGTTATAATATTTAGTGCGTGTCATCTCATCGCTCATAAATGTATGCATTACTTTCTTTACTGCGAAATTGCAATTTGCAATTAGAATTAGTCCATAGTTGTCAATAGCGAATAGCGGTAAATAGCGACAAGCCACCTATATGCTACGTAGCGATTAAAGTAGTAGGAAATCTAAGCAAAGACCCCCAAAATAGCTAAAATACTTCATTACTAATCATCTAAATCTCATATTTACCAAATAAAAAATAAATAAAATTAGAAAAAAAAACCCCGCTATGTAGTCGCTAGTTACAAATAGCGACCGCTTGGCGCCACGCTACATAGCGCGCTATAGCGGTCGCTATAGCCGCTATTGACAACAGGGAATTAGTCATCTTTGAGTTGTAATAAAAAGATGCCCTTTTGTGTTACTTATTTCTTTTAACTATATCTGTTGGAGAAAAAAGTAATGTCTTTCTGTATCTCTCAATTAATAGGCGATTGATGATCGAACCATTGGCCACAACCCTGAAAGGCTGAGTTTATTGAAAGGAGCCATTGTGTACAGCAATTCAGTAGTGTAAGTAGTTGTGGATTTCTGCATGTCATTTAATTGGACTTATATAACATAATTACATGTCTATTTGATAGTTATTCACCATGGTAGGTATTATTCAGCCAATCCTTTTGATTTAACACAATGATAAACTTTGTATTCATAGATTTCAAACACATAGCCAGCAGATCTATGTCCTTCAAGGTGCAGTGAGGACAGAAATTAAATATGATTTGACAATATGTTTAAGCAGTGATTATGATTCAACGTATTCGGTGTATGATTAGTTAATACTTGATATAATAAAATTTGAAACGAAAAGAAAATGTATTCTTTTGCCCAAAAAAGACTGTTTCAATCATACATTTTCTATATTCAGTCATGTCTGATATCATTTGTGTCCTTCAACCTGTAATTTCGTTCCTTGAAATCACTTTAGTAATATCTTCCTTTTTATGATATGATATCATTACTAAACCAAAGAACAACAAAATCAGGGGGATCTCTAGAGTTCAGAAAATTCAGATTAGATACCTCAAATTAGATGGATAAATGTCGCAATCTAAACAAACAAAAAATGTATATCAGGATCCTAGGGTAATCTTATTTATAGTTTCTTCCTAAATTGCGTCACTGGCTACTATGGAATTTAAATGTTGAAAAACTGTAATTAATTATTCTGCTTCCTGCATGCGCGCAAGCGCACACATAATTTCTGAGTTCATAATGACAGATTATTATTTTTCTTTTTCCAGTACAGTCTCTCCTACTTACCTTAATGAAACACTTTATTCTGGATGGCTTGCAAGCGCTTTGCTAACAAACCGTGACAAGTAAGCATATCAGATACATAGTTTAGTCTACTCATGTTGCCACTTCGTTAAAACTGAGCATCTATCATCATTACTTTTCTTTTATTTTTTTGTTTGAAATTTCTAATCAAATCATCTCTCTTTTACTACATGGTGCTACTGCTAGGTTGCATATTGGATTTCCATTTTACTTTATACCCTAATTGTGTAATTATCATCTACTGTAGATACCATGGCATTCTAAATGGAATTGATACTGTTATGTGGAACCCTGCTTCTGATGTTTTCTTGCCTGTCAATTATCATGGTAATATTTATCTTAGCTTTCATTCATATTCTTTATGGCTTATCAAATAATTACACTCTACTAACATCTTGCCCTTTAATTTAGCTTAAAAATAACAAGATTATATGGTCTTAAATAGTCTGATTTTATAAAGAGAAAAGCACGCACACAATCGTTTTATTGGTGTGTTATACCTATATAGCCCTGTCAGAAACATATCACTCATTTCATCAACTGAGAGTCATGTATAAGACTTTTTCCCATCAATATTGACTTCAACTAATGTGACATGTGACACCATATCATGATAGATCCATGTATGTATTATTATCTATGTATAGATTGAAAATATCTAGGGTTTGGCGGAGTAAAAGTAGATACACAACCAAAGATTTGCATATCTCATGGCTATATGTGAACTATCTTGACATGATACATGCGTATAACATACTCAGAAAAATGACTGCTTTCGTGATTTTCTTTTATAAACATTATATAATGCAAGTTCAATGCACTAACATTTTGCCCATCTCATTAAGCTCACAACACTGATGGAAAGCAAATATGCAAACAATATCTCCAAAGGGGGCTTGGTTTGGCCTATGAAGGCAGGGTGCCTTTAGTTGTTTGCATTTCTAGATTGGTTGCTCAAAAAGGTCTTCATCTAATTAAACATGCAATCAGTCATATTGAAAAACATGTAAGTTTTATGATATGATATATTACTACTACTTATAACATATTCTTCCTGAAAATAAAATATTCAAATTATATATGGTCTTCTTCTTCCTCCCTTTTTATAGGGTGGGCAAATGATTGTGCTGGGAAAAGCTCCAGATGGTAGGGTTCAAGGAGAATTTGAAGCTCTGGCTAATCTGGTAACATTTTGTTGGACTTTCTCTTGTTTTGTTATTTTATTTATCTAATTGACTGTTGCTTATTTTTCTTTTTCTAGCATAACAAAGGTTCTACAATCCGTATCCTCTTGATGTATAGGTAACGTCTCATTCATAAATTTTCCAACAAATTATGCTTAGTTACAAATTAGAATTCCTGCTTATTTGCAACATAATTTGTTTGTTAATTGCAGTGAGGAGCTGTCACACATGTTGTATGCTGCTGCAGACATGATATTGGTTCCTTCCATATATGAGCCATGTGGACTTGCTCAAATGATTGGAATGCGTTACGGTTCGGTAAATGATTCTGTCTAAAAACCCATATTTATTTTTCTTGTTTATGGTATTGGTAGACTAGTGAACCAACTTGCTATGATACATTCAGGTACCAGTAGTAAGGAAAACTGGTGGTCTTGCTGACACTGTTTTTGATATGGATGATCAGTCACAACCTGAGATGGCCAATGGGTAATCATTTAAATCATGTATTAAAATTACTTGAGTTAGTTATGTTAATGTTACTCAATTACCTTAATTTCTTGTGTAACCTTTTCTGTTGGTTTCTATTTTATCTTTTCTTATTCAATATTTTGATAGTTGTAATTATGTCATTTCATTATCATAATTTGTAACTTCTAAAAAATGTGTGAAAGTATTTGTAGGTCTAGCCTGAATTCCATAGAAGGAATATCATGTGTAAATACTTGATCCAGTATATTTCTTGTTAACATGTTATTATTTCTTTTCTATACAAGGTTTGTCTTTGAAGGGATTGATGAAGGTTCTCTTAGTCGTGCTCTTGATCGTGCATTTTCATGTTACGAGAGTAAGTTTGCATAATTACTTCATATCTTACTATCTGGAGCTTGTTTATCAAGAAATCTTTTGAACCAATCCAAAGTATGCACTCATATTTTTTTGTCGTGTCACAGAATCAATCGAGTGGGCGAAACTCGTTCAGAAAGTTATGCAAATTGACAACAGCTGGAATAAAACAGCCGGCAAGTACATTGATTTATACAACTCAATAAGAGTGAGATGGTGACATTCTGAATGCATCTTATCATCGTAAGTAGCACAAAACCAAGTTCTTTTAGCACAATAAATAAAATGTCAAAGATCCACACACCTCTTCAAAACTTTCCCAGATCAATCTGATATATTGAATGTTTTGAAATGCTGATGTTTTGCAATGTGAAACTTAAGATTATTTATAATGTGATGTGATGTGTTAACCCTTTGAGATGTTTGAATGTAACCAAGTGGTTAGTTTGCAACCTTCAAGTTGGTGTATTGATAGGTGTTTAAGCTTCCAATGGTTTTCTACCTCACCTCCTTCAAGGCCACCTATTAGGCTGCATATTTTCATTATTTTGATATGAAATAAGTGGTTAATTTACATATTGGGGAAACTTAGTTTCAATCTCTCTCTATTTTAAGCCACATAATCAACATTTAAGGGGCTGCAATCAAAACTTTCAAATTGTAAAAATAAAGTCAAGCTAGCATATTTTCATACATTCCTTTACTTGAGAATTGTACACTTGTTTTGGGGAACAACTGAATTAGCACCCTGCAATAACCCCCAAAAAGAAACTTCAAAACTACATTAAAAAAGGCATAGCCTCAACCGCATCTACCTCTAGAAACAATGAAGGGATGAAGAACTACAAGGTAGCCCAAAGTCAAACAGTCAACTCCCATACTTTACTAAAACGAGTGGTTATTCATTCTGATTGTCGGTGTCAGTCCATAGTAACTTCAGGGCAACACTATCCAGGATTCACAGATTCAAACTTTGCACCTGAACTTAGTTATAATATTTACTGTACTTCCCTATGTTCTTCCACATGGAGTGACCCTGCAACTCTATCAGCAAGCTGTGTTATCGAGGCATCATTCACGGCAGCAGGTTTGTTTTTTGTAAACTCCCGCTCTTTGGACCTCTTTTCCTGCAGGTCTTTCTCCCTCTCATCGTAGTAACTGAAATCGTCTAAAATTGATGTACTTGCATCATTATCTTTAAATATTTTCAGCATCGCGTTACCTGCTTCTAGTTTCACCTACACTCAGAAGAGTTCACATAATCACAAATTTGAATAAAACTGTGATCAGTAACAACTAATGTAAAGAATATGCTTATATATACATGTGTAAGTAAAATACCTCTTGTGAATCTCTGCTATGTGTAACTGGTTTGTTGTCATTGTTTTCAAGAATAACATGTCGGAATCGACTGTTGGGGACGTCCTTAATGATGTGCCACTTGACCCTAAACTGGCCACTCCATCTATCCTGCTGCCAATAGTCTGCATCATTCACAAAATCTACAGGTCCAACCATTTCAGCAACCCCACAGAACTGTCCACTAGCATTTACCTGTAAATAATATTAATCATCAGAAACTTGAAATAATCAATAATCAGTTGGGTAAAATGTGGTTTGTTTGTTAATTAAAGAATCTTACTGAAAAGAAGAGGAAAACCGGACAGGTGGCACCAGATTCCTTTGCTTCTTGATAAGCAGCATCTAGTTTTCTGTTTCCCAGTGGTGTACTGGCCCAAACGCCGTATTTGATGCTTTTATGAACATTTTCTTCACTAAAAGACTTTATTACGAAGAATTTAGCATTTTCATAGGCTGTAACAAAATCAGGTCGGTTGTAAAGCTCAAGATCAAGCCTAGACGACATGTCATTTTTACCATCACCCGCAACATTCTTATTGCCCTTTGGTTTTGATGCCCTTGGTCCTCTATTACGATCATTGGTAGTACCGTGTGACTCACTAATTGTGCTAAATGCATCCTGGTTCCTATTTTTAACACCTTTCTCAGGCACAAAACGGTTCAGGTGACTAGCTTCCCCATGAATAATGCCATTATACCCTCGATAAGATCCGCTTTGTGGGTAAACTCTTGTGGAGGAACCTGATACTGACCCATACCCATATGGCGTCTGCTGCTGTGGAATCTAGAAATCAAGAACACAAGGTATATATACATTATATATGCTTTATATGCTAAAAAGGTCAAATATAAAATCCCAATAATATATATTTAGAGAACAAACCTGACTAGAAATGTGCTCATATGAGCCAAGAATGCCAACTGGCGCAGGGTATAAGGCTGCTGACGTTAGTGGAACGGCATAGCTACCTGAGCCTGAGGACACTGAATGATTTGGTGCTGAGTCACCAGAACCGACATCCCCAGGATATTTGTAATATCCTACATTATTATTTCCATTATTATATTGCAAATAATAACCAGATCCGGGGCCGAGGAAAACATTGTCAGAAAAAGCCTCTTGACTGCTGTTTACCGATGAAGAAAGATCGGCTGGCAAAGCAGACGTAAAATGAGGAGAAACTTGTTGTGAATAGTAATTTGGGGACATAGGGACTTGATGTGGTGAAAACAGCTGCCCATCTATCATTATTGGAGACAAAGGGGCAGCCGGGGAAAATTGACCATATGCCACCTGGGCATCAAACCCATAAGCAGGGTGAAACAGTAGTGGTGCGTTATCATTGTATATAGCCTACATCAGGTCAAACACATAGTGATCAGAAGAACATGTGAATTTGATTGTTAAAAATGGAATAAATTTGTTATTGCTAAGGACGTAAAGAAGATAGTGTTTATTCTCACCGGAGGCACAATTTGCAAGTTGTTACCATGAACATAGTTTGAATAGTCTCCCCAATTAGCCGAGCCATCATCATAACCTGATGCCAAAGTACGAACAAATCAATGAGATATTAAACATCCATAAAATATGGATTAACATAAAGCGCTTAATGTCCAAAAATCAATATTTTATAATCATTTATAAACATTTTGTGTATATGATCATATAAAATATACATCGTTTGAATATAATAGGACTTTTCAACACCATGTGATCTGTTAACCATTTTGATCAAAGATATTTTTTAAATATTTTACCCATTCGACGATTTGGAGAATAAACACAATTCAAATCGACAAATACAAAAGAAAATGGGTCAAACATGCCACCTCCAGATACAGGATTAACATCACATAGTTAAAGCGGAAAATAGCCCTTTGTAACCTTAAAGAAGCCTTATATATCATACGAGACTAACCTCCATAAAAATAGGTATGTTCTTGAGGAGCAAAGATAATCGATTGGTTACAAGGTTCTGAGCTCCATTTGCGTTCAACGCTTCTGTGTGGTTGGATACATTTCTTCTGGACCCTGTGATGGCTGCATCCGCAGAAGGATTCGGAGAAACAATCCTTTCATGTTTGGGTGAAATTGGCTGATAATACAAACAAATTAATAATTTAAAACACATAAAATCAGAAACCATAACAAATTGAAATATGGAACCGAAAAGCTAAGCAGCACCTTATTCATGTAGTTATCAGGCAAAAGCCCCTCACCTGCAGGAGAAAAAACCATAATTATCAAGTTATTTATTGCACTTGTTATAAAAGGCACACAAGTAGCGCCCGAAGGGCAACATACTCGAACAAAATATCGCTTATAACAGGTTGACGCTCTAACCATGTCATTCTGCTAGCACGGTACAACAAACCATTCAAATCACTTAAAAAACTAATGATGTGGCTCATCAACCAGTGATTCAGATGATCACAAAAGCACACAAAAAGTCTACTAAAGAGCCATATACCAGAGAAAATATCAGTCACAACCGTTTGACAATGTAATCATACTAATATGGTAAAAAAATCCGCTCGGGCTCGGGCTCGGGCTCATCATGGCAGCATCTCTCTTTTACAAACTTATAATTATACTTGGAAAAATACACATTAACATAAGCTTGTCCAAAGACTTTTAGACATTCTTTCATGTTACTGTAATTGTAATAGCCTAATAGGTCAACCTTGACCAAATCACTAGTCAAAGTCAGCATCTATCCAACAATTTAAATCTAATCACAACAAATTTATCCAAAGTAAAAGCACAATTTTACATAAATCTTCGATTTTAGTGCTGCAATTAACAAGGTGCAAGATCTGAACACCAAAACAATGACCAAACAATCTTCACTGACCAATTTCAATACAGATTCGAATTTCAAAGCCCTAAATCATGATAAAAACTCGCAAATTGAATAAACAGAAACCCTAGATTCCCAAATCGTATAAAACCAAAGTCAAATTCACGATCACACAAATCGATATTACAAAAACAATCAATGACGCAAACAACACAACAACAATGTTGAATAAAAAAACGAGATCAATCGGTTTCCCCCAAATCAACAAACGAATTTCACATCATTACCGACAAACACACAGAAAAATAGCAAATTAGCAACGAACACATACCGGCATGCAAGGGCAAAGATGAAATTGACGCAGAAGAGACTCGATCTTTCCCCTGTTGACCTTTTTCTTCCATGATTCTTCCGAATCGCCTCAAATCAAATCGATATTTACAAAAAAAAAAACTTAAAGATAAACAGAATCTGAACAACAATATTGAAGAATCAAATTCGAATTCCTCATAATATCATCATCATCACCATCATCAGTATAGAATATATATAAATTATTATGAAAATCGAAAAAATGAAAAATTGAAAGGGTTTTAGGTCGTATATACGTAAACACGAATTTATATTTATATATAACGGACGCTATGCATATATAAGAAACTTCTCGCTCTTTTCCTTTTGTTGTTTGATTTTATTTTCCTTTTTTGTCATTCATTAATTATTATATAATGTTTTTTCTTCCTAAAATATTCATTTTCTAATGATTAAAGATTGTCTCTATGACTCTATGGTCATCTATTATTTCTTCGGATGTGTTATTAAAATCCATATTGTTTTAAACATGTATATATGTGGTACCTGTCATATAAGTCTTTTTAACATTAAGGTTACTTTAAATATTTAAGTTTGATCATGTTGGTTAACTGATTATGATCATGTTAAAGGATTTGTAGATTTGTAAGCGGTGTGTATAGATTTATAAATGATTGTTTGTGCTTTTAACTTTTTAACATTTTAAAATTTGATTTCAAATGCGTTGGTGATGTGTGTATACCATTTTTCTTTTCAGAACTTTCATTAATTTGTATTTCTGAATTGTTATTTTTCTCGCTAGACATGGTTTTAAGGATGATGTAAAATAAGTTGTGAAAAATAAGGTACGTTACGATTGTATCATATCATTACATATTATTAAGTAATAACTAAATAAGGGTAGGGCTACTCATAAGTTAAGGCGAGTCAAAATAGGATTTGGCTCTTTTCGGTATGATTTGTAAACGAACCAAACCTAATTGGTTCGGTTCATAAATAGGACGAAGTGAAACTTGCTTGGTTAATAAATTATCAAAGCCGAGCGAGCATCAAATTTCTTGAAGAACCATAAATGAAAGATTCATTTTTCACAATTTTATGGCCTTAAAGATTATTTTTTCCATCTTATTTATTAGTATACGATTGATATTGTTTAAATTAAAATGATTTTGTTTTTAAAGTAATTACAATGTATAAAAACTTTATAATGTCATTCAACCTATGATCAAAAATAGATATCTATAAAATTTAATCTAAAATAATAAATGAAAAACAAAAGGTCAGTTAAGGATTAAATATTAATTTGCTAAACATACCTTTAAATATACGTTCTAGCATTTATATAACACTATTCATCGTAAATAATAAAATAGTATATCGAAACTTCTAACAACAATATTTATTTAAGAGCCTACCAGCAAGTTACGTTGTGGACCAGCAGTATTCATTTTGACATTCTAGATGATACGCTATCATGTAATTTTTCAATGTAAATGTTATTAATTTGAATCTCGCTTGATGTAATATAGTTTAAATGGATCATAGGTTTTATTACAATCGATTTTTAGGCGGTGGTTTTCGTGAAATGATGAGTGGGTTGAGTCACCAGAGCCGTTTGTTTTCGCAGCCGTTAATATAGTTGCCCATTCAAAAAAAGTTAAACCATATATACTGATTTTTATATTACTTTTCTGTCGATGTATTAAATGTAGTTAAACAATTTTATTTTTTTTATGCATTTAAAATGTGATCTTAAATAGTAAATACTATAATTTTGAAACACAATCATTTTTATGAGCTTTTAAATGGTGAAAATATAAGAGAGAGAGAGGCGAACACGTGTTTTTGTAGACTTTGTGACCGAAATCAGGGGGTATTTGGAAAGAAAAGAAAAAATAGGGGTGAAAGTGTAAATGTATAGATAAAGTAGCAACGAAGGAAAGTCTTTCTTGGGGACGGGGTTACCCAAGATATACCTACCCCACCTTGTTTCATTTATTGATATTGACTCAATAATTGAATACTACAAATTTAATGATTTATATTCGCAACCAGTTATACTTTTTGTATATATTTATATTTACTAATTATACAAGATAATATTTATGTATCTGCTTTGTTTTATCTTTTATCATTTAGTATAGGTATCGTTAGTTTACATCATTAAGTTAAATAATATGATTATCTCATCAGAGTATATGTATTATTTCATCTCCTCTTGTTAATTTACAATATTTGCATCTAATTATATTTTTGAAATCGCTCTGGTTCTTTTTCACCTCCATTTTTGATGTAATCAAAGGATATGGTGCTCTGTTGATGCGGTAAGCAAGCAACCATATGAACCTCTTGTATCCCCCGTAATCCAAGATGACGTCTTTATTCTTCTACCCAAGAGGTATGGTTCTATTCTCGTCATCGGTTTCTTTGTTCTTGTCGAAGATTCTATTATTGACGATGGTGTTTTGAATATTTTGTTTACTTATTCCACCCCACTTTAGCCTTTTACTTCAAGTCATTGATGTTCTTTAATCTTTTTCAAATTGTAGTCGGGGCTCTAATTAATGTAAGTTCATTGGATGGTATGACCTAGAAATGTGTCAAAGGTCTTTGAAGATCTCACCAAGTCTAATAAAATCAAAGAATGATCTTGAAGCTAGAAAGAACAAACTTGAAACAAAATTGAAAGCAAGTGAAGAAGAGGGAAGACAAATGAGAAGATATGATATACAGTTGAATTGGTTTTCTTGTTTTCGTCATACCTTTAAGCTAATTTAAACCATTGTCACCATTAGTGATTTCCATTTTGGTTAAATTTCCACATGTATCACCCATCTTGTAATCGTCAATATATTGCCAAATATGAAATCTCCTCATATCAATTCAAGTCACATAGGTAGCACGAGAGCAGAGGATATGAGTTGTTGTCAATAGCAAGATGCAAAGGATTTTACTAGGTATACAAACACGGGGGAGATGAAATTATACATCTATCCTCATGTTATAAACATGTGACCCAATTTAATAGTGTAAACTAAGAACATTTCAAAAAACTGACCAAAGATAAGAAAACCATGTATATAGAAGTTTTTCAGTATAAATAGTAAAGATAAATGTTAAAAAATAATACTAATTACAAAAAATCCGTAATTTAATCCAAAATTATAAGTATTATACCTTTAACATTAAAAGTATTTATTAAGAGTTTGATATATCTATACTACTATCTATATTTATACTACTATATAAAAGAGAAAACATGACTAAATTTATAATTTCACATCAATTTTAAGATGACATATGAAAAGTTGTAAACTACTATATCAATTTTATACTACTATATCATTTTAATGTGATAAGATTTATTCCTATTTTACCCATTTTAAGTTTTAAATACTTGTACTTTATCATTCCTAATAAATATAAAGTATTACTTTTATATTAAGTACTATTATATTTAAGGTTATTTTAATCTATCTATATCTATACAACTATATAATATAATTTTTTTGATAATATTGTAATTTTAATTCATTTTTAAGACATTTAAGAACAATTTCATTACATTTGGTACAAGTAATTATGCATAAATAACTTGTTATTTATAAAGTTGCTCATCCCTATAGTATTATAGATATGTTTGATATCCCACATTAATCAAATAAAAAAACAAAATGAGAGTTAGTATAATAAAAAAGAGTTATCTAAAGACACAGTCCTAAAAATATTTATATCCCGCAGCACCGCACAGGTTTCACCCACCGGTTGTCATGTACACAAACAATTCATGAGTTGCTGATATTTTTTATGTTTTTTTTTCCTTTTAGACTAATATATAAATACAAATCATTACGGAAATAAAACAATTAGAATAACCTCTTCAGTTCAGTGGTTTCGTAGCATATTGCATTCATGAGCCCGAAGATAAAGCTTTTTCGAAAATTTCATATTAGGGAGTGTGATGTATTACTTCTACAAATCTTAAGCAATTAAAAGCACTCTAACATCAAATATCAAATATTTAAATGTCTTTTATTATCAAATTAAAAATTAATTACAACTAAAATATTAAAATAGGGGTAGAAACCCATACAATCTCAAACATAACACAAATTACACAACACATCCCATTTTTATATCAACTCTCTTCAACTTATTACAAATCAACACAAACTTAACATTGTCACATATACTCAAACCATCTTCAATCTTTATGCGGGTAGAGGCGAATAGGCAGACCCTTGGCGGGGCTCGGCATCGGGTTAACCACGATCTGCTCATCGGGAATTATTTTCTCCCATTTATACTTTGTTACGAGATGATGCATGAACACGAGTATTTCTAGCCGAGCATACTCTTTTCCAGGACACATTCGCGGGCCTCCCCCGAATGGCACAAATGTGTATGGTGCGGGCCCGTTACCTTCGAATCTTGACGGGTCGAATTTCTCGGGTTCTGGAAAGAACTCAGGGTTTTTATGGGTTGAGTTTGCACTCCAGTATAACTATATAAAGAACATAAAAAGTTTGTTAGGAATATTGGGTCAGCCCAAGTTGAGTTTAGAGGCAACTTATTTACAAAATTACATAATTGGGTATTAGGGACTAAGAATTACGATTGAAAAATGTCGCAAAAAGGTTTGGTCGCAAAATTTTTGAATGACATCGGTCGATCGTTAGTATTTCAGTCGCGCAAAAAATGGTCGCAAATTTAACGAAGGCTATTTTAGTTGCTAAAAGCTATAAAAAAATTTATTTAAGTCATGAAATAGATCAGCGATAGATTTTTTCGGTCGAAAAACTGGTCGCAAGCGGTCTTTAACGATCTATTTGCCCTAAAACTGGTCACAAACTTAGCGAAGGCTATTTTAGTTGCTAAAAGCTATCGCAAAATGTTTTTAGTCGCAAAACAGATTAACGACATAGATTTTTCTAGGGAAACTTCTGGTCGCAAGTGACCTATAACGACGCATTTGCGACCATTTTGACTGTCGCAAATAAGTGTTTTTTATAGTAGTGTATGCATACCTTCCAGCCCTTTGGAATAGAGTAGCCATTGTACATGAAATCAGTAATGGCTTCTCTAAAAGCACCTTGTAGTGGTGGTGCTAATCTAAGCACTTCACATGCAACATTCCATGAGTACTTCATTTTTGATAAATCATCCCAGTTTAATAGTTCTCCTTCTGCTTTAGACTTTGCAATTTCCATTTGTTCTGCATGTGTTTATAAATTATTATATCTTTATTTTACTCTGTAGTTATGTATAAAATTTAGGATTTAGGGTTTAGGGTTTCAGACCTTTATAGACACCGTTATAGATCTCGGGCAACTCAGCGAGATACTTAACGATAAACGCACAAGCCGAGCTAGCAGTGTCATGCCCGCCGATCAACAACCCGAGGATCTTGTCAGCGATATCATATTCCTTCATGAATTTACCGTCTTCGTCGCTAAAAAGAAGCATATGTGACAAGATATCTTGAGTTGGTGTTGCTTTCCCTTGAGACAAATCAACTTTCCTTTGTTTCACAATGGCCAAAAGTTCTTTCCTTATGAAATTCGCCGCGTTGATCCCTCGTCGAAAAGGCGTCCCAGGAAGATCAATCGGGATCGCGAGTAGCCCCAACGCGATGCTCTCAAACGGGCCCGATAAGTACCTAACCCTTTCGGGGTCATCAATACTAAAAAAATCTTGCATGCTAACCAAAAGGTGAAGTTTTTGGTTAACTCATATGTCACAACTTGATCTTTCCCATCCCACCACGTCGCAAAGTGTTGTCGCGTGACAACGTCCATAACGGGGACATATCGATGCAGGGCTTCGGGTTTGAAGAAGCTCGGGAGCATTTTTCGCACTTTGATTGCTTCGATCTTCGACGTTTTATCGGACGAAGGAAATATCTTGTCTACTGAAGCAGGCCACCATGCTTGCACAAGTTTATTTTCATTTGAGAACAAGAACTTGTTACCTTGTGCACCACAAAACACTGCAGCATCTTCTAACATAAGCGATGTGCGAAACACTATCGGTGAAAACTTCGACATGCGGTCGAATATGAACTTTTCCGGGTGGCCCTTCCATCCGGTCGAGAGAAACTCGAAGCTTTCTCCGATCACGGGCCACCCGGTTCGACCCGGGGGAAGTGGCTTTTGATCTTGTGTTAGTTTGGACTTGAAGATGAAAAAGTAAAGGGAGTAAGAAAGTAGAAAAACAAAGAGAGATAGAAGAGATGCATATAAGATATCCATTAGTAATTGAATATTTGTGATCAAATTCTTTGTGATTTTTGTGTGTTTTACAATGAAAATGAAGAGTGTATATATACAAAGTGAGTGTGAGAGTGTGACAAGGGTGAAGATATCAAAAGGCTAGATTATGCTTTCTTTGAAATGTTTATGGGAGATAGAGGTCAAAATAGTGGATCTTTATATTAAAATGTTGACCACAAATTTGTTTACAATTTTCTAAAATATAGTTGAGTGTTTAAATTTCCGTCAATAATCTGTGAGTGATCACACGCCACTGACAAATGGTCATAAATTTTATTTTTATTTTTCGAAGTTTTTTGATATTCGTGATAACCAGTTTATAATTACCGACGAAAAAAAGCCATTGAATGATATTTTGATAAACTGATTGTTAATTATATAATTTGCTTTACATTTTAACATGGGTTCATGTTGACCTTGTTGTGTTGTACTCATTATATTGTTGCATACTTATATATGCATTTTATTGATATAATCATTTTTAAAGTCGTATCCAACTATACAAGATTAGTTTCGATCTCATACAAGTATGCAATTAATATGTTGGATATAATTTACGAAAAACATATGTAATATGTATAATGTATAGTCTTTTAATTTGTAGCACATATGGATTTAACGTTTTTGTGCTTCCACTTTATCATAGAAAAAATGATATGTCACATCCAATGACAATAATTACGTTTTGCAACTCCATGACCGGTTTTTTTAGATGTTGAGTTGGAAAAAGAAATGTCGCGACCATTATCAACTATTTTCGTTGTCATCTTTGTACAGGATGATCTGATCAACATGTTTAACATGTTATCCAACTTGTTTATTTTATAACCTTTAATTGTACCCTATATATACGGTCCAAAAGATATATAGTATGCATATGATGATCCAACAAAAAAACTTGAAAAAGAATATGTAAGCAAGATGGGCGGGTCAACCTGGTTGGATGATGAGTCAAACTCATTCGGTTCAAAACACGATCATTTCTTATAAAAATGTTAAAACAAACAAAATTACCACAATAATAATAATAATATAAATATTCGAATAGAGCGATTACCCATTAATCCCCTTTTGCTAAGATCCGAATCCTCCAGTATACTAAAGATTAATACAAGAATTTCGAACATATGGTGATTTTAAGTCTGATAAATATTTAATTGTCAAAGATGATAAGGATTAAACGTTTAAGGATATAGAGATGCACGGTCTAAATAATCACTTAATGTCTATGTTCTACTAAATTTAGTGATATAAAGATGCACGGTCTAAACGTTTAGATGATAAGGATTAAACGTTTAGTGAAATGATACAACATCTGCGCTACCTGTCTTATCTGTTATCAGTATTTTTAAGGTCAAATAGAATTAGAAAAACCAAGTTCACTAAAATGAACAATCATAGATAATAAATTTCATTTATTTTGTGAATATATTTTTATGCATCAGTTTCTGGTCAAAAACATCTGGACTGTTCTTCCAGAGTTTGATTTGAATCTAAAGCAATTTGTTTGATTTTCAGCTTCATATTCATGTCAGGTCACTATTCTTGAAGATGATTCTAGGTTAGTTTTGAATGGGTAAAGTTTTTTTATGAACCTGGCTTTTTGTTGAGATTTGTTTGAATAACTGAATCTTTTTTGTTTCTACTCTTGATAGTCAAAGCTAGATTTGTAAAGTTAAACCTTATGTTTAAGGTGACAGCCTTCCAAAATCTTTAGTTAAGAAAACTATATTTGTAATTTTGAAAATAAAAAAAGAAATTTTGAATTTGCTACATATGATTAGATATATAAAGTTTTAATTGTTAAGAATCAATTTATTTTTACATTCTAATGTGTGGTCACACTCAAACATAATAATCTAATCTCAATACTCAAAAGGTGATGGGGTAAGTGACATGAAGAAGAAAGATTTCCGGACTAATGAGCTGTTTGGCAACTTCTAAATGATTAAGTGCTGAACCATTAAGTATTGAATCATTAACAGGTCTGAACATTAAGATGTAGTATATCATTTAATTATTCAAAGACAAATATCTGACCAATTCAGATATATGTTTTAATAATTTAACATTAAACCTCTTAACCATTCAGAGGTAAATGTCTTAAACATTCAGACATGTGTTGGTGAAACAAACAGTCTGAACCATTAAATGCTGAACCATTCAGACATCTGAACTATTAAGAGGCCGATTAAGAGCTGTCAAACAACCCTTAAGTATTGATGTGTAAAATTCACCCCGTATGTATGGACAAGAAAGGTTGGGTTCAAGTTTATTGTCGCATCAAGTATAGCATTGTACATTGTTACATAAGGGTTATGATTTCACCTTACAATTTATCTTTTGACCGTAAAATACCTACAATTATGTAAAAATAAGTAGCCAGTGTCTAGGGACGATTGCTCCAACTTTTTTTGTCACAAGAAATGAGGTTTTAAAGATACATTGTACACGTATGCTTCTTTTGTTACAAAAGGCTTTTGATTTATTTATAAATCATGCATGTTGTGTTCCTCCTTATGACGAGCAAAACACAGACACAAAAGTGGGCTCTTACATCACCAAAATTGCATACACGTAAAGTTAAACTCCTATATCTTATATTAATTACTAAGTTGGATTTACATTTAACCCTTACATATGTTTTCACTTTCAACTTTAATCGCATATACGTTTAACGTTTTACAAATTTTGCGTTTTACGTCTCGGTTTAAAGTTTTCGAGTTAACATATCGTAATCTGCGTCTATGGTTCAATATTTTTACTTCTAATTTTTCCATTTAACGGCCATGTTGTGTTTACATTTCGATCTAATTTATACACATTAACGTATCACAACACATGCGTATGGTTTAACGTTTTTATATCTATTTTTCATTCAATTTTATGCTTCCGCTGTAACGTACGAAGCTTAATACTAGTATAATACTAATTACCAACTTGTTTGGTGCATTATTGTTGTACATTAAGCTTTAAAGGTTGTACTCTTAATTATTTTGTATTATTTAACATATTAATTATTATATATGTTAATAATTATAAACTTATTTGTGCATCATGGATTGTACCTAAATTTTAGTGTGTTGTACTCACTTTTGGTTTTTTTATTAATTTTAACCCCAATGTTTTTACATCTTATATAACTTAACCCCTACACTTTTTCATTTACAACTTTGGTTCTTTATATTTTTCATCTTTTACAAATTCATTTTACGTTCGATTTAAATTGTATGAGTTAACACGCCACAATGGGTGTCACACCCCAACCTTGACGGCGGAAACGTCGAAGTGTGAGGGTTAAGATTGTTCACAACCACATAACGCTATGATTAAATGTAAATGCCATTAATTAATTGTTTTCAACCACCACATACATCAATGTCTCAAAATCAAACAAACAATACAGTAAGAAATCCCAAAAGTTCTTATTAGGTCTAAGTCCATGTCCTAAGTTTAAGCATTTCCTTCAATCATCTTTTAAGCTTGCACATTACCTGAAACATGTTGAAAATAAGGTCAACTAACAAGTTGGTGATTCTCATGGTTTTAAGTACAATGGTATGTTCTACATACAGTAATACAAAATAAAAAAATGTGGCATTCTAGTCAATGGTCACAGAATAAGCAGTATATAGAACATGCATAGTTACAACCAACCTTGACTGAACAACATATGAATAAGCATGATTAGCTAAGTGTATTTGGTTCCCTAGTGCACAAGCATACGGCTCCTAGGAGTCGGCAATACATCGACTTTAGCACCAAATAGGCTTGTCGGGCCAAAGATCTAAGACTTTGCCAGGCTAGATTTAGTTAATGATTGCACACATATGCACATCTCATATATACTCAACACATTCAATTAACCACGACTATGTAAAGAATTGCACGTGCATAATAAGTATCAAAGCGTGTAGGAGTATGTTTGTATAACCAACATGTTTCACCCCGAAAGGTGTAAAATATATGTAAATGGGGCATAAGAACTCACATGATAATAAGAAGACTTGAAGATGAAATAAGATAACACGTATAATTTCAACACAACGTCACAAGGCACCTAAATAAGAATAAAGTAGCGCGTTATAAACGTTTTGATGATTATTTTGTTTTAAGGTTCTTAATTATGGATTGAATAGAGGTTGACATCAATTTATTTCGTGTTATTAATGTGAATCGGGTTAATGGAACGAAATGATAATTAGATTTATCGTGCGAAAGAGAACGCTAATAAGGAAATTTATCGTGCGTTTATCCGATTATGAAGGTTGTATTGATTGTAATAAATCAAGAATAAATAAATAAATATATATATATATATATGTATGTATACTTACTTTGATATGTTTATATAAGTATATATTGTATAAGTATTAATCATTCTAATTGTTTGACAATCTATATACATGCATATATATACATACATATACTTTACAATATATGTATATAGGTAAGAATTATACAAATTGTTTGCCATATATACATATATTATACATATATATATGCATGCATATGTCAAAATATTTTTACACAACTATTATCTTTTCAACATAACAACATTATTTTAAATAATTTAAAATAAGAAAAAAAACCCCAATGTGTTTTAAATTTAACATACTCATAACCCTTGATTTAATAAAAGAATACAAAAATGGTTAACTAAATTCTGAAAAAAAATCAATTTCTTAGAAATTTTTAGAATTAAAATATACAAAAATACATAATAAAAGAAGGAAAAACAGAAAAAAAAGAAAAAAAATAAATAAAAAAAAGACAAAACAGAAAAAATTAAATAAAAAGTGAAAGAGAGAAAAGGGGGGTGTCCCGGGGTCGAACCCGGTCTCCCTTGGGAAATGGGGTGCGGGAACCAGTGAACCAGGGCCGTGGCCGTGGTTCACTCCGGTTTCTTTAATTTTAAACAAGGCTTCCCCCGTTTCCCCCAAATCCGATGAACCCTAGGTTCATCTAATCCAAAATCGACCCTCGATTCGATGTTAATCATACGAATCATCATGGGGCTTTTGATCCTTGGACCGAATCGAGTAGACTACAGGTGTTAATTACCTGTTTTGGTGAGGATTTGAGGTTTTTCGAGTTCGAGTTGAGCTTCGGGTGTTCTTGAATTGGGGTTTTTCGATTGAGTGATTAATCTGCGCAATTGAGGGTTTAGGGAGTTTAAGAACTTCAAATTGAATCAGTAAACCCCATTATATAGCTTCGATTACACGGTTTCGGGCTTAACACATTCGATTGAAACCGCGTTCGAAGTTTACCCAAATTAAGAGATTCGGGTTGTTATCTTGAAATGTTGATTGATTTGCGGATTGATTAGGCCGCGTATAAGTTTGAAGTGTTAATTTGATTGATTTAGTGATTCAACCGAGATTTGATTCGAATTTTACTCGGTTAATCCTCGGTTTGATTTGGAAGTATAGCACGAGCGGGAAACTCAATTTGGGTAGGGTTTGAGTTCGAATCGCAAGGCCGAGAGGTTTGGGCGGTTTGAATGGGTCAAAACCGATAAAAATGGTGGTTTGTGGCTTCGCCGGAGCTCGCTGGCGCCGTTGCCGGAAAAGCGGAAACCCGATTTGAGTTTTGACTATTTACACAACTAGTCCCTCCATTTTGTGCTTCAAACATTAAGCTTAAAGTTTTAATTTGATGTTTCAAAATTTGCATTAAGACCCCCTCAACTTTTTAAACCTTAATTATTCAAGTTTTATTATATTATTAGTATTATTATTATTATTATCATTATTATTATTATTATTATTATTATAATAATTATTATTATTTTTATAATTATTATATTATATATATATATATTATATATATTTTTTACATTTACTAACGAGGCCACGCACCAACATAAAAATTAAGAACGGAAAAATTACAGGATGTTACAGTCTCCCCAACTTAAATTAATTTCGTCCCGAAATTACAAATAACGAAAGTTACAAAACAAAGAAGGATAAGTCTTCCTCATGTGATCTTCACTTCCCAAGTGAATTCTGCTCCCCGTTTGTTTTCCCATCTAACCTTTACAATTGGGGTAGTAGAGGTCCTAGTCTTCTCTCATAATGCGATCCATGATTCGCGACTGTTTACGAAATGCAGGGACTCGTCGATCTGGATGTCTTCCAATGGCACATGCAAGTCATCGTCGGCCAAACACTTCCTCAGGTTCGAGACGTGGAAAACCGGGTGAATTCCGCTAAGGTCGGGGGTAGTTCGAGTTTATAGGCTACTTTCCCGACCCTTTTTAAGATCTTAAAAGGTCCTACAAATCTCGGAGCTAACTTACCCTTTCTTCCAAAACGAACTACACCTTTCCATGGCGAGACCTTGAGAAGGACCATCTCCCCAACTTGGAATTCTAGTGGCTTGCGACGTTTATCAGCGTAGCTCTTTTGTCGACTCCTAGCTGTTTCCAAGTTCTTGCGGATGATAGCAACTTTATCGGTCGTTTCTTGTATGAGTTCGGGACCGGTGATAAGATTTTCGCCCATGTCGGTCCAGCAAATCGGGGAACGACACTTACGACCATAAAGTGCCTCAAACGGTGCCATTTGGATGCTTGAATGGTAACTATTATTGTAGGAGAACTCTGCGAGTGGTAGATGCGTATCCCAGTCGCCACCAAAATCGAGAACACAGAGACGCACAGGTCTTCCAGAGTTTGGATTGTCCGTTCCGTTTGACCATCGGTTTGGGGATGGTAAGCTGTGCTTAAATCCAACTGCGTACCCAGAAGTTCTTGCATGGAAGACCAGAAGTGAGAAGTAAATCGAGCGTCTCGGTCGGATATGATGTGAGGGCACACCGTGACGACTTACAATCTCGTCGATGTAAATCCGGGCTAGCCTTGATGTCTTATACGTGTCGCGTATGGGTAGGAAATGTGCTGACTTGGTTAATCGGTCGACGATTACCCATATGCTATCGTGCCCACGAGGTGTCCGAGGTAGCTTGGTTTGAAGTCCATGGATATATGTTCCCATTTCCACATGGGAATTTCGGGTTGTTCGAGTAAGCCACTTGGACGTTGATGTTCCGCTTTAACCTTCGTGCACGTGAGGCACTTAGCAACGTAGGTTGCTATGTCTCGTTTCATTCGGGCCACCAATATTGACTCCGCAAGTCCATGTACATCTTATCGGAGCCCGGGTGGATAGAATAGCGAGTCTGATATGCTTCATTCATGATAAAAGCCCGAAGGTTATTACGTTTGGGAATCCAGATTCGGTTTGTGAAATATATCAACCCATTGGCTCTTGCTTCCAGTGAGCTACAAGATTGGGCTCAAGTTCATCTTTCATACTCTCTTCGACTTGCACTGCCTGCTGGGCTTCTCGGATGCCTGACTCGAGGTCACAATCGATCCTCAAATTTTGCAGTAACACGGTAGCATTGTTGACATCAAGTCGGACTTCAGTGTCAAACTCTCCCAAAGTATCGAACCATTGCCGACGGTCGCGAATCTCTTGGACGGAAACCATCTTTTGGTGCGTCTTCCTACTCAACGCATCAGCTACGACATTTGCCTTGCCGGGATGGTATCTGATGTCGCAGTCGTAGTCACTAATTAGCTCCACCCATCGACGTTGCCTCATATTGAGATCCTTCTGATTGAAAACATGCTGGAGGCTCTTGTGGTCCGTGTACACTATACATTGTGTGCCATATAAATAGTGTCTCCAGATTTTCAAGGCAAAGACCACCGCTCCGAGCTCGAGATCGTGCGTTGTGTAATTTACCTCATGAACCTTCAATTGCCTCGAGGCGTAGGCTATTACCTTTCCCCGTTGCATGGAGGAACGCAACCAAGGCCTTGTCTCGATGCGTCACAATATACTGTGAAATCGTCGTTTCCATCTGGTAGCGTTAAAACAGGAGCGTTGCATAGTTTATGCTTCAATGTCTCAAACGCCTCTTCTTGTTCGGATTTCCACTCGAACGGCTGGTTCTTCCGGGTCAAGAATGTGAGTGGCTTTGCGATTTTTGAGAAGTTGGCAATAAATCGTCGATAATACCCGGCTAGGCCAAGGAACGATCGAACTTCCGTTGGAGTCGTGGGAGTACCCCAATTCCTAACAGCTTCAACCTTTGCAGGGTCGACGTAATTTCCTGGCTATTCACAACGTGTCCCAAGAAGTGTACTTCTTCAAGCCAAAACTCACATTTTGAGAATTTTGCGTATAGTTGTTCCTTCTTCAACAGTTCGAGGATTTGCCGGAGATGAAGTTCATGTTCGGTGCGGGATTTGGAATAGATAAGAATGTCATCGATGAACACAATGACAAATTTATCTAGGTATGGCTTGCACACTCGGTTCATAAGGTCCATGAAGACTGCAGGAGCATTGGTTAAGCCGAAAGGCATAACCATAAACTCGTAATGCCCGTACCGAGTGCGGAATGCGGTCCTTGGGATGTCGTCTTCGTGTACTCGCAGTTGGTGATAACCCGAACGCAAGTCGATTTTTGAAAAGACTGCAGCTCCTTGAAGTTGATCGAAGAGGTCGTCGATACGAGGAAGGGGATACCGGTTCTTGACGGTTAACTTGTTGAGCTCCCGGTAATCGATACACATGCGGAACGACCCGTCTTTCTTTTTCACAAATAAGACAGGTGCTCCCCAAGGGGAAGAACTAGGGCGGATAAAACCTTCTCGGATAATTCCTGGAGTTGGCTAGAGAGTTCTTGCATTTCAGATGGTGCGAGTCGGTAAGGTGTTTTGGCCACGGGGCTCGCTCCCGGGATCAAGTCGATTTTGAATTCAACTTCCGTATAGGAGGTAACCCACTAAGGTCGTCAGGAAAAACTTCCGGGAATTCTCGTACAACTGGAACATCCTTGAGTTTTTTCCCTTTGACTTTGGTGTTGACTACGTAAGCCAAGAATGCTGGATAACTCTTACTCAGGCACTTTCGGGCTTGAGTGCATGACATAAGCTTGAGTCTTTTGGAAGACCGTTCACCGAACACCTTCAACGTGTCCCCGACGGTAAAGGTATGCGAATGCACTTCTCAAAACAAACGATCTCAGCATGATTCTTCGATAACCAGTCCATGCCAATAATAACGTCGAAACTCCCGAGCTTCATAGGAATGAGGTCGATAAGAAATTTATGATCGTCGAGACACAATAGGCAATCGCGGATGACCACGTCGACGGTGATTGTTCCCCATCGGCAACTTCTACAGTGAGAGGTCTTCCCAAATTCGCACGAGTTTTAGCAAGTGTCGGTTCGAATTCTAAGAAACGAAACTCTTATCGGCACCCGAATCAATAGTACGTAAGCATAGGTATCATTAATAAGAAACATCCTGTGTAGGTTTAAAAAAGGCACTTAGGGCATAGACCAGGAAATTTTATTATATATATATATAATATATATATATATTATATTTTTATTTTTTGAAATTTTACGGAGATGGGGTTGGAAATACGTACCGTTCACCACATCGTTGTTTGCCTGAGCTTGGTTTGCGTTGATGTTGAAGGCACGTCCGCGAGCTTGTGGAACATTGCCCACAAGACGAGGGCACTGGGGTCGGTAGTGACCCGGTTCTCCGCAATTGTAGCAGGCCCGGTTCTGTTCCGTCACTGCGTTCCCCATTGCTCGGCGACACGTTGCCACGAGATGCCCATACTTGCCGCATAGTGTGCAGATGCGACACGGGAGATTCCCCGGATGATGGTACTACATGTGTTGCACAACGGTAGAGGACCTGCATAAGCCCTTGCCACGGGCACTTGTGCTGCGGTGCAGCCCCGGGAACACACTGCCTCTGGGGTGGCTTAGGAGCGGCCACTGTGTAGTTCCGTGCCGGTACAAACTTCCTTTTCCTGTTATCAACCTTAGCCTCCTTGCCCTCCTCGGAACCGTCTTCTCAGTCTTCTTGGTCCCCTTTGCAGACATGGTGCCTGCCCGGATGTGGTTTTCTGTTAGCTGTGCAGTAATTGTAATAGCTTCTTCTAGGGTTGCGGGTCGGCTACCCCAACGGCATCCTGAATCTGAGGCGGCCCCCCTTGATAAATTTTTCCACATTACGGGCAACAGTATCCACCATGTGGGGCAATAGTATGCTCAGCTCGTGATGGCGGGTAAATAGGCTAGATGGTTCCCGCCATCCTGTTTCAAGTTCCAGAATTCTTCTTCTAGCTTCTGGATCTCACTTCTCGGGCAAAACTTGGCGATGGCTATGTTCTTGAACTCCTCCCAAGTTAAAGCCAAGATCGCGTCGGGACCTCGGTTTCGCTTTTCACTGTTCCACCAAGTTAAGGCCCTTTGTTGCAGCATACTGGTGGCATACCTCACCTTAAGTGCTTCGGGGCACTCACAGTTGACGAAGGTGTTTTCCATCCCTTCAAACCATTCTAGGAGATCGGTGGCACCTTCCTTGCCATTGAAACTGGGAGGCTTGCATGAACTGAAGTGTTTGAAGGTGCACGACTGGTTGTTACGGCCTTGGTTTGCACTAGTTTCTCTCCTTGCCGTTGCTGTTGTTCGTGACGTTTGCAATCATGGTTCTGCTGAGTTCAGCCACCATAGTCGGGATGACCGCAGCCATTTGCCGGGCAATCATGGCGGCAAGCTTACGGTCGGATCTTCCTCGGTTTCCGTGATAACGAGACATGCTGGAAAAATACAAATTGGATTAGGATAGGTTTAAAAGAATAGTAAGGATGCACAGTTAAAGTATGGATAAGAGTCATACGGAATGATTCCATTTGATGACGCATCACCATTTGGAGACGTGACACGTCAAGATAAATTGACCCATTTGCCTCAGAAACTAGTGTTTTAATGGCCATAGTTTATCACTCATCCCGGAAATCCCCAGGTAAGCATGGCTGGTCCCGTAGGATTTATACGAAATGCTTACCTTAGCCCGAAGGCCTTTTTGCCAGAAAACCAGGATACAGGTGTCTATGTACCACACTAGCTCTATGGTTCATGGAATCAAAATCTTGATGAGATGTTTATAAGATTAGACATAAAGTCTGAAGAATTCCTATCAATAGATTCTACTCGGCGACGAGAATAAGTTAAGAAGTAGCAACAGTCGGGGTGAATCAACGTTTAAGATAAGTCTAGGGGAGACGAGTAACCATATGTATTCATGCAAGTAAAGGCACCTATACTAAAGCATCACATTGCACATAAGGCATAGCGTTAGGCAGCATGCAAACCATATGTATGTATTCATGAGAATACTATTCTATAAGGATCATGCATAAACTATAGTCTAGGTCACCATTTCTAATAACCTAAATCCCTATAGTTATGGGCTCTGATACCAATCTGTCACACCCCAACCTTGACGGCGGAAACGTCGAAGTGTGAGGGTTAAGATTGTTCACAACCACATAACGCTATGATTAAATGTAAATGCCATTAATTAATTGTTTTCAACCACCACATACATCAATGTCTCAAAATCAAACAAACAATACAGTAGAAATCCCAAAAGTTCTTATTAGGTCTAAGTCCTGTCCTAAGTTTAAGCATTTCCTTCAATCATCTTTTAAGCTTGCACATTACCTGAAACATGTTGAAAATAAGGTCAACTAACAAGTTGGTGAGTTCTCATGGTTTTAAGTACAATAAGTATACCAAAAAAAAATGTGGCAATTCTAGTCAATGGTCACAGAATAAGCAAGTATATAGAACATGCATAGTTACAACCAAACCTTGAACTGAACACATATGAATAAGCATGATTAGCTAAGTGTATTTGGTTCCCTAGTGCACAAGCATACGGCTCCTAGGAGTCGGCAATACATCGACTTTAGCACCAAATAGGCTTGTCGGCCCAAAGATCTAAGACTTTGCCAGGCTAGATTTAGTTAATGATTGCACACATATGACACATCTCATATATAACTCAACACATTCAATTAACCACGACTATGTAAAGAATGCACGTGCATAATAAGTATCAAAGCGTGTAGGAGTATGTTTGTATAACCAACATGTTTCACCCCGAAAGGTGTAAAATATATGTAAATGGGGCATAAGAACTCACATGATAATAAGAAGACTTGAAGATGAAATAAGAATAACCACGTATAAGATTTCCAACACAACGTCACAAGGCACCTAAATAAGAATAAAGTAGCGCGTTATAAACGGTTTGATGATTATTTTGTTTTAAGGTTCTTAATTATGGATTGAATAGAGGTTGACATCAATTTATTTCGTGTTATTAATGTGAATCGGGTTAATGGAACGAAATGATAATTAGATTTATCGTGCGAAAGAGAACGGCTAATAAGGAAAATTAACCGTGCGTTTATCCGATTTATGAAGGTTGTATTGATTGTAATAAATCAAGAAATAATAAATAAATAAATATATATATATGTATGTATACTTACTTTGATATGTTTATATAAGTATATATATGTATAAGTAATTAATCATTCTAATTGTTTGACATCTATATCATGCATATATATATACATACATATACTTTACAATATATGTATATAGGTAAGAATTATACAAATTGTTTGCCATATATACATATATATATATACATATATATATATATATGCATGCATATGTCTAAAATATTTTTACACAACTATTATCTTTTCACATAACAACATTATTTTAAATAATTTAAAATAAGAAAAAAAATACCCAATGTGTTTTAATTTAACATACTCATAACCCTTTGATTTATAAAAGAATACAAAAATGGTTAACTAAATCTGAAAAAAAATCAATTTCTTAGAATTTTTCAGAATTAAAATATAAAAAGAAATACATAAAAAGAAGGAAAAACAGTAAAGAAAAGAAAAAAAAAAATAATAAAGACAAAACAGAAAAAAATTAAATAAAAAGTGAAGAGAGAAAAGGGGGTTGCCCGGGGTCGAACCCGGGTCTCCCTGGGGAAATGGGGTGCGGGAACCAGTGAACCAGGGCCGTGGCCGTGGTTCACTTCGGTTTCTTTTATTTTAAACAAGGCTTCCCCCGTCCCCCCAAATCCGATGAACCCTAGGTTCATCTAATCCAAAATCGACCCTCGATTCGATGTTAATCATACGATCATCATGGGGCTTTTGATCCTTGGACCGAATCGAGTAGACTACAGTGTTAATTACCTGTTTTGTGAGGATTTGAGGGTTTTCGAGTTCGAGTTGAGCTTCGGGTGTTCTTGAATTGGGGTTTTTCGATTGAGTGATTAATCTGCGCAATTGAGGGTTTAGGGAGTTTAGAACTTCAAATTGAATCAGTAAACCCCATTATATAGCTTCGATTACACGTTTTCGGGCTTAACACATTCGATTGAAACCGCGTTCGAAGTTTACCCAAATTAAGAGATTCGGTTGTTATCTTGAAATGTTGATTGATTTGCGGATTGATTAGGCCGCGTATTAAGTTTGGAAGTGTTTAATTTGATTGATTTAGTGATTCCAACCGAGATTTGATTCGAATTTTACTCGGTTATCCTCGGTTTGATTTGGAAGTATAGCACGAGCGGGAAACTCAAATTTGGGTAGGGTTTGAGTTCGAATCGCAAGGCCGAGAGGTTTGGGCGGTTTGATTGGGTCAAAACCGATAGAATTGGTGGTTTGTGGCTTCGCCGGAGCTCGCCGGCGCCGTTGCCGGAAAAGCGGGGAAACCCGATTTGAGTTTTGACTATTTACACAACTAGTCCCTCCTTTTGTGCTTCATAACATTAAGCTTAAAGTTTTAATTTGATGTTTCAAAATTTGCATTAAGACCCCCTCAACTTTTTAAACCTTAATTATTCAAGTTTTAATTTATTATTATTATTATTATTATTATCATTATTATTATTATTATTATTATTATTATTATAATTATTTTTATTTTTATTATTTTATATATATATATTATATATATATATATATATTTTTTTTTTACATTTACTAACGAGGCCACGCACCAACATAAAAAATTAAGAACGGAAAAATTACAGGAGTTACAATGGGTAGGTTTGAATTGATATGTTTATCCTGTTTAATAAGGAGTGATCAAATGAGAACTAGTTTTTTTGTAAAAACTCTAGGAACCAATCTCAATCACAGTTCTCAATGGCAAAATTATAATAACAAAAAACTATTTAAAAAATTTATAAATCAAAAAATAACATAAAAATAAAAAAAATAAAAACACAAAAATGTTTCCCAACTTTCCCTCTTTCATAAAAAAATATAAAAAAATTTATAAAAAATAAAAAAAATCCCGTTTTTTAACGAAATTCGTTTTACACATGTGTAATATCGGATTTACACATGTGTAAATCCAGTACTACACATGTGTATAACTAGATTTACACATATGTAAACAACGGATGTACGCTTTTTTTAGAAAAGTATATCAATATGGTAGGCGTTGGAAAGATAAAAAATACTGAATTTTATGGTGAATCTTTTTTGAAAAAATGATATCGTGAAAAAAAGTTACGAACGTTTAAAGAAAATGAAGAAATGACATGTTATTTGCATGTGATAAAAAATGAGTGGCTGAGATTGGTTTTTAAAGTTCTCACAAAAAAGTGAGTTCTCATTTGATCCCTCCCCTATATATATATATATATATATATATATATAATATATATATATATATATAGGGGATTGATCAAATGAGAACTCACTTTTTTGTGAGAACTCTAGGAACAAATCTCAACCACTAGTTTTTAATGGCAAATTTGTAATTAATAAAAATATATTTAAAAAAAATATAATAAAAAAATAACATAAAAATAAAAAAAATAAAAACGCAAAAATGTTCCCCTGGTTTCCCTCTTTCATAAAAAAAATTTATAAAAAATTAAAAAAAATCTCGTTTTTTTTACGAAATTCGTTTTACACATATGTAATACCGGATTTATACATGTGTATAACCTGATTTACACATATGTAAACAACGGATGAATGAGTTTTTAAAAAAAAGTATATCAATATGGTATGCGTGGAAAGATAAAAAATACTGAATTTTATGGTGAATTTTTTTAAAAAAAATGATGTCGTAAAAGAAAAGTTATGAACATTTTAAAAAATGAGAGGAAATGACATGTGATTTGCATGTGATTAAAAATAGATGATTTAGATTGGTTCTAAGAGTTCTCACACAAAAAAAGTGGTTCTCAAGATAACCCTACCATATATATATATATATATATATATATATATATATATATTATATATATATATATTATATATATATATATATATATATATATATATATTCAAATTTGCAACTAATGTAGAAGAATTAATAATTATTGAAACGTAATAATCAGTTGGGGTAACTATCAACATTTAACATGTTTGGTTCGCTTTGGTTTCAATCAAAATCAAATTAGTTATTATAGACTTATAGTGTAGATAATTTAGGATATATAGGTTGGATACGTTAAGAATTTGGTCTTCTAATTCATACCTACAATTGTTTGTCTTATATGGATTATGACACATGAGATATTACGTATATGAAGTGGTATAAAAATCAAACAAATTATAGATGAATGTATTCCAGTCTACAACTGATAAAATATAATTGTGTGAAGGAGTAGGATCTGCAACATGTCAAGAGCAATTTAAGATTCCATATCACAATATTCATTTTTAGTTTACGGTGCATTATTTTGTTAGAATTGTGTAAAAATGTGACACGGGCTCACATGTGGTTTAAAAAACGGTCATTGAGATGCTGCTATAAAGAGTGCATTGTGTTTTTTAAATTGTGCAAAAGTGCTACATTTGTTACTATTCTATATCTAGAAAGTTACAAACAAACAAAAATGTGTGGAAAGATGGTGTTTTTCTTATGTTAGTACTAGTCTGCAGGAATAATTTTGTAAAATATTAATTAAGTTTTAAAATAATTTTAATTAAGTCTATATTTATCTTAATCATGTCACTCATAAATTTTAGGGGTGTTTGATATCCGGGATTTCAATGGAATTGAAATCTGAATTTCATCGATCATTATGTTTGATTGGTAAGAATTCGTTGAAATTGAAATTTGAATTCTATTTTGCATGTGTTTGGTTGATAAAGATATTGAAATTGAAATTGAAATTGAAATTGAAATTAATTCCTTCAAATTCCTTCCAATAAAAAATTTCAAAATCCTTTCAAATATCGAAGGATTTCAAATTCCACCGACCTCCGTCTCCACCACTAACCGCCACCTACCACCCCGCCCACCGCCAACTGATACTACCGACGACCTCGGTCGTCGACCTCCGACCCTAACCGCCGAGCACTGTCGTCCCCCGCCTACCCCAACCGTCGCCGTCCCCTGCTGACCCCGACCATCGTCACCCCCGACCGCCGCCTACCGATAGCCTACCGCCGCTATGGTCCGCCAACCCCTACCTCCGATTGTCACCGTCCACCCTCGACCGCCACCACCCCGACCACCACCACCCTACCGCTGACGACCCCTGACCGTCCCTACCCCCAACCGTCGACTATCACTCGTTGCCGCTAGACTGTCGCCCCCGACTTTCAATGACGCCACACAACCCCGTCGCTCCCGACCTTTGAATTCCAATTCCAATTCCAATTCCAACAAATTTCACGAACAAACGCCCCCTTAGGAGGTATTTTTTGAAAGGAATGGAATTGACAAACTAATATAATTTTCACGTAAAATCATGTTTGAATGGGTCATGAAATGTAAAACGCAATAGAATATTTCACCTTAAATTTCTTGGTTGTGGGATTTTAATTTCTCTCTTTAGGTGAAAGGATTTTAAAATCCCACAACCAATAGGATTTAAGATAAAAAATTCACTTGAGTTTACTTTTAATTGTTCACTCAAATACGATTTTATTTGAAAATTATACTAGTTTCTCATTTTTATTTTATTTTATTCTACTCCTTCCATCAAACACCCTTTATTGTTTTGATTAGGTTACTAAAGTTTCAAGATGTTCTAGTTACATCATCGTATAAATTGCAAAGTATTTTAAAAAAACTAAATATTTAAAAAATTAACAATATTTATAGAAATTGAATTATTTAAAAATTTGCAAATAATTTAAAAAAATAAAAATATGAATGATTTAATTGAAACACCTTTAATAATTTTATTGACTTGATTGAAACGAATAAACATAAATAAAAAATAAATGATTTGATTGAATTTACTTTCGTAAAAAAATTTGCTATTTCAAATCTCCAAATTAATGAGGTGTGAAACCGACATTATATTATTGGTAAACAACTCACGTGGCCAGCTTGATCTCTCAAGCCAAACTCAATTTACCAATGCATTTCTCAACTCCACAAAATACAAACAAAAAACTCTAAACAATTATATAACAATTTTATGCCGTATAGAATTATTACATATTTTCCTAAACTCTAATTAATCACGATATTGTCGAATATATTTAAATCAAATATAAGTTAAGATTAACCTTTCTAGTTTAAATTAGAGCTCATTCTTTTTTATAAGTTATTTTAAAATATGCTATTATTTTATGAACAAAAATATTAAAATCATATGTAAAGTTTTGTAATAGAGGTATTTTTTACATATCAAACCTGTCATGAGCGACCCTCCCCCTCCTTCCTCTAACACTCCTCACCCCTACTTATCCTTTCAAACGGATTTCACTCCGTCTCTCTTTGCCACATCACACCCACCCTTCCCTCTCTTTTCCACATCCGCCACATGCATCTTCATTTCATGGCTGTCTAAGCCTGAAGCATTTGCCAACGGCGTGGCAGAGGCCCATAATGATCACGTCGTTGTTAAATGTAAACCAGTTAACCAAGATGTCAACACTAAATTAGTCCTATATATATTAGTCATATGCAATTATAATTCCTTTGAGCACATTACATAACGTAGACCTTTAGTTGCAGCACGATGGACATAGATCACAAAGACTGAACGACTTTAATTCTTCGTTTTCATTCTCTTTGACTAAAAGAAATGAAATTTATAAAAATTGGTGAGACGTCTGAAAAGTCTCTCGAAAGACCTAGATTCAAATCATTTCCGGTATACATCCGGTTCAAAAAACGAATATTTAAAATATATTATTTTAATCTTTATAACCGTCCACCAGTTTGGTGCAGATCTTTTTCTTTCTCATCAACCAACTAACCTAAAACCCTGAAATTGAAATAAGGAAACAAAACCCATACACACAATCTCTTCAAATTTTCACAACTATTAGGATATTTTTTTCATAAAAAGTGTCTTTTGAGTGTTTTCAACTGCAAATTCATAAACAATGTGTTCACTATGTGATGTATGAATCTTTGATTCTGTTTGTTTTGAAGCTTGTGATAGATTGATTGATGGGTGCTTGTTTCAGTTGTGAGTATGATCAGTATGATCAACAACATTCTTTCCAGTCCAATCAAGGTATTTTATACAGTTTGAAGAAAGAAAAGAGAATATATTAGTTAGACTTGATTACAGTAATGTTTTATAATAACCACGAGGGAGATATAATTTGATTATGTTATCTATGTAGTTATTCTCGTTGTACTCCTATAACAGTAGATTGGTGATACATGGTTTTCTTTAGTCAATGGAATATTGTTAATTTTAAGAACTGTGATAAAAATATTCAAATATTACATAAAGATTTTATTTTTGGAAAACCAAAGTTTTCTCCTTTGCAACACCCATTAACATGGTTAGATGTAGAGGGTTCCTGCAAGTTTACATCCAAATTTGTGTTTTTTTTATTTAATTACTTCATAATATCATTTTAAATTGCGCAAGATGTGTATTTTATAAAAAGGGCGCACTAGTGCTTGACTTAACTCGCTCTTTATAATTGAGACTGTAGTTATTGATTGAAAATTGAAAATTGCAGATGAAATCCAACCATGTTCAACTCAAAATTCATTAGAGATCCCAGCGAAACAGAGTGTTTCGGATGTTAAAGATCTTAGACAGAACCCTGGATACAGCAATCTTGATAGTTTTACATACGCTGAGATGCGAATGGCCACCAAATTATTTAGGAAAGATGCAGTTTTAGGTGAAGGTGGATTTGGGTTTGTTTATAAAGGAACTATAGATGAATGTGTGAGACCTGATTATCCTGCAACTGAAGTTGCTATTAAAGAGATTAATCATCAAGGCTTTCAAGGTGATAAAGAATGGCTGGTATGTGTAGTGTACATATTTTCTCATACTAAAGCGCGCATTCTGCTAACGCATTAAGGCTAAAGCGCGCATTCTGCTAACGCATTAAGGCTAAAGCGCGCATTCTGCTAACTAAATTCGAGATTATTCCAAGTTTATGTAGTTGCAGCATGTTTCTTTTTCTAACTAAAAGTTATTATGGGATGGAGTTTATAAACAATGTTAATTGGGTAGTAACATTTTGTTGCTGCATTACAGACTGAAGTCAATTATTTAGGACATGTGCAACACCCAAATCTTGTGAAGCTTATTGGATATTGCTGTGAGGACGATCACCGCCTTTTGGTTTATGAATATATGGCCGCTGGGTGCGTTGAGAAACACTTATTTGGAAGTAAGTAACTAAACTAGTATAAAGCTTTCAGTATGTTGGTACAACTCAGAATCAAGAATTCTTTATGTATTGTTATTATTAACTTGTGACAATCCCAAATTTGTGGTGTTTATGCTAAATCTTTCCCCAGTTGATAGAAATCCAATTAGGTGAAGTTATATGATTCACAAGACTCGTGTTTGTGCAAGCTAGAGGTGGCAAAATGGGCAAGTTAGGTGGATCGGGTTGACCACAAAATACTTTTTGTTCATAAGTATTTAGATATAAATAGTTAGTGTTAGATATCATATAAATAACTGTTCTTTCCCTCAAGAAAATGATTGAGGAAGGTTTATTTTTATGCATTAAAATACACCACGACTTTCAATTTGTTCGATCCATTTGACCCATTTCTCTTTTTAAGTAAGTTTATATTTCAGTTGCATTGTTTGACCCGTTCGGGATAAAAGCATAGCTCAAGTTGAACCAGTTATAAGTAAATAAGTTGAAATTACCTCCTTTAGTGTAGCCCAACTCATGCTATAATATATTAAAGTTTGGGATAATGCTATTGGGTTCAGGGGCGGGTGCATATTTTTATATAAATATCGAGTTCGCCCCCCTTAAAATAATTAATTTCGCCCCCGCCCCCCCTTACGGAAGTGTTCAAGCTCCGCCATTGATTGGGTTTATGTGAAAAAAGGTGGAAGTAAAACATTGACATGGCCAAGAAGAATGAAGATTGCTTTGGATGTTGCAAAGGGCCTTGCTTTTTTACATAACGCCGAAAGGCCTATTATTTTTCGTGATTTCAAGACATCGAATATCTTGTTGGATGCGGTCAGTCACTAATACTTGTTTTACTCATAGATTACAATTTTTGTCTTTAATTCAGAAAAGGTCTCAACTAAAAATTCATAGGATTTTAACGCGAAGCTCTCTGATTTTGGGCTTGCAAAAGATGGGCCTATGGGAGCTCAAACCCATGTATCAACTCGAGTTAAGGGTACACAAGGATATGCAGCACCTGAGTACGCCATGTCAGGTGAATAATGTTTTTGTTTAAATTATATGCATATATTCAACGTAATAATGGCAAGTTGCATTTAAGAAACGTACTTTAGTCAGTTTCAGTTTTACATTTCTATAAATAGAAACTGACTGAAAGTATGTTTGTTTTAAACTACGCCTACGAGGGTTGGACTAAAGCACTCTTGAATATTAATGACATTGGCAGGACACTTGACAGCAAGTTGTGACATATATGCGTTCGGGGTGGTGCTTCTTGAGATGCTGACCGGACAACGAGCCTTTGACATTAGCCGACCTAGCGGCGAAAACTATCTGGTTGACTGGACTAGACCGGTTCTGGTTCAAAGCAAGAAAGCAGTACTTGGAATAATGGACCTGAGAATAAAAGGTCAATATTCATATAAAGCAGCCATTAAGGTTGCTGATCTGGCTTACATATGTATCAGGCAACACCCTAAACGTAGACCCCGTATGAGCCAGGTGGTTGAGGCGCTTGAATTGGTTCAGACCCCTGAGGTTCCTTTAAGAAGTAAAGGTGATGGTAAAAATGAGGCTTCCAATGGAGATTAAGATGCAAGTTTTTTTAAGAAATGAACCATGGATAACATATATTATGAGTGAAACTTTGTTGTATAAGATCTAAATAATAGCTCTTTAGGTCATTTGGGAATGACTTTTAATACTTCTGATGTTGTTTTGTTAAAAAAAAATGAAAAGTTTCATATGGACATCAATTGCCAAATAGTTTTTGCATCCACCATCAGTCTTGTGTTTGATCAAAGTCTTGTGTTTGATCAAAACCAAACAGACCCCATCACACAGTGGAATTATACTAGGTACGTTTGTTTGTTTTTTTTCCTATTGTGATTCTTGTTTATTTTTCGTGACAGCTTGCGATTGCATTAAGATTCTTATATGATGTAAATAAGAACATTAGAAGGTCAAATAACTAACACAACTAATTAACATTCAAGAGTGCATGCAAGAACAAAATAAGAAATATTATTTACACTGTTACACAAAGACAGAAGAGAAGGAAGGATCTAAGGGAAAATATACGATGCATATCATTTGGCGGATGTCTTCCCGATTACACGATTAAGGTATTCGCCAAGCGCCCAAATTGGGAATATGTTTCTGTAAGATGAGTAGCTTATCATACAGTTCTTGTTAAACACCCCTATAATTTCCTGCAAACACAGTAAATTATATTAACCATGTAAACAAGAATATTAATCACAAAAGTTTACAAACATTATACAAGAATGATTCTTACATACACAAGTATATAAACATATATGTATTGAATGGAAGTTAATTACCTGCTGAGGAAAATCTCCATTTTCCATTTGGTGATCAATGATTACTTTTGCAGCACGATCAAGAGGCCTTCGATCTCTTTTTGCCTGATCGATCACCACGAATAACTTATAAATAAGTTCAAAGCATAACAAATTATTTATCATGCATGAGTATTATAGACTATAAACAACCTGGTGAGCATCAATCAGAGCTAGCAATGCCCATGAAGTGTTTGTGATGTGGGATTTGTTCGTCGCGATATTTGTGTATACCTTTTGCGTGCAAGAAACGTAGCTTTCTCCCCAACCCCCCGAAGGGAGCTGCTTTGAGAGCAAGAAAGCACAGGCCTTTCTAATGCTTTTGCTAGTTTCGTACGTCTTACCTGCCGCAACTAATCCTTTTATTCCAAACCATGTTCCGTAAGTGTAGCAAATCCCCCATGATCCATACCTACACCTCACAAACATACGCGATCCATTAGGATCGACAACTATCCACTAAGAAAGATTTTCAATTTACACGCGCCTTTTAGCTTATTTAAGGACACATGTAAGAAAAGCAAGAAGATATAATTGTGAGCTATAATGTATAAAGTTACAAGAAGTTTTAAACTTATATGTAAGAGGATGTGTGAACTTTAACTGATGCACCTTCAAGGCTTCAACTATTGATATGACGGCTCCTATTATTATTGGTACCCTGAAAAGAAGTTTTTACTCCATGTACCCCCTCTCCTGATGTGGGACCAAGCGTGGATGGGCATGCTTTAGCCTTTTTGGAGGCTCAAGATTGCTTATCAAAAGGGGTTTCACTGAAACATCATAAGTTGGGCTAGATGTCTCCGTAGGCGGTTTGGGTCATCGTTTCGGCCAAAAAACGGCTTATTTTATGAGTTATTTACATTTTTGTCTTATTTTTACATTTTGTTGAACTTTACATTTGGCTCAGTTTTCGGCCCGTTTATGTTTCATGGCCCATTCGACTTTTGCTTTGTTTCTTTATATGTTTGTAAGAGATGGGAAACATTATTGAAGTTTATGAAAAATCTGTTTTCTATCATTGTGTGTGTTAGTGTAAACCCTGATTATTGATATTTTTTGTGAATCAACGATAGTTAGAAGGATTGTCCCTGGTATTCTCGTTGAATCAACATGTTTAGTTATCTATCTCTCTGTTTCCGACTGCATCATCTCCTTATCGCAATACTCAGTTCAAATGCCATATGTTATACGTCTGTATACATATGTTATTTGCTAGTATCCATAAGGGGGTACGTGTAGTAAAGTAGGGGTACGTTTACCAACCCTGTCCATAAGCTTGTGTACATATAAGTAGTGAGGGAGGAAAAGAAGATAAACCATGATCCATCGGGCAGTTGTGTGTTCTCAATAAATGTCGTGGCTTTATTGATGCATGTTTCAATTTCTTCCCGCCGGTGGCTTGGATATAGTTTCGTGAACGATGTTAGGCCTTGCACCACAGCGGATGTGCACTCCACATACCTATACAATTAATATCTTTTAGATAATGATCTAATATACGAACTATATATAGGAGGATTCATTTTAGAACTAAGATGTTAAGAATCGTAAAGTGCTTTACTATCTATTGCTTTCGATGTGACACATAAGACGGTTATACGACCGCCCCTGTTTCTGATTATATTTTATGCATTATGTACAAATACATTATATGATTCTCATAGTTCTCTATATATATACGAACTATATATAGGAGGATTCGTTTTAGAACTAAGATGTTAAGAATCGTAAAGTGCTTTACTATCTATTGCTTTCGATGCGACACATAAGACGGTTATATGACCTCCACTGTTTCTGATTATATTTTATGCATTATGTACAAATGCATTATATGATTCTCATAGTTCTCTATATATTATAGGTCTTGAAATGATGTACACATATATATGTGTGGGTGTGCAAATTTCATGTATCACAAGACATGAAGCATAGTAGGGAGGTGACATACTCGTAATCAAGCATGATGTCTCCAAATGTTTCAGCCGGATTGAACAACTACAATACACACATATCCTCAGTCGGTGAAAGCTGAATATTTACACAAATATGGCGCGATATATATAATATTGTTTGTAGATACAAACCTCTAACCATGGGTAGGACCTCATAAGCTCATAGGAAGAATACCCTCCATTTCTATTCTGCAACCATTAGTTAGTTACTTTAAATAACTACTTTTGGCTAAAAAGGAAAGATTTTGTGATTGGTAAAAGTAAAATTAAGTTACCATTTCTAGTAATTTGTTGAATATATTAAATTTTGTTCAATTCTATGTAGAACTTTGTATCCTTAGTTACCTGAAGAGTTAGAAGCAAATGAACAGCATCATATAGACATTCTGGTGCAATTGCTTCTCCAACCAGATCACATGGCATTTGTGATAGCATCAATACCGTCTATCGTCAAACATATATCATCATCATCATCATTTTATTAATCATCATTACCTTGATGAAATAGAACCTATTATCTATGGCAAGATGAACTTACATACCTTCAAACCTTCTGCAGTACAATCAGACACAGGCCAACCATTATCTGGAGTAGAAAATGGCCATCCACCACGTGTTATGTGACGGTACCACCACTGAATATTACCCGAACTATTTTCCTTGATCTTCACATAAACAAGCATACAATGATCACCACTTATCTGTGCTCAGATACTTTAATTATAAGATTTCAATAACTTAAAACTGATATACTTGTGCATTCTTAATGAAACTGTGTGCTTTTCGAAGCATTGAACCGTATTCATCCTTTAAATTGGTTGCTAATATTGCTTGAACAGCAAAAACAGCATCCCACAATTGAGATCCATTGTACCCCTGAGATAACATAAATTAAGATATAGTGTGTGTAAAAGTTTGGTTGTATTTTTATGAACAGAATGAGAATATTTAATAACATAATGATCGCGAAGGGACTCGAAATAACCTGCATCTTCATGCCATCTTCAGCTATCCAGAGGTAGTCTTTTACTCTAGAAAGATGCAGTTTGTTTACAGGTGACTTTGGATCCTCCACCCAACAACATAACATGTTGAGCACCTGTTTCACATTATATCATGTATTTACACCGCGGGTTTAAACTAAAATATGCAGATTAGAGATCTATCTAATCTAACTCAAGAATATAACAATAAGATCAGCATGAAAATCACTTTTCAAAAGTAGTATTCAAATAGGAAACAATCATTTAAGTATAAGGTAACAAATTAAGTAAAACTTAGAGATTGGAACATAAGTTTAATATGTTTTGATAGTTCTAACAATGTATTTTTTCTGTTTTCTATCTCTTGCTCTCTATCTTTCATTAATGCTATAAAAAGTACATAAATAGTAAAACAAAACATGCAAACATGGCTAGTGCTTCTACAAAACACGAAGAATAACCCACTAATTAAAACCCACTAAGGGGTTGTTTGACAATTTCTGAATGATTAAGTGTTAAACCAATAAGATGTTTGAACCGTTAAATGTTGAACCATTAAGAGTTCTAAACCATTAAAAGCTAGTATAACGCTTAACTATTCAAAAACAAATGTCTGACCATTCAAATAAGAGGTCTTAATCATTCAGCATTAGACCTCTTAATCATTAAACATTAGTATAATGCTTAACTATTCAAAGACAAATGTTTGAACCATTCAGACATTTGACTTGCGAAATAAACAATCTGAACCATTCAGATCTGAATCATTAAAAGGTTGATTTAGATTCAGCCAAACAACCCCTAAAACATTTGAACTACTACAAACCGTTCAAAATCCGTTTCGTTACCTATGACCCGTTTGATCGATCAAGATTAATCCCTACATCTTTTGTGTCAAAATTAATCATGTTGTTATGTGTGTGCGTACCTTGTTAACAGGTCCGATGCAAATATACCGCGTGTTCTCATCTTCATAATGAACATGTTGCATAACGGTGTTGAGTGCTTTCTTTCTAACCTTTGACAATGGCCATCGCATCAATAGAGGTTCACCAATCTTGTTCAAACCACCCCATAAAATGTCTTGTATCATAGGATGAGGATAATACAAATCTTCCTACAACCAACAAATTAACCCCATAAATAGTAAATCATTTACATAATATTATCTCATGATGATGTCCACAAACACACTAGAAAAAAAAAGTTACCTTGGCACATTGATTTCTAGCCAAGTCCCAATTAACTTGGTGATAAAGGGTGTTATATAGCTCTCTTCTTAGTGATAGAACAATGGAACTTATTGGCCCGACAAATCTTTTACCGTATAAATACGACATTGGCAAGTATATCAACCTTGTGTGGCACCACATTCTTCCTGAATTATCGAATTAAAGAAAGGATGTGTGTGTTATATCGCGCCATTTGTTATATAAAACTTGAAAGTTGAAGAAAATGGGAATAAACAAACCTGGGTGTAAAGGAAGAACATATGGGAGAAGCCACATTTCTGGTGGCAAAGGATTGTTTCCAATCCATTCATACACCCCGAGTACCTATCGCGCATGCAAATATGGCTTGATGAGTCTCGAATCACACATGTTTTGATTAAGAACTTTAACATGTAAAGAGTATAGTAACAAATCTAGTGCCAATTAGCGTTTGATGTTCTCTTTACCAATATATATTATGTTTACAACAAGATTAGGTAAATCGTAACTTTTACTAAGAAAGTTTTCTTTACGAAGTTATGACAAAAAAAAAAAACTATTAACTAATGGAAGCACAATTCAGACCTGCGATCTCTGCTAGAGAGAATCAAATGCTTTTCACTATGCCACCACTTATATAACTCGTTATATTTTGTTAGAAACTAGGAATGCCTTTGATACGACATTTGTTTTGTAAGAACTCTTCGTTAGTAGTTTTTGTTGAACAAAAATAGTTAAATCTTTGAAGGTATGTATTGGTGATTACGTTTGCACATACATCAAAAAGTTAAAAAGATAAACAAAATGAATAGAGTCTTACAGAAAGCCAGAATTTGCCCCATGTGGGTATATGTGTGACACTACCGCGATCAAGAATCCATTTTCTTGCTTTTGTCATGGCTCCTTCACCACCATCCATTCTTTCACCAAGCAACCTTAGGCTCACATAGTTCAAAGCTGTAGAAAACATGGTGCTGTGACCTTCTATGTGTAAGCCCCATCCACCATCAACATTCTGCGTCGACTCATACTTGGACTAATTAGACGTAGACACGTGTACTAGAAAGGAGACCAACTTAAAAAGCTCATAATTGTTGAGAAACGAATAGTAACAAGAACATAATAGTAATCGACGAAAGTATCTCAACGTGATGGATCGTATCACAAACGCCAAAGGTTGTTAGTAAAATTTCATTATCATATCAAGTTCGAATTTTGAACTTTCAGATTATTTTCAATTTTAACAACATTTAAGTATTCCTTTGTAATTGTCAAAAAACTTGGAAGTCATGAACTTATTGTATTAACCTATGATCTTTTTACTTCCTTAATACTATTACTACTTTTTTAAAAGCAATATTTTATTTTGAGGTCTTCATAATTATTTTTAGTTAGGTTTGAAGATTTGAAGTCAAACGGTCTTCGTAAATTCGTAATTTTATTACTTTTATTAAACGTCTCTTAATTTTATTGCTTCATTGTTAAAAAAATGTACATTTTGACATTTAATAATAAATCATTTTTTATTCAGAATATTCTCTATATTGTTTCTCCTCCTGCTTTGTTGTCATGTTGTGACTTGTGACCATAATGTTTGGCTGGTTATCTCCCCACACACTTAAATGTATACTGTATTTTTTTTTGAAAAATTAATTAAAATTGTGTGGGCTCCATTGTATAAACTATAAATCAAGTATTTCAATTCATTTTTTCTACAATTCTTTTTCGTTTACCTGATGATTGTAAAGATAACGACGGATTTCCCTTTTGTGTTCTATTGATAAAATTACGTCCTTTGCTCCCATAACATGCAACCCAATGATCTGCAATACGATTACACGCTTTATTAGTACGAGTACACTTCTTTGAGTAAGCTTTAATCAGTTTAATAATTAGTACATTTGATACTAAAACAAATTTAATTAGTCCGACCAGTGAACTAACCTATAATCAGTTTAATAACTGGTACGTTTCTTAACCTAATTCATTTGAAATCATTTTAGATGATTATAATCACCTAGTTTGACTTCCTACAACAAATGGATTATTATTTAAATATAAAGAGCTTTTTATATGTAGTTTTATCAAGTTTTAAAGAATTGACAAAATTATGGTGATGGATGAAGGTACATAACATAATATATATCATGATATGCTATCTCCATCACTACTCTCACATAGTCACATATTTTATTACTATAAAAATAATTATTGTTTTTACCGTTAATATATACTATTATTATCACTATTACTATATAACGACTGTATTAGAATCTTGTTATCACCAGGCTAGGAAGGAGAAACAAAGGACCGCCATAATCAGCCGGCCAACTCCCGTCATCACCTTGAAGAGTTGAGTAGAACTTTAACGCTTTCTTCAACTTTTTTACCAAAACTCCATCATAATCATCATCATCATCATCATCAACAACATCATCATCATCACCATCATCATGTTTTGCTTCCGCCACTCGTGATTTTTCACTTGCAAACTGCATTAGATCATTAACCAACAACTCTAATCCTAACCATCATAATATTTAATCATCGATTAGTGAAAACATTACCTGGAATCGCATTAAAAGATCAGAACTATGCTTGACGTTCAACTTGTTTCTAATAAATTCTTCTCGCATGTTTTCTATTTGTGATCGTTCCTCAGGAGTTCCTGCATATGGATCAAATTCCCAAAATGTCTACCGATATGATTATTTACACTTGTAACACCTAGATCATTTTCGCCTTTCGATAACCTAAGCTTCCACATGGCCAATTTTGTTTTCAGACTCAAATATCTGCAATATTGGAATTTGTTAGTTTTTTTATATGTGAAAGATTACTTTTTTGTAAGAAAAAGATGATTTGTTAGAAAAAAGAATCTTATGAGCACTCTTTGACTAAAAAGTTATTGTTCGTACATATGCATGCACTAGGACTTCTACATGCATTATACGTATATGTGGGGATGTATAAAGTTTATAAATTGATATGAATTCCTTTAGGAAAATACTATATGTTCCTACTTTTTTGTGTATATCAGTATATCCTTCAAACAACGTGATTACAAGATATATATGGTTGTCAAAATAAATGAAAAAGTAGGAAGAGAAAGATGTGTGTGCACTTGTAATCATCTTCTCTTTATGAACTAAATAATAAAAATATAATGATATAGCATATATAATATATACACCTTTATTTTTATAGCTTCTACTAATATATATTCTATTACACAAAATTAAATATTAACTTTGCATTTGTAACATGACACATACGATTAATTAAATGTTATGACTAGGGGTGTTTATAAACTATTAAAACTAATTAAGTCATTCAAATCAACCGAAGTAGACCGGTTCGGCCTGTTTGAGATGTATAAGATCGTGTTGACAAGTTACTATTCGATCTACAGTTTGATACTTGAAACCAAGCGTCAAACATTTACTATTAATTTTTTCATTCTAGAAATATAAAGTTTTGAGTGTGTATTCATGAAAAATCCTTATTATTTTAAAAAAACTTGACACAAAACTATGGTTTGAAAAAAAAAAGAGTACAAAATTGCTATATCGTTAAAACCTAACCTTCACACTGTGAGCCGGTCTGATAGTTGTTTTGATAGTTAGCAGTTCCGTCGATTTTTTTTATGAACGGATCGAAATAGACCTCAGAACACAACAAGCAAAACCAAAGGATAACTTACACTTGAAAGTGAGTAAGAGAGATGGAGGGTGAGAAGTTAGAAGTGATGGCTAACATTTATACATGCAAGGGACAGCGATGGATTGGTATGTGCAGTCCTTTATATATTTTTTTATATATAATAATTGTCAAAAATCATAAAAGAATAGTTTTGTCTCCACCCTAATGCAAATTATCTAGCAATATTTTATGTAAATAAAACGACAAGATTAAGTAAGTCACTTTGTTAATCGTAATATGAATGTCTTCTTAATGAGAAATAAGGGTATTTTGGGATTGTTCGCTTATTTTCTTTAATGATGATTAATTGAAACAGGCTATTTACTCTTTTGGTTATCTTTATTATTTGAGTACGGGGTTTTGAGATCCTAAGTTGACACGTCTCTGAAGAGAAGCTCATATATCAATTTGTTTACATTATCTCGAACCTAAGATCACCATCAAAAGTAAAATCACTTTAATAAGGTGAGAAAACACTATGAACCAACCTGAAATTATTTTTTTTTAATCATATTTGAGACTTTAACCCAAAACCTTTTTATATTTTTAATGAAAGTTTGTGGTACTTTAGCTCAATCACTTAAGCTGAAAATCATTAATGTTAGTTTTAGTTTGTTTTTTTATGCACTGTGTTTTTAAAAGTAGGAAATTATATATATTCCGGCAAAGGACATTGGTGGTTCAATGTTAATTTTTAGAGTTGGAACTAGGGGTCCAAATTATTTGAGCCTTTATTAGAAATTATATACATAGTTTGACCCAAAATTTATGCATAAAATATTTAATTGTGTTCCAATCTTTAATAAATAAAAATGAGCTTAAAATATATTTACTATACATTTTGCAATCCTAATTTAGGGTACCGATTCTTTACCCACTCACAAAAAATTCTTCAAACCGTTAAAAAAGGCCTCAAGCTTTTACTTTTACTTAGGTTCGTAAAATAGTTGAGCCTTAGTGTTTTTGTAGTTATACAAGTATACAACTATTATATATATATATAGGGGAGGGATCAAATGATAAGTAGTTTTTTTTGTGAGAACTTTAAGAACCAATCTCAACCACTAGTTCTCAATGGCAAAATTGTAATTAACAAAAACATATTTAAAAAATTTATAAATAAAAAAATAATATAAAAATAAAAACAAAAAATGTTCCCCAACTTTCCCTCTTTCATAAAAAAATATAAAAAAATTTATAAAAAATAAAAAAAATTCCCGTTTTTTTAACGAAATTCGTTTTATACATGTGTAATATCGGATTTATACATATGTAAATCCAGTACTACACATGTGTATAACTAGATTTACACATATGTAAACAATGGATGTATGATTTTTTTTAGAAAAGTATATCAATATGGTAGGCATTGGAAAGATAAAAAAATATTGAATTTTATGGTGAATTTTTTTTGAAAAAATGATGTCGTGAAAAAAAGTTACGAACGTTTAAAAAAAAGGGAAAATGATATGTGATTTGTATATGATAAAAAATGAGTGGTTAAAATTGGTTTATAGAGTTTTAAAAAAAATTAATTTTTATTTGAACCCTCCCCTTTATCACTTTTTTAGTTTACATATAAGGATGAGAATAAAAAAACTAATGTAAATGCTATAAAAATAAGTATTGTTTAAGATAGAATAGATTTTGAAGATGCTCTCCAACCAGCCCATCGTCGTTTCTTCCTTTTTTCTGCAAATTGTACATTAATTATACATTTGTTAATTAGCCAACGTAAACTAAAAGATATTGTATTCAACTCCTTAAACAAAAAAACGTAAGGGGGACTTTGTCCTGAATTGATAGTAATTACCAAACTTATTTATCCAGAGGGTTTTAACATGTTAATTTTCTTTTATTTTTATATTTTATTGGCTTCCACATAGATTGTTAGTGATTCCCTGATCTTCATCTCATCACCAACGGATATTAAAAGGTTTAAAAAATAATTTCTACAAACTAGTAAGAGCATTTATAATAGGTTCTTATATGTTTGTTAGTGTGTTTTTTATATTATATGAAATTGTTGTGAGTAGAAAAAACATAAAATGTTACTGTATACTTGTGTATTTTGAAATTATTTTATTAATTTTTAATTTTTTTAAAAGTGATTATGAGTGAAAGAGAAACAAAATGTAATAATAAAAATATAAAAAATATTTATTAAATTGAAAAAAAAATTAAAAATAGTGATTTTTGTAATTATAAGGCTACATATAAAAAGAAACAAATATGGATGATCTAAGAGTATTCACATCTCATTCATAATCCACATCTTTATAATTACATTAAAAATCATTATTTTTTTCTCTACTGTTTAATTAAATAATATTATTTATACATTATCATAATTTTTTGTATTTTCCCCTCACAATTTCTTTAAAAAATATTAAAAATTATATGGTGATGAGTAATATAACGATGATTTTTCTTTATTATTTACTCATAATCATTATAATAATTTATTATATTATAGTGGATAAACTCATGTAAATTCGAGGAATGTGTGTCAGTAATATCTCGTAGATGCAACTTTGTTTTCATATTAAAACGCATGTCTTATTTATCTCTTGTTTCCCACAAAATATTTTTATTACGTATGAATTTAGTAAGAAGTTCTTTGTGAGTGATTGATGTGTGAAAATAATATATTATTTTATTAAGCAAATATTTCTTTCATAAATTAATTTTAAAATTTGGAAATTCCTAACTAAACTTCACACAAATGACAAATGTACCGGTCATGATATAGTAAAGTTTAGGTAAGTCCGGATGTCGAATGTGTGGACACTAATTGCGGCTCTCGATAATAAATCTTTGTCGACTTCTAACCTAATTAATTTTATTATTTTAATGAGTTAATATTAATAAACAAAATAAACAATTTAACTAAAACTAATTAATCGAAACACGACAGAAGAAATAAACAAATAAGAATTCAAACTTTGAAACTTGAATACGATCAAATATGTTAAATAACTACCTAGGCAGGGATCCAACTAACATGTAATGACATAAATGTAATGACTCGTATGGCTATCTCTAAAAATACGGATCTAGGGTTAACTCCTCACAAACTCAAACGTGAATACAGTTTGTGGCATCTCGTTCTGAGATGAGATATTTCCTACTCTCTGACACATGTCACAACTCCTCACAAACTCAAACACGTCCTTAAAGATCGTCGGCCAATAAAACCCAGTGTCAAATACCTTTTTCGCTGTCAAACTCGCTCCATAGTGGCCACATGTTGGTCTTGAGTGGCAATGCCTCAAAATCGTCCTTGCTTCATCACCGTGTACGCACCTACGTACAATCTGATCTGCTCCAATGCGGAAGAGGTAGGGGTCTACAAAGAATTTCTTCTTTTGCTGATGTGTTATGCTTCTCATCAGAACCCTTGTCGCTAAGTAATTAGCCAGATCTGCAAACCATGGAAAACCCTCTTCCTGTGCTTTCACACACATAAGTGTCTCATGAGGAAAGTTATCATCAATCATGTTTTCCCAAATTTCCTCATGCCCAGAGTCCTCTAAACGTGACAAATGATCAGCTGCAACATTCTATGCTCCTTTCTTATCCCTAATCTCAATGTCAAACTCCTGAAGCAACAAAATCCATCGTATCAATCGTGGCTTGGTGTGACATCCGTCATCTTAAGGTCCGTCGAACGACATAAATAAGCATAGAATTATTTTAATTATTCTTCCTTTTCTTCATGAACTCCTGCTTTAAGGAATCATGTCTGCTTTATTTTCCCTTGTGCCTGTACTTCCTCCGAGAACGTGTGCTAAGCATAAACCTTTTATAAATTTTATCACCATTACCACCAAATATATCATTTTTAATTTCAACCATTGTCATTAATAAAACCATTTTAGACTATGAATTACCATTAAACACGCTTTTAACCTTAATATAACGAACATTTTAAGGTCGTAATCAACCGAAACAAATTTTGGGGAACTCGAGGGTTAAGTGCAGGGACTAAACTCGCCATTTTGTAAACTTGGGCTAGGTATATAAGCCCATACTCCAGCCCTTAATCTCATTTCATCTTCATCTTCTTCATCCTCTTCACCTTATTCTTCACATCTTCTTCATTCTAGCACCAAATCCAACCTGCTTGGTCTTGTTCTTGTCGTCTAGACTTCATCTACGGCCTAGTCTACTCTATTCTAGCAGGTAGACGACCTTGGTTGTCCCTTTCCTTGCCTATTCACGGCTTTCCAAACTAGGGTTTCGGGTGTTCGGGTTCAACTCGAACACATGAGGTCGTGTGGGTGCGTGTAAGGTCTTTCTGCTTGTGTTTCATGTTTGTGTATGTTTGTAGAGTGTTTCTGGAAGTCCTTGTTGTGTAAAACCCGTGCTCGGAGCAGCCGAAGGCTGCTCTGCACTTCTGCAGTCGCAAACCTGCAGTTCAGGCGACTGGGTCTGTCATGCGACTGAGCCGTGCGACTGGGTGAGTCGTGCGACTGAGTCATGCGATTGTGTCTTTCGGGCGACTGAATCATGCGACTAGGGATGTCATGCGACTGAGTTGTGCGATCGAATGAATGTGTGTGCGATTGAGTCAATGCGGATGAGTGTGTGCGATTGAGTCAGGTGACCGACTGAATGTATGCGATTGTGCGTGTTTCGCACGACTGGAGTCCAATCGCACGAATGAAGGTTCAATCGCACGAAAGTAGCTAATTCGCACGATTGAGGGTTGATTCGTGCGCATGGAGGTTGGGTCGTGCGAATGTGTGTTGTGTGGTACGGCTGAATGCCAGTCATGCGAATGAAGACTCAATCGCACGAATGAAGCTGATTCGTACGATTGAAGGTTGATTCGTACGGATGGAGCGTTGAGTCGAGCGTCTGGTCCTGTTGTGTGACTGATGATGTTGAGTGTGAATTTTCCCCTTGAACGTCTGATGATGATAATGTAACATCAATAAAAGTGTCATTGCTTGACCACAAAGATTAAAGTCAACGCTATCAACATGCACATACTATTTCAATTGAAAACAACCTAACATTTTACAATTATCGACAATCCAATTGGAACTCCAAATACTTAACAAGTGCTATCTTTCATAACCACGAGATCATTTCACGGATGTCATAAGCAATGATGACTACTCGTAGTACTTGGATCTACATAAGATCTGATACGTGTGTCCGCTTGTGTGTGTGTACTACCCACGACCGAACCGATACAACCCGAACCGACCAAATATTACTATACGCTTTATACACGTCATTAATGCTTAACAATAACTGTCAATAGGTGTTTGACTGTTCTCTGCATACAACTTTTGGGAATCCCGATCATTCATACCTACCACTAAACATGTGAGTTTCGTGGCCCCTTTTTGTGCTTATACCACTTTGCAAACATTTACAAACATGGGGGAAAAGTATGCTCGCCCGTTTTCTATGCTGTACAACATACATACAATTTACATACTTAGAATCAACGTGCTACTGTTTTGTGGGTATTTATCTGATACATGCTTGAGTCTGCTTTGTGGTTCTTTCTTACAACCATTTATGTCCAGTGTGGAACCGACGGTTAGGTATTGGTAGTACTACTGGGTTGACACCCCCACCCTCGTGTTGGTATACTAGTTAGTACCAATAAAAGCCAGGAACGGGCCTTGGGTGAATATATTCCGACAAGATTCTTTGTGTACGTCATTAGGTTTGGTTGTAAAGCTCTTGTCATGTGATTTTGCTTACTTATAACTGTATGCACGGTATTCTGCAATAACTTTATACAACATCAATTACTTATTTACTTTAAACCTGCGAAATCACCAACAATTTTGTTGACCATTTTGAGCATATCTTTTCAGGTGATCATGCTAGTTGAGGTTCTAGGTGTGCTGCCTTAGTGGAGACCCTAGGATGCATTTTCGGGCCAAACTGGTCATTTTAAAAACAATTGATGTATCTATTCAAACAACATTATACTTTGTAACTTGTTCTCGGGTTGTGGGAATTGCATACAATGTTATCATCTATGTATTATGGTTTATGTATCATGATTATGATTATGGCTATGTAGTAGTGAATACTGACTAAACACAACACAAGCCCCCTTGTTGTCGGGTTTCGTCATGACACGCTTGTTATCATTGTTATTATTGCATCTCTACCGCTTACCATGAGTTATGACGATTCCCGTCTCGTTACGCCCCCATGTTTCCGCTCTTAGCGGGGGTGTGACAGACTGGTATCAGAGCCATTGGTTATAGAGAATTATGCAATACACTTGACCTAGACTATAACCTAGGAACCTTCATGTAGATTTGCATGCCAGGGTTGTGCGCATTTTGTATCTCATACGTGTTCCTCATTACTTGTTCGATTAACTATCTGTTTCGTGATCATTTCACCCCGTGAGGGAGCCCTTGTGCTCACTCTTTACGGGATGTTTATATTGGATCTTCCGTTTCCCTCTGCGCACCGAGTTGCTTTATCAATCCGGGTATTGTACCCAAAGAGATCTTCATAGATCATGCTATTGCGTTTGACCTTAAGCACTGGGATTTACCCCGAGGAGGTTATGTCTGAGACCTCGAGAGAGGAGGAAATAGGCAACCTCCGCTAGACTAAACTTGACTTCATGCATGGACATGCCATCATTATGATGGACTACTGTTTGGACATTACTTATACATGGTGTGAGAAATTTACGATTTGTATACGATGTGTGACAACCATAAGTATGGTCTTAACCCGGAAGGTTAGACCTTAATGTGACATGGATAATGTGTCCTGCAATGGTTAAAACTTATGCATTTGCTATTCTTATGATTAGAACATGCCGCCTCGAAGAGTTACCCGCAGCAACAGTGGCGGAAGTGAAGCCCCGAGAGGCAGAGGCAGAGGTATAGGTAGAGCACCGAGAACAAGTGATGGTCCTACCAATGTCACTCCAGGAGCAGGAAACGCTGATATGGCAAGCTTAATCGCTCAACAGCTGGCCGCACTAATTCCGACTATTGTGGCCCAAGTGAGCGATGCTCTTCATAATTCTCACCCCCACGGGGATGGTGGCCATGATAACGAGGATAACGGGAACCCGACTGGGAACGAAAGCAATCAGGAGACCGGAAATGGTGGTACAGCCGGTAATGAAACTGGAATTGTGAATGTTTGATGGGGATGTTCATACAAGGAATTTGTGGCTTGTAAACCACGAGAGTTTGATGGAAAAGGTGGAACCATAGCCCTGACCAGATGGCTTGAAAAGATGGAGGCCGTGATCGACATCAGCGAATGCCTCGATAGTCAAAGGATTAAGTACGCCACTTGCTCACTACAGGGCAAGGCACTAACGTGGTGGAACACTCAGATTCAGGCTAGGGGAAGAGAATCGGCGATGCAAATGTCGTGGGATGAGTTCAAGGCTCTAATCACCGAGGAGTATTGTCCTCTCAATAAGATGCAAAAACTTGAGCATGAGTTCTGGAATCATGCCATGGTGGGGGCTGGGCACGCAACTTACACCGATCGTTTTCACGAGCTAGCAAGGTTGGTTCCGCATCTAGTCACCCCGGAATCAAAAAGGATAGAGAGGTACATTTGGGGACTTGAGTGTAACATCTTGTATTTTTTGTTAACTTAAAAGTTAACTTTGTTAATACATGTAAGGACCTTTTATGTTTTGTTTTATTTTAAACTTTGAGGTTGTTTTACTTAATAATTAATCTTGGTGATTAACGAATTAATTTAATAAATAGTGATAACATTATAAGTATTATAATGTTTATTTATTTTTAAGATGATGATAACCTTTTTTCAATATTAATAATACCATAACCATAATAATATTAATATTAATAATAATAATATAATAACAATAATGTAAATGATAATAATATTAAAAATAATAAAGTTGTATAACTTTAAACTTGTAATTAATAAGTTTATTACATAAAATAATAACCTTTTAGAACTTCAGGGACTAATTTGTAATTAATTTTAACTTAATCAAAACTTTAAAATGTAAGTGAAAACTTCTAAAACCACAGGGACCATAAGTGAAAATAATTTAAAACCGCCCCCTTACCCGATTTCCCGGCCACCGGCGGCCAGGCTCCGGTCGCGGCGCCGGCGAGGCCAAACGGTCAATCTTTTCATGATTCTCAATTTCTAAATGGTCCCAATCGATCCTTGTATCAATTTCAAATGTGTTTAAGAACTTTAAAATGGCAATTAAAGTGGTTTTGGGGTCATAAAACCCCTGAACCGAATTCGACATAAATCCTAGTCCTTTCGGCTCTCAAATCATGTCAATAACGCAATTAAACGTATAGAAACGTTCGTATAACCAATACGAAGATGGAAATGTGGTTTAATTCGAGTTAAGTAAGCATTAAATTCTCTGTTCATAACTGAAGCGAACGAAATGAAAGTGAAATGTGTTCGGCACTTTAACACGCAAATCATAGCTAAATAACAGAGGGAAAAGGTGGCTTTCGGTCCCTTTCAACCCTCTGCAACATCAATTTCTCTAAAAATATCGCACAAACATCGAATTCGTAACTTGTTCTTGCGAAGTGAACCGAAGCTAAGCTGAGCATAAATACTTCAATTCGATCATGATCGGGTAAGTTAAGTACATGAATATGTTCGTCTAGGTTTCGGGAGCAAAAGCCCCATGGCTAGATTGGTTAAAAGAATCGAATTGACCTTCGATTTGGATCTGAACAAATTTAGGGTTCATATGGTTAGGGGAAAACCTTGGGAATGTGTTTAAAAATAAAAGAGACCAAATGATACCGCAGCTAAGGCCTTGGTTCACTGGTTCCCCACACACATTCTAACTTGGAGGTCCCGGGTTCGACCCCAGGCACCCCCATATTTTTTTAAAATGGCTTTTTAAGCCTTAAATCAACTTTAGAAAATTTTTAATAATATAGAAAAATATTTTATAACCTTTAAATATATTTTAAGTTGTCAAATAGTTTTTAGTAATATTTTAAAATACTAAACAATTAAAAACCTTTGTAATAAAACATTTTAAAGGTTATTTTTGAATTATTAACATAGATTTTAAATAATTAACAAAATAGTAGTGACCCGAACTGTCCTTAAATTTTATCGTTTAAATCACAATATTTTAAATGGAGTTTTATTTTAAAAAGTTATAAATTCTTTTGTGTAATAAAACTATATTATGTTTTAAATTATATTAAATTATAAATCTAAATGATAAATAACTAATTCTTCAAGTAGTTGTTAAAATGATTATGTGAATAATATGTTATTATCTAATCATTTGAGCATGTTATATCATTTAATGAAGTTATTCGTTAACTTTTATTTAAATTCTTGAAAATTATAAAACAATATAAATTGCTTTAAGTTTTTAAAACTTTATAATAAATTATTTAAAAGCTCAAAACCTTATAAAATGATTATAATATGTAATATCCTTATCAACTTTTAAATAGTTAATTTTAAAATTAATTATTTTCTTTTCACATATTATACTTAATTTCTATAAAATCAATAACTTAAATTGTTAAGACATTTTCAATTATTATTGGTCTTAATTGATTTAAATTATCTTTATTAAACCTAAATGATTTATTATTAAACTCCCAAATTCCATTTGAAACCCTAGTTCATGTTTTATTGTTAATCTTATTACCAAACCTAATCTTGGAATCTATACGTTTAAACAACTTGTAAAAGAAACCATTTGGAACCTCATTTAAATTATTATCATCATCATTATAAACATAATTACTCATCAAAACCCTAAAACTATTGAAACCCTAATTCTTATTTAAACATTAATCAATATATTAACCTTAATCTTCATCTTGTAAATTATATATTTAGGTGCTTGTAATGGACACTTGGGATTTATCTTGTAATCTTTTATATCATCTTGAAATGCTTATTTCCATGTGAGTTTTCCTTGCCACTTTTTACTTTATTCCACACTATTTTGGGGTGAAACATGATACTTATACATCGTACACTTGTAAACGTTTGAGACTTGTAAGCACAGGCAATTCATCTTATTATTTTGTCATGGTTATTTGTGTGTTGTAAGTGTTTATATGAGATACATAGTTTGTTTACAATCATTAACTATTGCTAGCCTGACGACGTCTTAGATCTTTGGGCCTGACAAGCCTATTTGGTGCTAAATTCGATGTATTGCCGACTCCTAGGAGCCGTATGCTTGTGCACTAGGGAACCAAATACACTTAGCCAATCTTTTATACTTGTAATCAAGTCGAGGTTTGGTTGTAACGATATGTGTTCTATAACCTTACTAGCTTATAACCTATGATATGAATTGCTACTTGTAACCTTTCCATATTATGTATGAAAACCTTGGAAACTCACCAACTATTTATAGTTGACCTTTTATTTTTATCATATTTCAGGAAAACCCCCAAGTTTGAAGTGAACTTATGTTGCTGGCATATTCTAGGACTTGGACCTAGTTAATAAACAAAATGATTATGTTTGTTATTTCATGTTGACACTTATTTCATTATTGAGACTTATGCTTGTAATGAAATTTTGAAACTTATGAATAATATATTTGGATTTAATAATAGCGTTATGTGGCTGTGAACAATCGTAACTCTCACATCTCGACATTTCCGCCGTCAAGGTTGGGGTGTGACATTCCGCCTCAAATCCGGGCAATGGTAACTGCTACTGCTCCTCCTACTATTCAGAGCGCGATTCTGAAGGCTGGCGCTCTAACTGATGAAATGGCGAGAACAGGGGTATGGGGCAGGGGAGCAGAGAAAAGGAAAGAAGTTGGGGAAACGAGCCGGTCGAGTGCCGGGACATTCGAGAAAAGGACCAAGACAACCAAAAATTTTGTGGCCATGACCCAGGGCGGGCGAGAATATGTGGATCCGCACCCCCGATGCGATAGGTGCAACTTTCATCATCCCCCAGCTATGCCGTGCCGGGTGTGCGCTAACTGTAGACGCCCGGGACATTTAGCAAGAGACTGTGAACAACGCCGAATATGGTCGCACCAGTCAACGCGGTTAACCCCGCTGGGAACGCCAAGGGCTGTTATGAGTGTGGAAGCCCTGATCACTATCGAAACATGTGCCCCAAACTGAATCGGGCATCGGGCCAACAAGGGAACAACCAGCATCAGACTATGGCTATAGCTGGAAATCAAGGCCCGACAAACCAGAGGAACGTGGCTCGGGGATGCGCTTTTGTCATTGGAGCCAATGATGCCCGTCAGGACCCAAATGTTGTCACGGGTACGCACTTACTCAATAATCACTTTGGATCTGTATTATTTGACACTGGAGCAGACAATAGCTTTATATCTTCTGAATTTGTGCAATTGCTCGATTTGAGTCCTAGTAGGCTAGAAACTAGCTACTCTGTAGAAATGGCCAATGGTAGGATTGTTCAGGCCGACGAGATTATTAGAAATCGCTCGATAATATTAGAGAATCACGCCTTCGATATAGACTTGATACCCTTCGAGTTAGGAAGTTTCGACGTGATTGTGGGAATGGATTCGTTGTCGAAACACGGAGCCGAGATTGTCTGTCGGGACAAGGTAGTGCGAATCCCTATGTCAGACGGGGGAGTACTCAGAATTCAAGGAGAAAGACCGGGGAGAAACTTAAAGCTTATTTCCTGCATGAAAGCACGCCGGAGTTTACGAAAACAGTGCTACTCTTTTCTGGCTCATGTGGTGGAAAAGAAGGAAGAGGAGCAGAAATTGGCAGATATCCCCGTAGTGTGGGATTACCCATATGTATTTTCTGATGACTTGCCTGGTTTGCCTCCTCCACGGCAGGTGGAATTTCGTATTGAGTTGGTTCCTGGAGCTACACCGGTAGCAAAGACATCGTATCGGTTGGCACCGTCTGAAATGCAAGAGTTATCTAGCCAGTTACAGGAACTACTGGAGAAGGGTTTTATTCGGCCGAGTCACTCGCCTTGGGGAGCACCGGTGTTATTTGTCAAGAAGAAGGATGGGTCGTTCCGTATGTGCATCGACTACCGTGAGTTGAACAAACTAACTGTGAAGAATCGGTATCCTCTCCCCAGGATCGACGACCTGTTTGATCAGTTACAAAGAGCTTCGTATTTTTACAAGATCGACCTTCGATCTGGATATCACCAACTAAGGGTTTTCGAGGAGAACGTACCGAAGACAGCGTTTAGAACTCGTTATGGGCACTATGAGTTCTTGGTCATGCCGTTCGGATTGACTAACGCACCAGCTGTGTTCATGGACCTGATGAATCGGGTGTGCAAACCTTACTTGGATAAGTTTGTGATCGTATTCATTGACGACATACTTATCTACTCTCGATCGAAAGAGGATCATGAAGAACACCTTCGGGCAATACTGGAACTATTAAGAGAAGAGAAACTTTTCGCCAAGTTCCCGAAGTGTGAATTCTGGCTGCGAGAGGTGAAGTTTTTGGGTCATGTGGTTAGCAAGGACGGGATTCATGTAGATCCCGGCAAGATCGAAGCGGTAAAGAAATGGGATACACCCCAGACACCTTCAGAGATACGGCAGTTCTTAGGATTAGCCGGATACTATCGTCTTTTCATTGCGAACTTTTCAAAGATCGCTCAACCGTTGACGTTGCTGACTCAGAAAGACAAGAAGTTTGATTGGGGAGATGCGCAAGAACGGGCGTTCCAAATGCTGAAAGATAAGCTATGCAATGCACCAATATTGTCCCTCCCAGACGAAACTGATGATTTTGTGGTGTACTGTGATGCTTCGCATCAAGGGTTGGGATGTGTACTAATGCAGAAAGATAAGGTGATTGCCTACGCTTCGCGACAACTTAAGGTGCACGAGAAGAACTACACGACTCATGATCTTGAGTTGGGCGCTGTAGTATTCGCACTTAAAATATGGAGGCATTACCTGTATGGAACCAAATGCATCATATACACATATCATAAAAGCCTTCAACATATTCTGGATCAGAAGGAACTCAATATGCGACAACAACACTGGGTAGAGTTTCTTAGTGACAACGATTGTGAAATCCGGTATCATCCGGGGAAAGCTAATGTGGTGGCTGATGCTCTAAGCCGCAAAGAACGCGTGAAACCACTACGTGCTCGAGCTTTGGGATTGACCATTCAAACAAATTTGAAAGCTCAGATCCAAATTGCACAAAGTGAGGCGTTGAAAGAAGAAAACCTTGCGGGAGAAGAATTCCGAGGGTTGGATAAACAACTGATGTGCAAGGACGATGGTGTACAGTACTTCGTGGACCGTATATGGGTACCCAAGTGGGGAGGTGTACGTACCTTGGTCATGGATGAAGCACATAAGACGTGATATTCTATTCATCCTGGCGCAGACAAGATGTACCACGATCTCAAAGATCTGTACTGGTGGCTAGGCCTGAAGAAAGACATTGCCACGTACGTCAGCAGATGCTTGACATGCTCGGAAGTTAAAGCTGAACATTAGAAACCATCGGGACTGTTACGGCAACCTGAGATTCCCGAATGGAAATGGGAGAACATAACCATGGGCACTCGATTAGACATGAGTACTGCCTATCATCCTCAAACAGATGGCCAAAGTGAACGAACCATACAAACACTGGAAGACATGCTGTGATCATGTGTAATTGACTTTGGTGGTAGTTGGGATACTCATTTGCCATTGATTGAGTTCTCATACAATAACAGCTACCACACCAGCATTGGGTGTGCTCCGTTCGAAGCGTTGTACGGAAGGAAGTGTAGATCACCCGTTTGTTGGGCCGAGATCGGTGAAAGTCAGTTAACAGGCCTAGAGATCATTCAAGAAACAACCGACAAGATCTTCCAAATCAAAGATAGACTGAAAGCCGCTAGAGATCGCCAAAAGAGCTACGCCGACAATCGTCGAAAGCCTCTAGAATTCAACGTTGGAGACCGAGTGTTACTCAAAGTCTCTCCTTGGAAAGGAGTTGTTCGGTTTGGAAAGAAAGGGAAGTTAGCCCCAAGATACGTTGGACCATTCGTGATTACAGAAAGAATTGGTCTAGTGGCTTACCGATTAAGGTTACCACAAGAACTCAGCGGTGTGCATGATACCTTCTATGTGTCGAACCTCAAGAAGTGTTTGGCTGACGAATCACTTCACATACCCATTGACGATATCAACATCAACGAAAAGCTTCATTTTATTGAGGAACCCATTGAGGTCATGGATCGTAAGGTCAAACAATTGAAGCGCAGCAGAATACCAATTGTTCGCATAAGGTGGAATTTAAAACGAGGGACAGAGTTTACATGGGAACGGGAAGATCAAATGAAACTCAAATACCCACACCTATTCGTGGATGACACTCTTGGACCTAACTCCAGCTGAATTTCGGGACGAAATTCTCTCAACTGGGGGATACTGTGACATCCGTCACCTTAAGGTCCGTCGAACGACATAAATAAGCATAGAATTATTTTAATTATTCTTCCTTTTCTTCATGAACTCCTGCTTTAAGGAATCATGTCTGCTTTATTTTCCCTTGTGCCTGTACTTCCTCCGAGAACGTGTGCTAAGCATAAACCTTTTATAAATTTCATCACCATTACCACCAAATATAACATTTTTAATTTCAACCATTGTCATTAATAAAACCATTTTAGACTATGAATTACCATTAAACACGCTTTTAACCTTAATATAACGAACATTTTAAGGTCGTAATCAACCGAAACAAATTTTGGGGAACTCGAGGGTTAAGTGCAGGGACTAAACTCGCCATTTTGTAAACTTGGGCTAGGTATATAAGCCCATACTCCAGCCCTTAATCTCATTTCATCTTCATCTTCTTCATCCTCTTCACCTTATTCTTCACATCTTCTTCATTCTAGCACCAAATCCAACCTGCTTGGTCTTGTTCTTGTCGTCTAGACTTCATCTACGGCCTAGTCTACTCTATTCTAGCAGGTAGACGACCTTGGTTGTCCCTTTCCTTGCCTATTCACGGCTTTCCAAACTAGGGTTTCGGGTGTTCGGGTTCAACTCGAACACATGAGGTCGTGTGGGTGCGTGTAAGGTCTTTCTGCTTGTGTTTCATGTTTGTGTATGTTTGTAGAGTGTTTCTGGAAGTCCTTGTTGTGTAAAACCCGTGCTCGGAGCAGCCGAAGGCTGCTCTGCACTTCTGCAGTCGCAAACCTGCAGTTCAGGCGACTGGGTCTGTCATGCGACTGAGCCGTGCGACTGGGTGAGTCGTGCGACTGAGTCATGCGATTGTGTCTTTCGGGCGACTGAATCATGCGACTAGGGATGTCATGCGACTGAGTTGTGCGATCGAATGAATGTGTGTGCGATTGAGTCAATGCGGATGAGTGTGTGCGATTGAGTCAGGTGACCGACTGAATGTATGCGATTGTGCGTGTTTCGCACGACTGGAGTCCAATCGCACGAATGAAGGTTCAATCGCACGAAAGTAGCTAATTCGCACGATTGAGGGTTGATTCGTGCGCATGGAGGTTGGGTCGTGCGAATGTGTGTTGTGTGGTACGGCTGAATGCCAGTCATGCGAATGAAGACTCAATCGCACGAATGAAGCTGATTCGTACGATTGAAGGTTGATTCGTACGGATGGAGCTTGAGTCGAGCGTCTGGTCCTGTTGTGTGACTGATGATGTTGAGTGTGAATTTTCCCCTTGAACGTCTGATGATGATAATGTAACATCAGTAAAAGTGTCATTGCTTGACCACAAAGATTAAAGTCAACGCTATCAACATGCACATACTATTTCAATTGAAAACAACCTAACATTTTACAATTATCGACAATCCAATTGGAACTCCAAATACTTAACAAGTGCTATCTTTCATAACCACGAGATCATTTCACGGATGTCATAAGCAATGATGACTACTCGTAGTACTTGGATCTACATAAGATCTGATACGTGTGTCCGCTTGTGTGTGTGTACTACCCACGACCGAACCGATACAACCCGAACCGACCAAATATTACTATACGCTTTATACACGTCATTAATGCTTAACAATAACTGTCAATAGGTGTTTGACTGTTCTCTGCATACAACTTTTGGAATCCCGATCATTCATACCTACCACTAAACATGTGAGTTTCGTGGCCCCTTTTTGTGCTTATACCACTTTGCAAACATTTACAAACATGGGGGAAAAGTATGCTCGCCCGTTTTCTATGCTGTACAACATACATACAATTTACATACTTAGAATCAACGTGCTACTGTTTTGTGGGTATTTATCTGATACATGCTTGAGTCTGCTTTGTGGTTCTTTCTTACAACCATTTATGTCCAGTGTGGAACCGACGGTTAGGTATTGGTAGTACTACTGGGTTGACACCCCCACCCTCGTGTTGGTATAGTAGTTAGTACCAATAAAAGCCAGGAACGGGCCTTGGGTGAATATATTCCGACAAGATTCTTTGTGTACATCATTAGGTTTGGTTGTAAAGCTCTTGTCATGTGATTTTGCTTACTTATAACTGTATGCACGATATTCTGCAACAACTTTATACAGCATCAATTACTTATTTACTTTAAACCTGCGAACTCACCAACAATTTTGTTGACCATTTTGAGAATATCTTTGCAGGTGATCATGCTAGCTGAGGTTCTAGGTGTGCTGCCTTAGTGGAGACCCTAGGATGCATTTTCAGGCCAAACTTGTCATTTTGAAAACAATTGATGTATCTATTTCAAACAACATTATACTTTGTAACTTGTTCCCGGGTGTGGGAATTGCATACAATGTTATCATCTATGTATTATGATTTATGTATCATGATTATGCTTATGGCTATGTAGTCGTGAATACTGACTAAACACGACACAAGCCCCCTTGTTGTCGGGTGTCGTCATGACACGCTTGTTATCATTGTTATTATTGCATCTCTACCGCTTACCATGAGTTATGACGATTCCCGTCTCATTACGCCCCCGTGTTTCCGCTCTTAGCGGGGGTGTGACACTTGGCGTTCTGCTTATTAAACAAATACTTGAGTGCAGCATGATCCGTGTAAACAATAGTTTTCTAAAGGACGAGGTAAGATCTAAACTTATCGAATGCAAAGACGATTGCCAACAACTCCTTCTCTGTCGTGGTGTAATGCTCATGCGCATCAGTGAGCGTCTACTCGTGTAACATATCGGGTGAAAATGTTTGTCCCTACGCTGAACTAAGACCGCTCCTATCGCATAGTCACTCGCATCGCACATCAACTCAAAAGGTAAACTCCAATCTGGGGCGACCATAATCGGAGCATTCACCAACTTCTCCTTTAGAAGCTCAAAAGCACTCTTACACTCTTCAGAAAACACAAATGGCACATCTTTCTCTAGGAGTTGCGTCATCGGCCTCGCAATCTTAGAGAAATCTCTAATGAAACGTCGATAGAAACCAACGTGGCCTAAGAAACTCCTAATAGATTTCACTGATGTGGGTAGCGGAAGCTTGCTGAGAGTCTCAATCTTTGCCTTATCAACCTCAAGCCCCATGTGTGAAATCTTGTGCCCTAAAACGATGCCCTCATTCATCATGAAGTGGCACTTCTCCCAGTTTAGCATAAGGTTAGTCTCCTCACATCGAGCCAACATCTTCTCCAAATGCTCCAAACATGAGTCAAAGGAACTCCCAAAAACATAAAAATCATCCATGAAAACCTCCATGGAGTCCTCGACCATGTCCTGTAATATAGCTACCATACACCGCTGAAAAGTAGCTGCAGCGTTACATAACCCAAACAACATGCGGCGATACGCAAAGGTGCCATACAGGCATTGTAACATCTTGTATTTTTTCCGTTAAATTAAATGTTAATCTTGTTACATTCTGGTATGGATCATTGTTGACATTCATGAAACTTGGTGGGCTATTTATGTATGATTCCCGGTTTAAATTAAGTTTCTAAGTTAATTAGATAATAATAATGATAACAATTATAATAATATAATAATAATAATAATAATAATAATAATAATAATAATAATAATATTGATAATAATAATACTAATAATAATAATAAAAATAATAATAACTAAAATAATAGTAACAATAATAATAATATTATTAATAATAATAAAAATAATTTGTAGGAGTCACTAAACATAACTATGGTTAAAACTTTAAGTAGTTAAAGTTTAGGGGGTCTTAATGTCAATTTATAAACTTTAAATTGAAGTTTTAGCATGAAATAAAAGAAATTCAAATTTGAGGGACCAAATGTGTAATTAATTAAAACCCAAACCCCCTCCCATTGTCACCCCGCGTTTCCGGCGAGCTGCCGGCAGCAGCTCCAGCAAAGCCCGGTGACACCCGAATCGTCCTGTAACCTCTGAATTTGTATGCCAAATCGATTCTAATTACTCCTTGAAACTGATTGGAACATTTGATGAGATTTAATTCGAGTTAAAGTCGTCGATCGAACTCGGTAACCGTTCGACATTAAAATTCTAACCATTCGACATTCATGACTCAATAATAATCAAATTGATTCAACTGACACGATTATCTATCTGCCCTTAATCGATTACAACTATCAATTGCACATGAAACACATACAATCATTCAGTTCAATCACCATAAACACCGTGACCTGCAACTAACGTGTTCATCATCTTCCGAGCTTCAATTGTCGAAATTGGCAAAGGCTTTGCGTCAAAGACATCACACGAAGCTACCTGCAAAGTTAATTGGATTATCATCAACATTTACACTGCGATTGCGCATTTCTCGACCGCGACCTGTTCATTTTTTGTGGCTATCTTCAATTCGAACGTAACCGGGTAATTAGATACATGTATATGCTTGATTAAACATGGGGAACAAGAGCCCCATGATTGCAAACGTTTACATGGACGAATTGGGGTTCGATTTGGAGGTAAAAGATTCTAGGGTTTATATGGGATTTGGGAGTTTTATTGGCAATGTTTTTAAGGTTTTAAAATGAAGCTTAGTACGTGGTTGAGGCCTTGGTTCACTGGTTAGAGCATTACCCCCACATACATGAGGTCCCGAGTTTGCTCCCGGGCACCCTCATATAATTTTTTTAAAGCCTTTTTGGCCTTAAATTAATTATGAAAAATTTATATTGTTTGTACAAATGACTTTTATGAACTTCAAATATTTTTAGAGTCGTTTAAATATTTTTCTAAAATTTATTATTGTAAAGTATTTTAACATTGTATTATAAAAATTTTACAAATGTTATATTTGAATATTTTATAAATTTATATGATGCCTTAAGATGAATAAATTTATGTTGGACCTTACGTTATCTTTAGTTAGAGACTTATCATGACGATAATAATATATATTTTATGAATAAAGATCACAAGTTAATTATAATGAATTTAGCTTCTCTAAAATAGGTTTTTGCAAAGTTCATAAAATAGTATACTTTTATATAAGAATTTATTAACTTTATAAAAAATCCTCCAAATTCTAATACCTTAGTTCGTGTTAAAACGTTAAACTTATTATTAACCTAAATCTTGTAATATTGATATATTTAGGTGCCTTGTGACATTTTATCTTGGAACGACGTTATTATTGGTCTTATTAATCTTCATAATATACTTATTCATCAAGTGAGTTTCTTTGTCCTCTTTTTATATTTTCACACTAATTTGGGGTGAAAAATGATACTTATTCTCATACACTTGTAAACGTTTAGACTTGTAAAGCACTTGCAATTCATATTTTTGTCATGGTTATTTGTGTGTTGTAAGTGTTTATATGAGATACATATTCTTGTTTGCAATCATTAACTATTGCTAGTCTGGCGACGTCTTAGATCTTTGGGTCTGACAAGCCTATTTGGTGCTAAAGCCGAGGTATTTCCGGCTTCTGATGACGTATGCTTGTTCATCATGGGAACCAAATACACTTAGCCAATCTTATATACTTATAATCAAGTCGAGGTTTGGTTGTAACGATATGTGTTCTATAACCTTACTAACTTATGACCTATGACATGAATTGCTACTTGTAACCTTATCATATTATGTATGAAAACCTTGGAAACTCACCAACTATTTATAATTGACCTTTTATTTTATCATGTTTCAGGAAATCTCCAAGTTTAAAATGGACTTTTAAAGCTTGCAATAAAACTAGGACTTGGACCTAGTTTAATAAATAAAATATTTATGTAATGTTTTGTTTTGTTTGGAACTTATTTCATGTTTGAGACTTATGTTTCGTATGCCTTTTGAAACTTATAATTTTAATATTTATATTTAAATATAGCGTTATGTGGTTATGAACAATTTTAACCCTCACATCTCGACGTTTCCGCCGTCAAGGTTGGGGTGTGACAGGCATGTAAAGGTCGTCTTGTCCTGATCCTCCGGAGTGATGGGGATCTGGAAATAACCTGAAAAGCCATCAAGGAAATAGTAGAACTGTTGCCCTGAAAAACGCTCCAACATCTGATCGATAAAGGAAGCGGGAAATGGTCCTTCCTCGTGGCATCATTCAATTTGTGATAATCAATGCAAACTCGCCACCCGGTGACTGTCCTCGTTGGAATCAACTCTTTCTTCTTATTGGTCACCACTGTCATCCCCCCTTTCTTAGGAACAACCTGTACGGGACTCACCCACTTCAAGTCAGAGATAGGGTAGATCAATCCTGCATCTAACAACTTAATCACTTCTTTCTTAACTACTTATTGCATGTAGGATTTAATCTTCTCTGACTTTGTCTAACAGACTTATACTCATCTTCCATGAGTATCTTATGCGTGCAAAACAAAAGGTTGATACCCTTGATGTCCATTAGTTTCCATGCAATCGCCTGTTTGTGTGCCTTTAGCACATCCACTAGTCTCCTCTTCTCCTCCTCTGTCAATCCAGTAGAAATGATGGCAGGTACCTAAGTCCCTCATCCAGAAATGCATACTCCAGGTAAGATGGCAATTCCTTAAGCTCTAATGATGGGGGAGTCTCAATCGATGGTTCTCTATCGGTTCCTCTCTTGTAATCACCTCACACACGTTAGCTTCCTTGAGAGGCTGACTCTCATGATATACCGAGTCATGCTCAAAGGCAAAAACGGTCAACTTGACTTCATGGTTCTCCCTAACCAGGATTTGTGAGTCTGTATGATCAGATCTGATAAACTCTCAAAAACTCGTAGTCACCTGTGTCCAAATGGTATATATCAAGTACAAGGTGCCATCCTGATCATGTGTGTTTTTCATGGATTTGTTCACATCAAAGATAACTGTCTCATCAGCAACTCGTAAGGTTAGCTTGCCGTCAAGGGCATCGATCAATGCCCTTGCAGTAGCCAAGAAAGGTCATCCTAAGATCAATGGGACCTTCTTGTCCTCATCCATATCTAAGATCATGAAATCAACAGGAAAAACGAACTTATCTACCTCAATAAGCATGTTCTCTATGATCCCTTGCGGATACTTCACCGACCTATCCGCCAATTGAATACTCATGCGTGTTAATGCTGGCTCACCTAGGTCTAGCTTAGCGAACATAGAATATGGCATCAAATTGATGCTAGCACCTAGATCTGCCAATGCATTGCTCACAGACAAACCACCAATGATACATGGAATAGTAAAACTACCTGGATCAATCATCTTCAGTGGTAGTTTGCTCTGCACAACAGCCGAACACTCCTCACTCAACATCACAGTCGAGATTTGCTCCAACTTCTTCTTATTAGTGAGTAGATCCTTCAGAAACTTAGCATACTTAGGCATGTGTTGTAATGCATCCACAAAAGGTAAGTTCACCTTGAGATGCTTAAACATCTCAAGGAACTTGCCGTATTGCTCCTTAGACCGATGTTGAGCCAATCGTTCTGGATATGGAAGTCTGTCAAAATGGACTAATGGCTCCTTCTCTTTCTTCTTTTCAGCAACCTTCTCTACGGACTCCTTTGGAGGTGTCGTACTTGTTGGGCGCAGCCTCTGTTGCACCTTGCTAGTAGGAGCCTCCATCTCTATCTCCTCACCGACCTCCTCTTCAATCACTTCAAGAGGCTCAACCACACCATACGACTTTCCACTCCTTGTCGTCACCACTTTCACATGCGCATTTGGATTCTTCACTACATTACTAGGTAGTCCTCTAGGTTGCTTTTCCTGAAACATATCTGATAAGTGACCCACAGTTCTTTCTATATTCTACAATAATGCTCCATGATTCTTGATCATGGCCTCGTTCTCCTGTAACCTAACTTGATATGCCTGATCTCTAGCATGCGCTTCCTTATACCTAGCGTCATCCCTCTCCATGAACTGAGTCGACATCTGTGATTGCTGCATCATCATCTCCTCAAGGGTGGGCTTCTTCTCCCCCTGACTTATGCCACTAGTCTGACCGCTACTCGAACTCTGATTCTGAAATAAACTTTGAGTACACTGTTAAAAACCCGGGGGTTTCACTCCTCCAGTTCTATTGATTCCTCTAACCAGGATTATAGGAATTACCAAAGGCATTTCCTTGCATCCGGTTGGGATTGCTGACAAAGTCAACCTTCTCCTGAAAACTATCAACAGAAATAGGGCAATCAATCGTATCATGACCACCCCAACAAATCTCACAGGCATGCTCCTTCTTCTTCTGCAGGTCTATTACCATCTTAGCTAATGCCTCAACCTGGGCGGCTAAAGCAATGCTTGAATCAACCTGGTGCACTCCTCGCTAAGCAGCAACCGGGGCTCTAGAATCAGGATACTCATAACTACTCATAGCCAGGTCCTCGAACATCATTTTACTCTCCTCAATAGTTTTGTGGTCATCAGATTACCACCGCCAGTAGTATCCAGCATGTCCTTCTTGCAGGAGTAACTCCATTGTAGAACTTCTCAATCAATGCCAATCTTCCAAACCGTGATGTGGACACTTGTGCATTAGCTCCTTGAAACGCTCCTAGGTCTCGTAGAAAGTCTCTCCCGGTGTTTGCTGAAATGAGTGAATCATGCTACTCAGATGAGCGGTCTTCGAAGGGGGAAGTATTTGTCACACCCTCAAAATCCACTTGCGGAGTTTTTACCGCGAGGCGTGTGAACAAACCAGGATCACAGTCAATAGTTACTCAGACGACTCTAAATGCCATAATTTAAAATAATTAACCAAATACCAACTTTAAACAATGCGGAAGCGTTTTTGAAAACAACCCAAGTCAATAAAGTATAACTTATGGCAAAACAAGTGCCAAACCAAAGAGTAAACTATAATTGTTAAATGTCAACTTGTCTTGAAGCAAAGTGCTTAAAATGCAGTGAACCGTGCAGTGCTCCTATGGCAAGCAAGTAAGGACCTGAGAAAAGCATACTAAAATGTCAACACATAGGTTGGTGAGTTCAAGAGTTTGAGTTCATAAACATGTAAACAGTTGCGATAAATATAAGCAGTGTATAGTAATAGATAGCTAGTCTGTATCAGTAAATATTAATACATAGTGATTTTGCAATTGAAGCTGACTGTGATAGTTGTTGCCTCCTGTCACGACTTACCATGTCGTGACAATGTTCAATAGGACAATTGCACCCGGTTGACCTCGAGTCACACAGGTGGGGCTCGTCAGACCCAGTAGTACTACCCAAGTTTCCCCGCTATTAAATATTAACAATTCAAAAGTGTGAGGACTTTTCCCATGGTAAACAGCACTATATTAATATTATACACAACTTAAATAATAAAGCGTTCGTATAAATACCAGTATGCTATCTCCTCCAAAAGAGATTAAGTAAAGAGTGGGGGATGAACTCACCTGATGTATGCAAAGGTACTTAGGGTTTATTTTGATAAACGAGAGGATAGCCAACCTTCACAGGTTACCTAGATCATGTGAGTACATAAGTACGTGTAAATAAAAGACATGTGAAACCCTAATCATACCAAATCAAAGACTCAAGCTTCCAGACAAATAGACACGTTTGACCTAGTTGACCCGTTTGACCCGTTGGTGACATTATGGTTATAATTCAAATAAAGCCAATGAGCACATACAACATACATGATTAACATTCAAATAGTATCATACTATGCTATATCAACCAGGTGTATCACTTAGATCATCATACAATCAAGTACTACACAAGTCATGCGAATCTAGAACATTAACATACCACTAGCTACAATACAACTAACATGTCATACAAGGTTCAACCATTCATCACATGCCATGTGAAGCCACTCACGACTTCACATCCTAAACCCTGCCAATCCTACTAAGTAGGGGCCTCAGATCCGCACGCGTGTATAATGATCATAACCAAATTCTTTAAGCATATGCATGCATTCACAACATCACAACAATCATTACCAGACCCAAGCATGATGTCCTACTACTACACAACATCCAAACCATACATGATTACCAATTCCAAATATCACCCATGATTATCCAAACATGCCATACAACTAATTTAACACGTTCTATCACACTAGAATCCATCCTTGAACATAATAGCAAGTTCCTATCATCCCAAACATGATCATAACATCATACTTCAACGTTTACACAATAAAGTTTCCCTTTTGGGAAAGAATATCCAAAATCTATCAAACATCCAATGCATACATGAATTCATCACTAATATACCAATTCAAGCTCATACTAACATCTAGACATGATCAACAACACTTAAACATCCAATCTAACAATCTTCATAAACAAAAGTTTCTACTTTTGGCAAGCTATGATCAACATAACCAAATAAAGATTTCTAGCATTCATAACAACAATCTAGCATCTAATTATCATCATGAACTCATCCATAACATCAATCCATCACTAGATCACTACTACATGCCAAATAAAGTTACTATTCTTAGTAACCTATGAACAATGCATCAAAATCCCAACTTTCTTGTAAAATCAATGTATTCTAACATTCATACAACCTAATAATCATCAAAAATTCATCAAACAATCATCCATCATGCATAATCACAACAATCTCGAATTAGGGTTGTTTCATAACCAAAGTTCATGATCAATCCACTAAAAACATAGAATTCTTGCATAATCGACGTTAACTAACATGTATACAATCTAACTAACATGTTAACATCATCAACCACATCAATTTCGACCCCATGAAGGTCAATTTACGAATTAGGGTTCGGCCCTAAAAAAACTCACAAAAACTGAAAAATCTAACCTTTAAACGTGTTATAGCTTGTAATTGATGATTCCAACAAGTTATATGCTTGAAATCGATCAATTTCGTGTTCCCTTGCTTGTTCTTGGCTGATTTCGCAATGGTGAGGGTGTTTAGAGATTGTTTGCGGCCGAAGGGGGTTGGCTAGGGTTTGGGTTTGTTTTAATTAATTTTAATTTACCTAATTACCCTTTTAACCCTTGTAATTGTATTTTATAAAAACTAATCTTTAAACTCTTGTAAAGTGTTTTTAACTTCATAATATAAAGATATAAACTTATGAAAATCATTATATATCTTATCTTTATAAAAACACAAGACATACGAATAAATAGGCACGTTTCCGCGTTACGCGATAAATTCTTTAATTAACCTTTTTAAATGTGTAACACATAAACATAACCCAATATTCACATAATCATTTAGATTCACAACAAATAACATTATTCATTATTAATAGGTCACCAACGTTCAACGACAACTAGTGTGTGCTCACGACACGTGTATACAAGACTTAACGGAACTAACGGAGCTTGGTAACGGAAATTTACCGGATGTCACATTATCCCCTGTTGAAAGAATTTTCGTCCCGAAAATTGCGTTACATGGTGAGAGTGTTCCATCCCTGGTTTCCATCACTGGTCTACTGCATTGGCACACAGAAATCGAAATCGTGTGAGTTTTGGATGAGTTGTCACATCATCCCCATGTTGAAAGAAATTTCGTCCCGAAATTTAAATCAATACCTTCGTCTGCTGGCATCGTTCCTTCGAATAGTTGAGGGTACTTAAGCTTCATTTGATCTTCCCGTTCCCATGTGAATTCCGGTTCACGTCGCGAATTCCAAGGATTTTAACAATAGGTATCTTGCTTGCTTTAAGTGTTCACCTCACGGTCCATCACCTCCACTGGTTGCTCAATAAAACGCAATTGTTCATCCACCTGAATTTCTTCTAGTGGTACGACCGTCGTTTCATCAGTTATGCACTTCTTCAAGTTTGACACGTGAAATACATCATGAATTCCGCTCAGCGAATCAGTAGGGCTAATCGATAGGCTACTGGACCTACTCTTTCCACATCTCAAATGGTCCAACGTACCTCGGATTTAGTTTCCCTCGTTTACCAAACCAACTACGCCTTTCCATGGTGAGACTTTCAACAAAACCTTGTCACCAACCTGAAACTCTAAGGGTTTCCGTCTCTTGTCAGCATAACTCTTTTGCCTGTCTCGCGCTGCAGCCATACGGTTCCGTATCTGTATAATTTTCTCAGTCGTCTCATGAATTAACTCGGACCTGTTATCTGACTATCACCAATTTCTGCCCAGCAAACCGGTGATCGACATTTTCCCCATACAACGCCTCGAAAGGTGCTGCTTGTATACTAGTGTGATAACTGTTGTTATAAGAAAACTCCACCAATGGCAGGTGAATTTCCCAGTTATTCCCGAAGTCAATCACACAAGCACGTAGCATATCTTCCAACGTCTGTATAGTACGCTCACTCTGACCATCCGTCTGTGGATGATATGCAGTACTTATCCACACGTGTACCCAAGGATTTCTGCAATGATTGCCAGAAATGTGACGTGAAACGAGCGTCACGGTCGGAGATAATTGAGATCGGTACCCATGTCTCGAACGATCTCCTTGAGGTACAGGCGAGTTAACTTCTCCATCTTGTCGGTTTCCTTTATTGCAAGGAAATGAGCAGACTTTGTCAATCGATCCACAATAACCCATATCGTGTCACAACCAGTACTAGTCCGGGGTAGCTTAGTAATAAAATCATGGAGATTTGTTCCCATTTCCACATTGGAATCTCGGGTTGTTGTAATAGTCGGATGGTTTTTGATATTCCACTTTCACCTTCGAGCAGGTCAAACACTGCTTGCTCACGTACGTAGCTACATCCGCTTTCATGTTAGGCCACCAATAGTGAGCCTTTAGGTCATGATACATCTTGTCGGATCCAGGATGTATAGAATACTTAGATTTGTGTGCCTCGCTCATAACTAAATCTCTCAGATTTCCATTAACAGGCACCCAAAGTCTATCATGAAATACCGAATTCCATCCTCTTTCATCACTAGCTGCTTATCCATTCCCCTTAAAAATTCAGAACCAATATTTTCCACCTTTAAAGCCTCTATTTGTGCCTCCTTAACTTTTTCGGGCAGTTGGGTACTGATAGTAAGCTATAAAGCTCGCACCCGTCGGGGTTTAGCTGTTTCCTTCCTGCTTAAAGCATCGGCAACTACGTTCGCCTTTCCGGATGATACTAATTGCGCAATCATAATCATTTAGTAGTTCCACCCAACGTCGCTGCCTCATATTCAACTCTTTTTGCTCAAAGATATGTTGAAGACTCTTGTGATCGGTGTAGATAGTGCACTTGGTACCGTACAAATAATGTCTCCAGATCTTTAAGGCAAAAACTACTGCGCCCAATTCTAAGTCATGGGTAGTATAGTTCTCTCATGTACCTTTAGTTGTCTCGAGGCGTAAGCTATCACCTGTCTCGTTGCATCAAGACACAACCCAATCTTGAATGGATGCATCGCAATACACCACAAAGTCATCTGTTCCCTCGGGTAATGCTAATATCGGGGCAGTACAGAGTTTTTGTTTTAATAATTGGAAAGCTGATTCTTGGCTCTCAGCCCATTTGTATGTCGTTCCTTGTGAGTTAAGGCTGTGAGAGGTTGGGCGATCTTAGAAAATCCTTCTATGAATCGGCGGTAATATCCTGCTAATCCAAGAATTACCTTATCTCGCTTGGTGTTTTGGGTGTAGTCCAATTCTTTATCGCCTTAATTTTGGCAGGATCAACGTGTATTCCTTTCTCATTAACAATGTGACTAGGAATTGTACTCTCCTCATCTCAAAATCACACTTTGAGAATTTAGCATACAGTTGCTCATTTTTCAACAGTTCCAAGATTATTCGTAAGTTCTTCATGCTCCTCCTTGGTCCTAGAGTATATCAGTATATCATCGATGAAACAATGACAAACTGATCAAGATAAGGTTTGCACACGCGGTTCATGAGGTCCATGAACACAGCAGGTGCATTAGTCAACCCAAAAGGCATGACCAAGAACTCATAATGACCATAACGAGTACGAAATGCGGTCTTGGGAATGTCTTCTTCTCGAATTCTGAGTTGATGATAACCAGATCTCAAGTCAATCTTCGAGTAATAGCTCGATCCTTGAAGCTGATCGAACAAGTCGTCGATACGAGGTAAAGGGTATCGGTTCTTGACTGTTACTTTGTTTAACTCTCGATAATCGATGCACATCCGGAATGTGCCATCCTTCTTCTTAACAAAGAGTACAGGAGCTCCCCAAGGTGATGTACTAGGTCGAATAAAGCCCTTATCCAAAAGCTTCTGAAGTTGTGACGACAACTCCTGTAGTTCGTTTGGTGCTAATCGATAGGGTGCTCTAGCAATCGGAGCTGCGCGGGAGTCAACTCAATCTGGAATTCCACTTGGCGGTGCGGTGGTAATCCAGGAAGATCTTCTGGGAACACCTCCGGAAAGTCGCGTACTACGGGAATATCCTCCATTCTCTTTTCTTCCTTTTGCTTATCGGTTACAAGTGCTAGGATAGCCACGCGGCCCTTCGTAACAACTTTTGAGCTTTCATATACGAGATGATGCCTATCACAGCACCACTCCTATCACCTTTGACGGTAAGAATTTGATCACCAACGGGATTCGTATAATCTTCTCGTGACATATGACTTCCGCTTGCTTGCTAGAGAGCCAATCCATGCCTATCACAACATCAAAACTCCCCAGCGTAACAGGCATGAGATATAGCGAAAGTATGACCAGCAAGTTCTATCTTACAGTCTTTAAGGATATGCGTTACATGGATTTGCTTACCGTCGGCTAATTCCACAGTGTACTTAGATTCTAAAGCAGAGGGTATATCACTTAAAAGACTACAGAATTTTAAGACACAAAACTCCTATCGGCTCCAGTATCAAATAGTACCGTAGCAAAACAACCATTAACAGGGAATCTACCAGTAACAGTTGTGGGATCATTTAGAGCCTCACCTGAGCCAATGACGAAGGCTCTCCCTTTGGCTCCATCTCTATTGCCGCCATTTCCAGTGCCATTTCCACCATTGTTGTTATTATTGCCATTGTTGTTGTTGTTCCATGATTGTTGGTGTTGTGTTGTTGTTGTTGCATTTCCGTTCCTTCTTAGTTGTGGGCAGTTTCGTTTGTAATGCCCTTCTTTCCCACACTCAAAACAACCCTTGGGGGTTTCTTGAGATTGTTGTGGCCTCTTCATTAGTTCACCACGGCAATCCTTCGCAGCGTGTCCAATCTTTCCACAACGTTGACACTTGAAGCTATCACACCGTCCACATGGTGGTAGTTACACCGTGGGCATTTGGGATGTGCCGCCGTAACCGCTGGGTTCTTGGTTATTGGGGCAGTTGGTTGAAATTGCGGTTATTATCGAACCGCCGCTGCTGCTGCTGAACTGGCTATTGCTGCTGTTGAGATTGTTGTTGACCGCCAGACGATGATGATGATGATTTGTTATTGCTGTTGCTGGGGCATCCCACTTCCTTTTGTTGTCGGGCACGCTCACCACAACGCCCCGTTTGGGTAAACGCCCTTGCTCTACCGCCTGATCAGTAAGTCTATGGGCAATTTGGATGGCCTGCTGAATCGTAGTCGGGTTAGAAGCTGTTACCATACTTGGATTTCAGGCACCAATCCTCGTATGTAGTGCTCGATTTCTTATGTGCCTCATTAACCATTCCTGGACACAATGTAGCCAGCTCATGAGTACGGGTCGTGTAAGCCTCAATTTCTGAAACCTTCATCTTAAGCTGCCAGAATTCCATCTACAACTTTGCACCTATTTCGAGGACAGTACTCCTCGATCATCATATCCTTGAACTCATTCCAGGGGAGTCCATTTGCCATCGCTTGTCCAAGCATCTGGACTTGCGCGTTCCACCAAGACAGGGCAGCACCCTCCAAAGTCCGGTGGCATACTTTACTTGATCCGCCGTGGACAGTTACATTTGGAGAAAACGGACTCAGTCTTCTCAAACCAGCGTACAAGCCCTACAGCACCCTCTGTACCGCTGTAGGTGTGTGGTTTACAGTCCATGAAGGACTTGTATGTACACACTGGTGGTCCTGTTTAACACAACACACATTAATAAACATCCCCTACAGTTATAAGGATATCAGATTGGTTTTTTGTCATTGTTTACCTGTTGGCTGACCCGCCGTGGGCAGCAGCCACTGCCGCCTGAACATGCTCATTAATTAGAGCAGCCAATTCCGCAGCAGTCATGTTAATAGCACCACCACTGTCCCCGGTGCCACGTCCACGTCCGCGTCCACGACCACGTCCACATCCACGTCCAAGAGCGTCCATTCTTTTCACTTTATATTCACAATACAATAATGAGTAACATCATACACATTTAACTCATTGAAGCGTAGTAAACAGTAAATGAAAGAAAAAGTATCATCACAACCACAACATTCATAACAAAAAATAATAACCAAAGTAAATAAATTGCAATAAGTCACAATGTATTTAGCAATGTCAAAATTGAAGTTTTGTCGTTCGTGTGGGGAAACAACCCTCCCACATAGGTTTCAAAAAGAAAACACTACGTAGTCTAAGTCATATAAAGAAGTCAATCGACAATATCTGACCCATCACTATCATCCTCCATCTCCTCCGGTTCCTCTTCCTCGGGTCCTCCTCGGGATCCTCCTCATCCTCAGAGTCTGCGGCAGAGAGAGGAGCTATAGCAATCTGGAGTGCTGCTAGTTGAGCTTCTAGAGTGGCAATCCTATTATCGGCTATGGCGTCCCGCTGTTCACGAGCAGTCACGCGTCCTTGGGTGCCATAACACCATCTTGCATATGGTGACAACCGTCAGCGTCTTCCGTGTTCTTCCTTGAGTTCGTCCAATTGATGTCTCAGGTTGTACACCTCTTGCTGTAGTGTACAGACATCACCCGTGAGTCGTCTCTCACACGATGTTGTTCAGTATCCAGTGCAGCCATTAGTGCAGCAATCAATTGCTCGTTGGACTGCGCCGTTCGTGGGAGTGAAAACATGGGTTGATTGGCATTGTTCCTAGTCCTTGGCTTTAGGACAGGTACGCGTTCCCTAAACATGATGTGGTCAACAAACCTAGGATAAGAACGCCAGTCACGCGGAGGGTCACGCTTCATCAACGCGAATGGTTGATCCCAGTCAATCTCCTCTCGGGGATAAGCCAGTCTGGGCCAATCGAATCCATCATCAGGTACAGGTGCGGGAGGTGGGGATTCAGATCGTGTAGGTGATTCGGGTCGTTACCGGAGCTCTTGAAGACGATGCCATGCTGCAGAGAGTGTGACGTGTATGCCAATGAGTATACAGTAGATGAGAATAAGGCACAGGTAACTAATTAAATGTGTGCGGTTATAGTCTAGTGTGTATGCAACCTAGTTTATAACCAATGGTCTGATACCAATCTGTCACACCCTCAAAATCCACTTGCGGAGTTTTACCGCGAGGCGTGTGAACAAACCAGGATCACAGTCAATAGTTACTCAGAACGACTCTAAATGCCATAATTTAAACATAATTAACCAAAATACCAACTTTAAACAATGCGGAAGCATTTTTGAAAACAACCCAAGTCAATAAAGTATAACTTATGGCAAAACAAGTGCCAAACAAAGAGTAAACTATAATTGTTAAAATGTCAACTTGTCTTGAAGCAAAGTGTCTTAAAATGCAGTGAACCGTGCAGTGCTCCTATGGCAAGCAAGTTAAGGACCTGAGAAAAGCATACTAAAATGTCAACACATAGGTTGGTGAGTTCAAGAGTTTGAGTTCAATAAACATGTAAACAGTTGCGATAAATATAAGCAGTGTATAGTAATAGATAGTAGTCTGTTATCAGTAAATATAATACATAGTGATTTTGCAATTGAAGCTGACTGTGATAGTTGTTGCCTCCTGTCACGACTTACCATGTCGTGACAATGTTCAATAGGACAAATTGCACCCGGTTGACCTCGAGTCACACAGGTGGGGCTCGTCAGACCCAGTAGTACTACCCAAGTTTCCCCGCTATTAAATATTAACAATTCAAAAGTGTGAGGACTTTTCCCATGGTAAACAGCACTATATTAATATTATACACAACTTAAAAATAAAAGCGTTTGTATAAATACCAGTATGCTATCTCCTCCAAAAGAGATTAAGTAAAGAGTGGGGCATGAACTCACCTGATGTATGCAAAGGTACTTAGGGTTTATTTTGAGAAACGAGAGGATAGCCAACCTTCACAGGTTACCTAGATCATGTGAGTACATAAGTACGTGTAAATAAAAGACATGTGAAACCTAATCATACCAAAATCAAAGACTCAAGCTTCCAGACAAATAGACACGTTTGACCTAGTTGACCCGTTTGACCCGTTGGTGACATTATGGGTTATAATTCAAATAAAGCCAATGAGCACATACAACATACATGATTAACATTCAAATAGTATCATACATATGCTATATCAACCAGGTGTATCACTTAGATCATCATACAATCAAGTAATACACAAGTCATGCGAATCTAGAACATTAACATATCCACTAGCTACAATACAACTAACATGTCATACAAGGTTCAACCATTCATCACATGCCATGTGAAGCCACTCACGACTTCACATCCTAAACCCTGCCAATCCTACTAAGTAGGGGCCTCAGATCCGCACGCGTGTATAATGATCATAACCAAATTCTTTAAGCATATGCATTGCATTCATAACATCACAACAATCAATTACAGACCCAAGCATGATGTCCTACTACTACACAACATCCAAACCATACATGATTACCAATTCCAAATATCACCCATGATTATCCAAACATGCCATACAACTAATTTAACACGTTCTATCACACTAGAATCCATCCTTGAACATAATAGCAAGTTCCTATCATCCCAAACATGATCATAACATCATACTTCAACGTTTACACAAATAAAGTTTCCCTTTTGGGAAAGAATATCCAAAATCTATCAACATCCAATGCATACATGAATTCATCACTAATATACCAATTCAAGCTCATACTAACATCTAGACATGATCAACAACACTTAAACATCCCAATCTAACAATCTTCATAAACAAAAATTTCTACTTTTGGCAAGCTATGATCAACATAACAAATAAAGATTTCTAGCATTCATAACAACAATCTAGCATCTAATTATCATCATGAACTCATCCATAACATCAATCCATCATTAGATCACTACTACATGCCAAATAAAGTTACTATTCTTAGTAACCTATGAACAATGCATCAAAATCCCATCTTGTAAAATCAATGTATTCTAACATTCATACAACCTAATAATCATCAAACATTCATCAAACAATCATCCATCATGCATAATCACAACAATCTCGAATTAGGGTTTGTTTCATAACCAAAGTTCATGATCAACCCACTAAAAACATAGAATTCTTGCATAATCGACGTTAACTAACATGTATACAATCTAACTAACATGTTAACATCATCAACCAACATCAATTTCGACCCCATGAAGGTCAATTTACGAATTAGGTTCGGCCCTAAACAAAAACTCACAAAAACGTGAAAAATCTAACCTTTAAACGTGTTATAGCTTGTAATTGATGATTCCAACAAGTTATATGCCTTGAATCGATCAATTTCGTGCGTGTTTGCTTGTTCTTGGCTGATTTCGCAATGGTGAGGGTGTTTAGAGATTTTTGCGGCCGAAGGGGGGTTCGCTAGGGTTTGGGTTTGTTTTAATTAATTTTAATTTACCTAATTACCCTTTTAACCCTTGTAATTTGTATTTTATAAAAACTAATCTTTAAACTCTTCGTAAAGTGTTTTTAACTTCATAATATAAAGATATAAACTTATGAAAATCATTATATATCTTATCTTTATAAAAACACAAGACATACGAATAAATAGGCACGTTCCGCGTTACGCGATAAATTCTTTAATTAACCATTTATAAATGTGTAAACACATAAACATAACCCAATATTCACATAATCATTTAGATTCACAACAAATTAACATTATTCATTATTAATAGGTCACCAACGTTCAACGACAACTAGTGTGTGCTCACGACACGTGTATACAAGACTTAACGGAACTAACGGAGCTTGGTAACGGAAATTTACCGGATGTCACAGTATTTACACAAGAACTTGTCTTGTATATCAGCCCAATTAGTGATAGATCCTATGGGTAGGGACTCAAGCCAAATATGGGTGCGGTCAGTAAGAGAGAATGGGAAGAGGCGCAACTTGCATGCATCCTCAGAAACACCGTTCACCTGAAAGGTGTCACAGATCCTCGCGAAGTGAGCCAAGTGAGAATTTGGGTCTTCAGCAGACAACTCGTGGAATTGAACAATATTAGTGACCATAGAAATGATTTGGGGAGGGATTTTCCAATTGTTGGCAGTGATTGGTGGACGTGCAATACTAGACCTAGCTCCAGCAGCAGTACGCTTGGCATAGTCGGCAATCACTCTCCTCATTGGTGGTTGTTCTTCGGCCATTGTGGATTCTGTAGCGTGAGTGGATTCGCAGTCATAAGAATTGTCCTCGGTCTCAAGCTCCGTGTCCGACTCGTTCGAATATCGATCAAACGCACGCTCTGGATCATCAAGTGGCTGAAATTCTAGTGGTCTGGCAGAACGGATGTGGCGCATAAACTAAAAGAAAGTTAAAAAGAAAAAGAAAAAGAAAAAGAAATTTACCTAATTAATTAAAGCATGAACAAATAAAAGTAAATAAAAAATAATAAAAGAATACTAACTAAAGGCACAGTTAAATAAATAAGAGGAAATTAAACAAAACAATAAACTCTAAAGTAGAAAACAAATGATTAGATCCCCGACTCGGATCGTTCTCAAAATCGCTAAAACAGTGTCCCCGGCAACGGCGCCAAAAACTTCATGTGTGAAAATAAATATATTATATTATTAAGCAAATATTTCTTTCACAAATTAGTTTTAAAATTTGGAAATTCCTAACTAAACTTTACACAAACGACAAGTGTACCGGTCGTGATATAGTAAAGTTTAGGTAAGTTCGGATATCGAATCCGTGGACATTAATAGCAGCTTTCGATAATAAACTTTTGTCGACATCTAACCTAATTAATTTTATTATTGCAAGTAATTAATGTAACATCCTGTATTTTTACTTTAATTAAAAGTTAACGTCGTTTATTCTTGTAAGGGCCAAAGTTGTCAATTATGAAACTTATGGTTTGCTTATGCTTATTTATTTGTATGCCTTTAATTCTTCAATTTGAAAGTTAATAGTTAGGTATGAATTGAACATAATTGTAAGTAATAATAATATTACTATTACTAATAATAAGTAATAATAATAAGAACAATAAAGGTGATATGAAATAAAAGTTATTAAACTTAAAAATGTTTAAGCCTTAAACTTAAATAAGTACAAGGGTTGTTTTGCTATTTTATAAACTTAAAAATTAAAGTTTAAACATGAAATAACAAAAGAACAAAATCACAAGGACCAAAGGTGTAATTTACCAAACCTAACCCCCACCCCTTCTCTCTCCCCGTTTTTCCGGCCGTCGGCCGGCCAACTCCGGCGCGGCGCCGACGAGACCCATTACCCACCAAATACCACCGATTTTTATGCCAAATCCTACCAAACGTTTCATGAACACGATTTGAACATCATTATGAACTTTAAATGCATTTAAACGCCGGTTATAAGCTCAATCAATCAAATAACCGAAACACCTTAAAGTTATTAGCCGTTCGGGCATTAACTCCTAATAATAGTCTAATTAAGCGAACATGAACAATCATATACCTAATGCTAATCGATTGCAACTCTCAGTTGCATCTGAAACCAACGTTAACCTCCCTTTCAATCTTCACCTTACCCGCGGACCTGTTACAACACGAACACCATTTTCAAAGCTTCCAAACGCGAAATTAACAAAGGGATTTTCATCTTTGATTACATTGGAAACCATCTGTGCAGCGAATTGGATTATAATCGTCATTTGAACGACAATCAAGCTTCACGTTGGTCGCGGTTTGTTTCTTCGAGTTGAATCATTGGAGTCATACAACCTTCGGGTAATTGAACTTACATACATACTCGCTTTCAACTGTTGAATGAAAGCCCTAACAATGGTTTGATTAATAAACATCATTTGATGCTTCAATTTGAGGTCGATTGAAGCTAGGGTTCATGCGATTTGGGGGGATTCAGCGTTTGGTGTATTTAAGTTATATAAACGAGGTTCTAATCGCGACTGAGGCCTTGGTTCAAGTGGTAACTTTGGTGACTTCTAAACAAGAGGTCCCCGGTTCGAACCCGGGGGACCTCTTGTTTTAATTTTAAGGCTTTTTAGCCTTTGTTTAAATTCAGATTTTTTTCTAAAAATTTATAAAAATCAAGTTGTAAACTTGTTATTTTTTTAGACACCCTACTATTTCTATTAATTTATTTCATAAGATGTCTTTACATTATTATATGTTTTAAACAAACAATATAATTAATTTATTTCCTTATAAATTGGACCTTAAATATTGTTTAACTTATAGAATCATTATTTGTACAAATAATTTATTTTATTATAAGTTAGACTTAAAATATTGTTTTGCTAAATTATTGTTAGTCAAATAAATTATATAAAATATTTTTCATAATAAAATAGACTCTAAAAGTTGTTGTTTATTTATATAATAAGCATATATTATTGTATAAAATGGGGTAATTTTAAAAGTTATACACGTTACTGAATTTTGGAACTAAGTTGTGTTACAATGGTTTCCTACATTTTTTTAAAACTAAAATGCTTAACTCGTATATATCTTTTCTGTTATTATTTAATGTAATTAATAAAACTCTAAATACCAAATTCCACCTAAAACCCTAGTTCTCGTTAAAACGTTAAGCTTATTATAAATAAACTTAAACCTTATAAATATATTTATATTTTAGGTGCATTATGAAGCATTACATTGGATCGTTGCTTATTGTATTTCTTATTAATCGTCATTCTATACGTATTTGATCATGTGACTATTTCTATAACCTTTTTTCATATTTTCACACTTTGGGGTGAAACATGTTACTTTATAACCTTTGCACATATAAACGTTTGATTCTTGTAAACTTATGGCATTTCACTTGTGTGTTGTGGTTAGTTGAACCTTGTAGCTACCATGTAATGTCGAATACATGTACAATCATTAACTATTGCTAGCCTAGCGAAGTCATAGATCTATGGGCCAGACAAGCCTGCTTGGTTGATCCAAGTACACTTAGCTAATCGTATATACTTTTAAACGTTTGAGACTTGTAAAACTTTGTCGAGGTTTAATTGTGCATTCTGTCTTACATCCCTAGTTTACTTTGTTCTCTAACTCACAACATGAATTTCCATCTTTTATATACTTATGTATTGCAAACTATAGAAATCTCACCAACATTATTATTGACCCTTTTATTTTTAACATGTTTTAGGAAATACTCAAGCTTGATCGCCACTTTTGAAGTTGTTCACACTTAGGAATGGACCTAGTTAAATAAATGAATAAGCTTGTTATGTTTTCTTTATTTGAGACTTATGTTTGTAATATTACCTTTGAAACTTATGAATAATATTTTTGGATTTAATAATAGTGTTATGTGGCTGTGAACGATCTTAACTCTCACTCCTCGATGATTCCGCCGTCAAGGTTGGGGTGTGACAATTAATATAAATAAACAAAACAAACAATTTAACTAATACTAATTAATCGAAACACGACAGAAGAAATAAACAAATAAGAATTCAAACTTTGAAACTTGAATACGATCAAATATGTTAAATAACTACCTAGACATGGATCCAACTAACATGTAATGACATAAAGGTAATGACTCGTATGGCTATCTTAAAATACGGATCTAAGGTTAACTAGTGATCGATGTCGAAGTACCAATCAAATAAGATGTTAAATTGTATTTTTATTCACCTTAAACTAGTTAGGGTAAGTAGGGTTGTCGAACCTTGTGGAATTAGTGGTCGGTGTATTGTAAATTGATTTATAAGAAACGATTAACTAAATTATCAAATTACTTATATCACACCCCAACCTTGACGGCGGAAACGTGGAGATGTGAAGGGTTAAGATTGTTCACAACCACATAACGCTATATTTAAATGTAAATATTAAAATTATAAGTTTCAAAAGGCATAACAAACATAAGTCTCAAATATGAAATAAGTTCCAAAAAAACAAAACATTACATAAACATTTTATTTATTTAACTAGGTCCAAATCCTAGTTTTATTGCAAGCTTCAAAGTCCACTTTAAATTTGAGGATTTCTTGAAACATGATAAAAATAAAAGGTCAACTAAAAATAGTTGGTGAGTTTCCAAGGTTTTCATACATAATATAACAAGGTTAGAAGTAGCAATTCATGTCATAGGTTGAAAGTTAGTAAGGTTATAGAACACATATCGTTACAACCAAACCTCGACTTGATTACAAGTATATAAGATTGGCTAAGTGTATTTGGTTCCCATGATGAACAAGCATACGTCATCAGGAGTCGGCAATACATCGACTTTAGCACCAAATAGGCTTGTCAGACCCAAAGATCTAAGACGTCGCCAGGCTAGCAATAGTTAATGATTGTAAACAAACTATGTATCTTATATAATAACTTACAACACACAAATAACCATGACAAAATATAAAGATGAACTGCAAGTGCATTACAAGTCTCAAACGTTATAAGTGTATGATGTATGAGTATCATGTTTCATCCCAAAATAGTGTGAAATAAAGTAAAAAGGGGCAAGAAAACTCACATGTCAAATAATTATATGATGAAGATTAATAATAAGAATGATATAGGTCATTCCAAGATGAATCATCACAAGACACCTAAATATATACATATTTACAAGATTTAAGTTTAACAATTTAACGTGAACTAGAATTCAATGTGATGTTTGGGGCTTATATTTAACAAATGGATATCATTTATGTTTTCTTAGGAACAATAGATTTATTTTTTTATATAAAGAAGTGAAATAAGAATAACATTTATAATAGTTTTGTAATATTTATAAAGTTTAAATAAAGCTTTATAACTAACTAAAATAAACACGATTTAAACAATAATTTAAAGGCAATGTTTGGACTAATAATTTTTATCAATTAATCTAGTGGTTACCATCTAAATTTATTAAAAAAATCATTAGTTAAAAAATATTAAAAAATATTAAATAAAATGTAAGGGTATTTTTTATAAATAACTTATAAAAAAATAATTTAATGGTTTTAGAGTGCACAAAGTTTATAAAGTGATTTTTTATAATTTTTAGAAATTTTTATATATTTTTAAAACCACAAAATAACCTTTCTTTAAAAAAATGGAGGTCGCCGGGTTCGAACCCGGGACCTCTAAGATGATATGTGTGCAAGGAACCGGTAGACCAAAGCTCTCAGCCACGTTAGGATTCGGTTTTAATTATTAAATACAAAGTCAAACAAACCCCAAATTTCACATGAACCCTAGAAACGTATTCGATCAAATTGAACCCCATATGAACATTTTAATTGATCGAAAAGTTAGGGCTTTTCATCCTCATGAAAAAACGAATGTATGATGTATGATACTTACGTGTTCAAGTTGAAATGGTCGACCTTAGATTGTAGAACAGGTCGCGGCCCAACCCTTGATTCGTTTGATAAGTGAATGATGACAAAACTCAAATTAAACTTGAGGATAGTTTCGAATGATGTTCAAGACTAAAAACCCTCTACTAATTTCAGGTTCCGAAGTCCCAAAGGTAGTGTTCGAGCGTGTAGCAGGTCGCGATAAAAGGGAGTAATCGAAGGGGAGATTGTGTTAGTTTCAGGTGAAATTGAAACAATAATCACTTAGGAATAGGTGGATGATTGTGTAGGTTCGTTTAATTAGATTATAATTATTGTTTAATGCTCGAACGGCTAGCGAGTTCAAGGCTACGGTTACCCTCTCGTTTTGGCTTCATAACCGGCATTTAAATGTGTTTATTTAATGCTTACATGATCGAAACGGTTGTTCGAAGGTTTTGGGACCGGATTCAGGTTGTAGAATCGTCGGATTTTGAGGGGTTACGGCGGCCGGAGCGTCGCCGGAGAATTGGCCGGCGATTGGCCGGAAAATCGGAAAAATAAAGGTGGGGTTTGGGTTTTTACTAATTTACACATTTAGCCCCTGTAGTTTGTTTTTTATTATTTTATGCACAAAACATTCATTTCAAGTTTATAAATTGTCAAAACAACCCCTCAACTTAATTTAGGTTTATAGTTTAACTAATTTATAAATTTTAAGTTATTAAAATTAGTATTATTACTATTATTAATTATTATTAGTATAATTATTATTATTGTTACTAACATTATAATTGACAGTTATTATTATTATTATTATTACTTTAATTATTATTATATTATTATTATTATTATTATAACAATATTATTATTATTATTATTATCAATGTTAAGAAAATTAATTTATTAACTTCCAATTTAACTCAACATGCATAACAAGCCTTCAAAGTTTCATAAATGACATAAATGGTCCTTACAAGAACTTAACAAGGTTAACGCCTAATTTAACAAAAATTAAAAAAAAGAATTTCGTCCCGAAATTAAAAAATGAAACTATATAATAAGAACGGGTACTTCTTCTTCATATGTTCTTCACGCTCCCAAGTGAATTCAGCGCCACGCTTATTCTCCCAACGAACCTTGACGATTGGGGTTGTTGTGGTTCTAGTCTTCTTCATAATGTGGTTCATGATCTCAACAGGCTTCTCAACAAAATGCAAGGACTCGTCGATCTGGATGTCTTCCAGTGAAACATACAGACTTTCGTCGGCTAAGCATTTCCTCAAGTTTGAAACGTGGAACACAGGATGAACTCCACTAAGGTCGGAAGGTAACTCCAGTTTATAAGCCACTTTCCCAATCCTTTTCAAGATTGTGAAAGGTCCTACAAATTTTGGAGCCAATTTACCCTTATTTCCAAAGCGAACAACATCTTTCCACGGTGAAACCTTTAGAAGAACCATCTCCCTAACTTGGAATTCCAATGGCTTACGTCGCTTGTCAGCATAGCTCTTTTGACGACTTCTTGCCACTTCAAGGTTCTTGCGGATAAATGAAACTTTATCGGTCGTCTCTTGTATAAGTTCAGGGCCAGTGATGAAATTTTCACCAATGTCAGTCCAACAGATCGGTGAACGACATTTATGACCATAAAGTGCTTCAAACGGTGCCATCTTGATACTCGAGTGATAACTATTGTTATACGAAAATTCCGCGAGCGGTAGATGCGTATCCCAATCACCACCAAAGTCAAGAACACGAAGGTGTAACAAATCCTCCAAGGTTTGGATCGTTCGCTCGGTTTGACTATCAGTTTGAGGATGGTAAGCCGTGCTTAGGTCCAATTGAGTACCCAAGAGTTCTTGCATAGACAACCAAAAATGCGAAGTGAAACGAGCATCTCGGTCGGATATGATGTGCAAAGGTACCCCATGACGACTTACAATCTCATCAACGTATGTACGAGCTAACCTTGATGTCTTGTAAGTGTCACGTATGGGTATAAAATGTGCCGATTTGGTCAATCGGTCAACGATCACCCATATGCTATGATGTCCTCGAGAGGTTCGGGGTAGCTTAGTTATGAAGTCCATGGATATGTGTTCCCACTTCCACATAGGGATCTCGGGTTGCTCAAGTAATCCACTTGGATGTTGATGTTCGGCTTTAACCTTCGTACACGTGAGGCACTTAGCCACATAAGTTGCTATATCCTTCTTCATCCCAGGCCACCAATATTGACCACGCAGGTCCATGTACATCTTATCGGAACCAGGATGAACAGAATAACGAGTTTGATGAGCTTCGTTCATGATAAAGGTACGAAGATTATTGTGATTTGGAACCCAAATTCGATTTGCGAAGTACATCAATCCATTGGGTTTCGTTTCCAATCGAGTTAAAAGGTTAGTCTCCAGCTCATCCTTCATTCGATTTGGAACCCAAATTCGATTTGCGAAGTACATCGATTTGCGAAGTACATCAAAAAAGATGTTAATCTATAACATATGCAAATTCAGATTAAAAAAACTTCTGTCACTATTTAACCAACGTCGATTTGACAATCATACATGCAAACAAGAGATCCATTTAGTTGCACATTTGTTATTATCAACATAAACTGAAAGGTAATATAATAAACTAGCTTTTGTAAGCATGTTAATTAATAATTAGGGACCATGGTAAGGAGACCAATTATATGACTTAGAGTGTTATCTTAACCAACCTAGTTAGTGACCGATAATGACTCATACAATTTTTTATAAATATTCTTACCCTACTAAATAATAACATTCGTCGACGGTTGGTTGTGTCATCACATCATTAGTAAAGAAAGTTACATACGAAAATCCGTTTGATGAGCCCTCTTAATTATGTGTTGGCGGGTTGTTTTGGCTACATAGTCCCACACAAGATAAACATATAACACTTTATTTCTAGATCTTACAAACGAATTATATAGTATTTAAATATCTTACAAGTAAACTACTTTACATTTTCAGATATTACACATGCCCTTATCTTTATATATGTGCACGCGCTTGTCCTATAGCTAGACTCGAGCGGCATGGGGAGCACAAGCTAACATGGACAACATGAAAAACACTACAATAAAGAACTATGTTCCAAGCCACCAATTCTATGTAAGCCTACGACTTATATATGATACGTCAGACTTATATATGATACGTCAAAGATACAACAAGCACACATGAGGGGTATTTAATTTCGAGATCATCAAATCCCACTAACCAATAGCATTGTATCAATACTTCTCACAAACCACCCCAAACAATGCTATGTCATATTTGACATACAAAGATGTTTCAATTAGGCTTGAATACCCGCTAACCTGTGATTATATTTGTAGAAAGCTTAAGGTTGGTATTTATAAACACTGTAACTTACTTGGGGCCTGAGGGCCCGGTCTCCTCTGTTTTTTAAAAGTGAAATTTTATGTGTTTTTTTGCTTCAGTGATATGTCGGTAATTACAGACTGTTTTAGTGTATTTAGATTTTTATTTATAGATATGTTCTATGGGTGATCATAGGATGCGTCCATCTATCAGAAAATATCTATTTAGTAATACTTATTTGTTTAATTGTGTTAAGTTTTGTTAAGTACTTAAAAAATATCACAAAATAGTAATCGAGTTTTAAAAATGTTTCAATTTAGTAAGTCATACATGTTTTCCTCAAATTGAAACACTAAAGTATCAAATTGAGTTGTCATCGAACTTTCTTTTGTCAAGAAAGTAATGGAGGATAAGACGTGTGGATTCCCTAAATGTTCAATATATGATATTAACTTTTTTAAATAACATGTTAAGTATATTAAAAAAATTACCTAAATTCACGCCACAGTTTCACATTAGCATGAGAAAAGGAAAAAAAAAATATTTCTTCATCAAACACCAAGAGGTTCTTTTTCTCACGTCATTTCGTCCGCTCGTTTCACTTCTATTCCGAAAAAAGAAAAACATGTTAAAAATTGTAATTTAAATAAAAAATAAAAACTGTGTGATTTAGTTAAAACACTTTTTAAATTAGAGTTACCTAATTGAAACATTTTTAAAATTTAGTTACTATTTTATAAAGTTTCACCTAAAAAATAATAATAAGATATTTAGGATTATGTAGTCAACCATTACCCACTTTAACCCAACCTTATTTCAAACATTTAATGAATAATCATGTTAATATATTAACCCATTAGGCTTCCATCATCTTATTTTGTGGGGTCGTATATATTCATATGATATTTGGAAATCAAGTTTAATATAATAAAACGATGAAACTAATATCTATTGGTGGGTGACACATTATACTTTCATATTTTTTTTATTATCTTTGTTATCATTTACTCGTTTGGGTAAGTTTTTGCACAGCCATGTGTTAATTGTTTAGGTGTAGTTTTCCTATTGATGGTTGAGGCTTTGGACTCTAGTTAATACTATAGAAAACTCTTCAACTGTACTTGTGTTAATGAAGAGATCTTTTATATTATAGAAAAGAGTGTGTTGCTTGATTGATGTGATTTTTGTTGTTTGTTTGTTATCATATAATTTGGGTTCTTATCAAGTTGAATAAGAGAGCTCTTTTTTTAATATTTTTCTCCTCATCAATATGGCACCTATAATATCATTTTGTTGTGATAGATGAAGATGTTTAATACATAATCAATTTGAAACACAAACGTATAAAACTCACATATCTACACATATATGTTGTTAAACTTTTTTATTTTGTTGTGATGGATGGATACATAATCATTTTGAATCACAAACATGTAAAACTAACATGTGTACACGTATATGCTGTTAAACTTTGTTGCATATGACGTTAATGCAACCACATAATATCTCTCTTTTACTAACTATACATGTAAATATTTATTCATTCTTTACGGTTCTTCACTTGCAATTAATATTAATTTTGATTCATTAATGTTTTTTCTTTTTATTTATTTGTGTGCCTTAGTCTTAACATCTACGTCTTGGTCTTTATCATTTGCCAGAGTCTTGACCACTTTCCTATTTTGATCTGGATTATAAACAACTGTAACATAACTACGCATTCTAAAAATAAAAAAATTAAACTAAACCATAAACGGATCGTCTGAATCTCAAACTGCTGAAGCCCCTACTAGATGTGTGTTATTATGAATCGATGGTTTAGACATTAGATGGTGAGAAATACTTCATCGCTTTCTTGCAATTTGCAGTTGCACCGTGCATTAAAATGTGAAATGACTGAAATTTTGACAGGTTTATGTGTACATGAGGGGATTATAAATTCAAAGGAACACTTGCAGTATCCACAAATCTGTAACGTAACTTCCAACTGAGAATAGAAACAAACGTTTCAAATGAAAGTTTCGCAAGTGCTACTACTACTGATCTTCATCCATTCGATCGGTTTGATTACAAGTCTGAGATCTTGAATCACCTCCATCTTGCATTGAATCTTCGGAGTTTGACGTTTTGGCAACAGAATCTTCAAGAGCCTCAAGAAAAGATAGGACTGTGAACTTGTCTGTAAACAAAAATCATTCAAATTATATGATAAAGCAAGCAATAAAAAACCACTCAGATGATCTGATACAGTAAGCAATAAACTGTTTGGTCAAACAGAAATTAACCCAAAATAATATCCCAACAGGTAGATAAGTATATATAGTTACCATGAAAACAGGTAGATGTCATCAAAGTACATTATTATTTCATATATAACATCCTAAACCTTTATATTTAATTGAAAGCCGATTAGGGTGTTGTAGCAGCCTTTCTACCCCTTGAAATAGAGGAAATGTTTGACCGCATCCCACAATCCCCATATCCTATCAGTAGCATCGGCTATGAATGGGATTTTACCATGCATGTTTGACTCTGTTGTTTGTTACTTAAATGGTATGTTTCTTCGTATTTAATTGACACGCTACCTATTTATTTAACACGGCCCATTTTAACCTCTTACCCAACCGTTCATATAGGCTTTTGGCACCTCTAGGAAAAGAATGTTGGAATATTTTCCCAAGTCTTTTGGAACAAGCGAGTGAAAATTTGTAGTGCTTACATTTACTTGGGTCAACTCCAAATTGAGTCAGATCTATTTGACCCGTCTTCAGGACCTGCATAGAACACAGTTTATAACACCTTAAGACATCAATGGGAAAAACTGCAGAAAAAGAAGCAAGGAGATGACATGTGTGGATCCTCACATAAGTGAAAGAATCAACTTGTTGGCGGAAAGGAGGACTCTGCAACAACTCCATCAATTCCTCGGGAGTCCATTCACCCTGCAGTACCATGTCAATTTTTGTTACAGATTGATACAGATGGAACGGTTTGACCCAGAAACATTACTTTTCATTTTCTGTGAACAACTAAGGCATCAACTATGGTTTCAAAAACAATATTTAATTTGGCAGCTTCTAAGCATTAGATCTGTAAAAAAAAACTATGTGACCTGTTTGAGTTCAAACAAAACCCAAATTAATATGCAAACGGGTCAAGATTGTCAGGTTTTACAAGAGACTTGGGCAGCCTTCATCTTACCTCAGGTAAATGGGATGCTACATTCTCGAGTGACAATGTCTCCATCAATGGCAATATAAGTTCAGGCTTCAAGATATCACCCAATCCTAATCCTGTAAACATAAGTTCACAATAACAACTAAATCAAAATTAAAGCAAAATCAGTTATACTCCCTTTATCAAACCCAAAAACAGATGCAAAACTTTCTTAATCGTAGCAAGGCTTAGGGGTTTGGTAATTTCTGAATGATTAAATGTTGAATCGATAAAAAGTCTGAACCATTAAGAAGTCTGAACCATTAAGAGATAATATACCCTTTAACTATTCAAATGCAAATGTCTAACCAATTCAAGTAAGAGTCTTAACCATTCATCATTAAACCTTTTAACCATTCAGCATTAGTATAATGCTTAACCATTCAGAGGCAAATGTTTGAACCATTCAAACATTTGCTCGCGAAACAAACAGTCTAAACCATTAAGTGTTGAACCATTCAGACATCTGAACTATTAAGAGGTTGATTCAGATGCTACCAAACAGACCCTTACTCTTTTTGTGGTAAGTTCTCAATCTAAAGGAAAATTTATGATCGAATATCACAACTAATTGAGATATTTAAAAATATAATGTAGAATCATACATTAATTTATTTCCACGCCCAAAGGGGATACTAAATCATTTTGTAAAAATAATAATCAGTGCTATAAAAATATAGGCATATATCATAATAGAAAAAACTACCTCCATCAGGATCCGCTGCCTCCCCTGAACATTATTCAGGCAAGATATCAATTCACATGATAACTAACACTAAAAATAAAAATAAAAGAGTCCTACTTAACAAAACTTCATGACATGCCTGAGGGTCCAATATTACTTAAAATTCTTTGAAGATCTGCTAATTTAACTGGTCCTGAGGAGGACACGTCACTAATTACTTCTGCACCCGTACTTGATCCAACCAAATTTCCAGCCCTGTCAATCGATCATGTAGAGATTTTAGTCTTAGGGCGTCATTTTTACTTAGTTTATATATATGTATGTTATATACAAACACACAATATATGTACATATATATAACTAGATTATAAAAATTATGTTTTGGTTTGTTAATCGATTTTATGAATCCAAATCAGACAACCGAACAAGGCTGGAAGGCAAACATGAAATGAACCAAGATATGTATTATAAAAATTACTTCTCTTTTAGAATGAATTAAAACATAATGCAAATATCATGTTACGCCTAAGGGGTTTTTTGGCAATTTTTGAATGATTAACTGATGAACTAATAAGAGGTCTGAACCATTAAGTGTTGAACCATTAAAAGCTAGTATATCGTTTAACTAGACAAAGGCAAAAAAATGTTTGACCAATTCAGATAAGAGGTCCTAATCATTCAGCATTAGACCTCTTAACCATTTAGCATTCGACATCTTAACCATTCAACATTAGTATAATGTTTAACCATTCGGAGACAAATGCTTGAACCATTCGAACATTTGCTCGCGAAACAAACAGTCTAAACCATTAAGTGATGAATCATTCAGACATCTGAACTATTAAAAAGCCGATTCAAATGCTACCAAACAGCCTCCAAGCATGAATGTGCAAATTGAACATTTTAGAAGACAAGAAGTAAATAGGCATGCATAACCCAAAGTAGCAGTTGATAACCAAACTCAGTGTTAGAGCCATTGCATGCAGCAAAAGCAACACATGGCAATTATAATATTTAGAAAGCAATATGATTATTTAAGCATAAAGTTATAATACTTACTAAAAAGTACAAAAGCAAAAAACAAATCTGATAAGGCTTTATCTTGATTAAAATCTATTAGGTAAGTTTTGTACTATATAGATTTGATGATGAAAACATACTTAGTTGAATTAATTTTGATACACCAATTGTCTGTAAAAATTGGTGAATATCAGCATAGAGCCATAGACTTTTTCAGTAAGTCAGCTTTGGTCATCAGGGTAGAGAATAGGCAGGTTGGCAGTTTTGTAAATGTTGATCGCATATTAATCAGCATAGAAAGTTTTTATTCCCTATTTGTACTTAAAGGTTATCATGAACACTAAAGCTGCCCCATTTGAACTGACATGAAGAATACTTCAACACTTAATAAGGAATTAAAAAGAAGATATAAGAAAAAGGTTCATTGTTAATCAGCATAGAATGTTTTATTCCTTGTTTGTAAAAGGTTATCATGAACACTAAAGCTGCCCCATTTAAACTGACATGAAGAATACTTCAACACTTAAAAAGGAATCAAAAAGAAGATATAAGAACAAGGTCCATCATTGATGCAGATCAGACTATATGCTAACTATGAATAATGAAACGTTAGTGGCTGTGATTTTTTAAATTTAACAAGTGTTTCACAAACACATTTTGTATAGTTGTCTAAATATCTCATTTATGTTTACTATATCCAAAGAAAGATAAAAATTTCATATTTACAGCAACAAAATTCTAGATATATACAAGTCTGCTGAAAATCGTGAATTTAAAGAAATCAAGACACACACACATATATCGATATTTTTCGGGAAGAAAACAAGACTTTCAAGTACATTTAATTGTTGTTTATTCTGTTAAACAAACATGTAATTCTGCTAAAACAATAATCAAGCCCAGATTGCTACTAATTAGTTTGTTGCTTCAATTGTTGTTCATTCTGCTAAACAAACATGTAATTCTTATAATTTACCAACAAGTATTGTAGTAACTGAAACGACTGTGTAATTACTAAGAACAGTATTCAACCCCCTTTCCACTCTTACCATTGCTCATAATAGATATCTAATGCAATGCACTCCTCCATAACCAATGCACCATAGAATGCCATTAATTTTAGTCAACAAGATGTGCACACTTATTTTGCATGTATTTTAAATTTTCAGATTGATATTAAACACTCCCACAAACATATGGGTGTCATGTTTTATGTTTTCAAAGTAAATCATGAGATGTCACAATTGTTTACAAATCTTTTAAAAAGTAACGTCAATGGGGTTATTTTCAAGTCATGTATCAGCTAAATAGCAAATAACAATAATATGGTTCGATATATCTACATACCGTGAAGATATATCTTCACCAAGTGTGTCATCTTCTTCAGCAGCGAAATCTGTCACAGCAAAGTCTATATGTTAAACACGTTGATGATTTCATAAAACTTTGCATCATGTTTGTAAATAATTCAGAAAACAAGTAGGCTTATTAGAGAACCATATTCCAAGATTAATATAAGTAAGAAATATAAATCTGAAACTTTAGACCAAAGACTCCATTTCAAGAGAAATCATGATCATACAAGTAAATAACCTATACAGATTCATTTGTCATCTTGATTAAAATGTGTGCTTCTATAAGGTTAACTTCAATAATCAATATTACTAATCCATGACCTTGATAGAACTTAGAACCACTTCAACCAAACACATAAACTAGAAAAATGGAACAAATTGTCACTACCTCCAGCTCAAACTAAAGAATGAGAGCAATCATCCTTATATTGACAGTCAGCTTTTTATATATTAAAGAAAGCAGAAAACATCAAGAAAAAAATATGAGCAAATGGAACTTAATATCAGTAATCTATCTTATCAAAATGATCAAAGAATAACTTATACCTATTGGTTGATTGAGGTACAGGTTAACTGACTTGCACAATTCCTCATCATTGTCAGCTCTGGGTTCCTGGAACAAATTTGAGCAATAAAGGTCAGCCTAATATCAATCTAAAGCATGATGAGATCAATATAAAGTAGGCTAACCTGCATCCAGAAGAAACACTTCCGGTCATCTGTCTGAAACTTTAATAAATAAACCCTTCCAGAAGATTGGCCAACCTAATTTGACAAAAAAAATACAAGATCATGTGAATATACACAGACGAATCACCAGCACAAATAGGAACACTCTAATGAAAAGATACCTTCTCAAAAACTGCCTCTTCTGGGAAAACAATTTGATCCTATATTTAAGCGTGTAAGTAAAAACAGAACTTGTATTGTGAGATTGGACTAGATATATTTACAAGTGACCATATAGGGAGAAAGTTAAAAACTTTTAAACTAAGATTGAACAGAGTCATGCAGGTAGTAGTGATTGTATAGCAAAATTAAGGATACATCTTCGATGGTGTTGTTGGTTCGATCAAGCCATTGAATATGAACTAGTCCCTCCTCCCCCTATAAAAATTCAACACTTCAACATATAAACCTAAGCAAGTTTGTTACATAAAAGGTGTGTGCTTCAAAAAACTTAAGAAAGAAATAATGAAATAAATAGTCTTCAAAGTAAATAATTATATTAGACTAATCATACTCTTCCAATCCGAACAAGTCCTTTACGTGGATCAGCAACAACACGTTTTCCTTCCATATGCATTTTACCAGCACGAAACTCGAGCAGAACATCCTGTCACAGTACACAAAACAATGAACATTGTACAGTCATCTGAAAAGTTTAAAGCCTACATCCCAGTGTAAATGGTTCCATTTGTGTGACATCCTCTTGAACATGCAAGCACGTATGATATTAAGAATACAGAACCGATACAAAAAACAAAATCAACTCAACAACTAATAACTTGCACGAATCACATTAACTTGATTTCTAGTGCTCAAAGTTCATAACCTAAGCTCATCAGACATTAAACTCATAAAAAACAATATGTCAGTAAGATAGAATCGTTTTCACAGAACCTGAATAGCTGGAAAAAGCTCCGTATCTGAAGAATCCATGAGCCCAACTGTAATCAACTCCACGTAAAACAAACATAACAACACATCAAAAAACAGTAAACAAACTAAAATATGTCGCCAACAACTCTAAACCCTCCCTCTCCTATTTCAGATTCATAATCCAACAACAAACATCAGACACTATAACCGGAGTATTTGTGTTTCGAATTGAAACATACCTGCGTCAAATGCTATAACGTTCAAATTGATTGATTGATTGAAAACCTGAAAACATTAACAGTAACAGTGTTTGGAAACTTAGGTGAATCTACAGGAATGAGGTTTTAAAACCCTAGTTCGTGATTTGAAGTTTGATCGATTGAAAACAGAAACTTAATGATTGAAATTGATAGAGAGTGATAGAGAAGATAACGATGATGATGATGATGTTGTTGTTGTTGATGATTGAGATGTACCTTTGGAGTAATTGCAGTTTAGCTGAATCAAACAAGTGCCTCTTCGTGTGGTGACTTGGGGGAGAAGTTGTTCATATAGTAAAGCAAATACGCCACCCCGTGGTTGATTACGATTATATCCTTTGCCTCTAGCGGTGCGTTTTAAGATATATATGCTTTTATAAACGCATGAATTTAATATTAATTGTATAAACGTTATTAACATAAACACTTAAACATTATATATTCACATTATATTCACGCTTAAACAACTCTAGGAATCGATTACTGCATAATTAGATCTACCCTTTGTTTGAGAGGTTTGGTGTTATTATTCCCCATCCCTATATGATGTTTTATTTATTTACGATTGTTACGTATGTATTGTAATTTTACGTTTGACATGCACAATATATGACTTTAGTTTAGGGGTATTCTAACATGTATTCATTGTGTTTGTAACTTTGTTTCTTTTTTGGAATACAACATGTAAGATAATATCATACTGTGATCACTTTTAAATACATTTGTTTCATGAGTTTTAAAAGAGTCGTTTATATCGGTTTGTCGACACAAATACATGAATATTTAACACCATGAGCCTTTTAACCTGTAAGTTAATATATACACATACACGTACATTGGCCGGAATATATATGAATAGAAAAATAGCATGAAGCGTATAATTTGAAAAAAAAAATCATCTTAAAAAGACAAATTAAATTTTAATAATCAAAACTATTACTCACTGGCGATAATAATTTATACTATTGATTTGACCGATGATAATCATAACTTTCATCTTTTTATTTACAAACAACAGTCTTAGGCATAATTACCATACATCTACACTTGGTTTGTACTTATTTTAAGCTTGATTTTACTTTTATGTTTTTATGCATCTTGTTCATAATCATTATTGTGACCGAAATCGAGTTAATAATTATGTACTAGAATTGTTGTTGGTAATAAATTTTTTTTGTTACCGGTCAAACCAATAATATGAACTATTATCGGGTAACAAGTAATAATTTGAATTATTAAAATCTAATTTGCCTTTAAAAATTATATTCTTTAATAAAAAGAAACATAATTTAAATTTATTAAAAAAAGTTTGTTTTATAATTTGAAAACTATTATATTATTTTATTATCAAATGTTTAATTCTCATTTTAGTACCAGCGCATGTTAAAATTCTAATGGGTTGTTTGGAAATATTTTAATGGTTAAGTACCGAACCAACAAGAAGTGTAAACCATTAAGAAGTCTAAAACATTAAGAGTGAATATATCATTTAACTATTCAAATGCAATTGTCAGCTCAATTAAGATAAGAGGTCGTAACCATTCAATATTAGTATAATGATCAACCATTTAAAGACAAATTCTGAACCATCCAGACATTTGTTCGTGAAACAAACATTCTAAACCATTAATACCGAATCATTCAGATATTTAAACTATTAAAAATGTTAACCAACCGCGCCCAATTGAAAGTTAATCGACCTTTCCACAAAATTTTAATTTATTTCTAAAAAAATGTTTAACATCCGGTTATGTAAAAAAAACCTGATAAAATATTAAAGGGGTATTATACGTTTCTCCCGCAAGTGAGAAGGTCCCCCAGTTAAAACACACACGCCGTCGCAAACGACGGCGACGGCGACGGCGACGGCGACGGAGCGTTGGATGATATCAGCGTTACAACGGCCGAGGTCGGTGGCCGCAGAACTACAGTCTCAATATCCCTAAGGAAGTGGTCGTATTTTCAATGGAGAATAATAATAATACAAACGCAAAAATCCCCCAAACCAAAGACTATTTGCACTATAACCACACCGATTCTTGCAAGTTTTCAAGGTGGACTTCCAGGTAATTTTCCTTTCTTCTGCTCGTATAAGTTCATAAGAAGCTTAATTTATATTATTTTGATGTTTTCGATCGGTTTTTTTATGTGATTGTTAAGCGAATTCAAGGTCTGAACTTTGAGTTAACTTGAACTTTGATTTCTCGATTACTGTATGCGTATGCTAGAGGTAGTTTTGCACTTTTTGTGAAGTTGATTTAACACCATGATTATCATTTTGTCTTTTGAGAATGTTTGAGATTTAGACTTGGTGGCTGTTTAATACGTTGACGTCTGAACTATTAACATGTCTGAAACGTTAAGAGCTAATATATCATTTAACTATTTAAATACAAATGTCTTACCAATTCAGATAAATAGGTGTTAACCATCCATCATTAGACTTCTTAACCATTCAATATTTGTATAATGCTTAACCATTCAGAGGCAAATGCCTGAACCATTCAGATATTTGTTCGCGAAACAATAAGTTTGAACCATTAAGTGCTGAACTATTCAAACATCTGAATCATTAAGATTTTGATTAAGAGGCTGCCAAACAGCTCCTCAGTTTTAACTCTGCTTATGACATTATGCATTGGAGCCTTGGATGGAGTAGCCTTCAACTCACCATCAGACTAAAAAATCCCCTTTTTATTGCTACCGTCGAATCTCAATTACCCATTTTCTAATGTATCATTAGCTTTTAAAGAGTACATATGGTGAACTGATCCTGCCCTTTGACCCTGCACAAAGCGGAAGCCTAGTCAAACACATGATATATCCATTAACTAAGAAATATAACTTTACGTAAAGGGAAAACCCAGTGCATAAGGCACCACATAAGCGGGTTTCAGGGGGTGTCAGACCGTCGGGCCTCTTGGGCTTGATGTACATGTTCTTACCTTACATTTATGCGAGAGGTTGTTTCCACAAAGATAGTGTTACATATTTACATTAAATCATATTATCACTTCTTACCTATTTTGTAAGTTCTGATGATATATTTTTTGTCTTTCTGATGCAGGGAGTCTTATGTATTCATGTATGCGAGACCATGGGAAAAAGTTGTGGACTTTTACTCGAATGTGGTCAATGGTCAGACTGCATTGCATCAGTTGTTTGGGGCCAAGGTTAGTATCTGAGTATTATGTGTTCTTTAGCCACATCAAATTCATATTTAAAGGACACGCTTTCTCGAATTATTTGTATAAACTTCGTAGCCAATAAAAGGCCAATGGAAGGACCATGATGTTATCTTTGTAAACTAATATTTGTACCTGACCCAAAGGCAAAGTGTGACTTAATACTCTTGTTTTTGGAGTAGAGGGAGTATATAGATAAAATAACAACACATTATAACTTTTTTTTGTTGTTTCAATATCTTAACCATTTCATGAGTTTATGCTTACTAATATATATGCAGACACATCACATTCCTGATAATACTGCTGTAGAACCTTCTGATGAATCTGAAACTGTTATCACTCCATCCCAAAAACGGGCTGGAAGATGGGCACGAATGAATTTCAAGATAGTCCTGTCATATCATGGTGGATCTTTTGATGGGTGGCAGAAGCAACCAGGCTTAAATACTGTTCAAGAGTAAGATGTTTCCTATTGATTTGTCATTTGTTTTAACTTAGTGAAAATAATTTAAATTAACACATCATATATGAACATATGTATATTTACTAGCTAGTGTTTTCCTTACAACTTATGATATTTTACTGGTCTTTTTTTATATGACATATGATATAATAAAATGATAAAACTACATGTATATATCCTAACAACAGTCAAAGCAGTTTGCTTTCTGGGTATCATTATAGAAGACATATAGATCTACTTACATAAATACATAATCAGTCCTGTTAAAAAACATGTTTATCTCTGAGTAGAAAGAGGTCTGAAGAGGTTTCAACATCCGAAGATGGAAAAAATGAACACTCAGAATCTGGAAAACTTTTTACTGAATCAGAGATCAGAGGTTTTATGTAAAAACAAACACCAACTATACAAATAAGCCATACAAAGAGATCCCACATTATTGTGTTTTATGACCATATGTTGTCCAAAAATGTATATATAAGCTAAGAAACCACATAAAAGTCATAATTTATATTCCTTCCTGTATCAATCCCTATCAAAAACTCAATCTTTATCCACGGGGAGTAAAAATCAGCATGGGCCGTCAAAACTAAAGAACCAGACTTGTCTGGTCAGGAACCATATTGGGTTTGGATTGTAGTTCAGGTTGGTCGGGACCAAAACCTTAACAACCATATATGCATTGGATAAGATACCCAAACATGAAGAAGTCATTTTATGATTAGATTGGAAGTCATCCTAAGATGTATTCATTGTGTGAAGATTGTCAGAGTTAAGCTACATAATTCAGGTCAAAATAAGATAAAAAAATGTTTCGCTTGTCACACCAATCATCCGGAGCTGAGGGAAAAGTCAATTTGAAGAAGACAATATCAATAACTACGTTACTGATGGAATAATGAAACATGAATATGAAGTTCCAAATTACAACAAGAACCATCTGTATGTGTGCATTATTTGGAGACAATGGTGGTCTATATATAAGATCTTTTAGATGCATGTTAGGACAAAGCCAAACAAGACAACGCTAATAAGGAAGCAGAAATGAACTGTAGCATCCTAACTCCATCCCTACAATTGATTAAGTTAACTTACTAAATTTTCAGCTGAACTCCTGTTTTTAATAACTGTATTATTTGATTAACATATAAGAAATCTGATTCTTTTTCAAGTAATCATTACAATTCCTATGGAGTCTATGATTTTTTTATCAAGACCAAAAGAGACTTTCACTGACGAATAAAGAGCAATGGGTGGCACTCTGGTGTGTCTTTCTTATGTAAAACAAATTGAGGGCCACAAAAGGAAAGCCACTCCATCTTCATTCAGTTTTTGTGGCTGATTTCACTCCGTACCATCTTGAAAACACATCTGTACTTATTAGATATATAGAAGATATATATACATAATTGCTACAATTTTTATTTGAAAGTACTTGTTCTACACAGAGTGATTGAGAAATCTCTTGGGAAGTTTGTTGATGAAAGGAAAGCTGGATTACTGAAGGATAAAGGTCTACCACTTGAAGGCCATGCCGTTGTTGCTGGAAGAACTGACAAAGGGGTCACTGGTTTCCAACAAGTTTGCTCTTTCTGTATGATCTTTTTTTACATTTTTTGTATAACAAATGAAACAACGAGCTTCTAACTGCATGTGCCGTATAATATCACTATAATTTTCATGGTGCCTCTTTTTAATTCATTGTTCATTTACAACTGCCATTTATGCATGTCAAAATTTAACTATCTATGTAGCTTGTAAAAACTAATAATTGCTTAAATGTTTAGATACTTGGAGAGAGGACATTAGACCTCAAGATATTGAAGATGCAATTAACAGCACATCGCCAGGAAAGCTTAGGGTCTTATCTGTTTCTCAGGTATTAATAGTTATATAGGTGGATCAGGCAGGTTGTTTAACATGAATCTGTTCGGGTCAAAAGATGTATTTTGGTACCGGTCAAATCAGGTGAGGTTTGGGTTGCAAAAACATTAGTGTGCAAAATTTTAACTTCATGAATAACCAATGTGTCAAATATGAAACTATGTTATGACGATAATAATCTGGTTTTTTGTATTATAGAGTTGGAGGTTTTATATATTGAAAAAACCATAGTCAAGTTCTGATCCTTTTGCTTTGAAGAGACTTCTTTATTTTGCCCGTCTGACCCATTCGAAGTAGAACATAACCTGCGTCAACCCATTTATAAATTAATGGGCCAATATTCGCACCTCTAGTTATTGGTTATTGTCTGTAATTTTTCACCTTGAAATCTTGATATGTTAGTTATTAGTTTATTTGCAGGTACCACGTACATTCCATCCTAATTTCTCTGCAAAATGGAGGCGCTATTTGTATATCTTCCCTTTGAATGCCGGGGAGACTAGTGAAGAAGATGCTACAATAATTTATGATGAAAAGACTAGTGACCAAAAAAATATTCTTGATAATATTGTTATAGAAGGAAATATAGAATCAGCAGTTGATAAAGACAAAGATGATGCAGAAAGTATAGAAAAACCAACAAGGTTTAAAGTTAGCAAGGTTAACAAGCTTCTGCAACAATTGGAAGGAAAATTATTATCTTACAAAATGTTTGCACGTGATACAAAACCTGCAAGAAATACGTAAGCTTTATACTACAGCCATTAAAAATCATTCTTGTTTTAAAAACGTTCTTTCTCTAACTGCATAATTAATTTTGTATTACAGTGGTCCTCCAACAGAGTGTTTTATCTTCCATGCACGAGCCACACAAGTAAAATTACCAATGGATACAAAGGTTCTTAATTTTTTTGGTGTTTGATTATGTGTATATATACACTTCATCCTAGAATTACATGCCTTACTAACTGTTTTTCCCTTTTTCATGAAGAAAGAAGAATATCTAGAGGCGATGTGCATTGAATTGGTTGCTAATCGCTTCTTACGCAAGGTATTATACCTAACTTAGACAATCTTATATCCCTTTGTGTGCATTAAATCCAATATAATATACCTTGCCAAGACTGCAACAGTGCAACCATAGAAGCTTTATGTCTAAGTACAGGTGGCACATATAGCAGATTGGGTAACAGGACAAAATTGCTACCTTTTGGTACGGGTCAGAATGGGGTGGGATGGGCCAGGTTGACCCAAATCACTTTTTGTTCAATTGCGCTTACATAACCGTTAAATATGCTTACAAGAAATTATATATTTCACAGTGATACAGGTTATGAATAAAAGCTATTTAGTAGGTTATATGCATATACACTTTGGACAACTTTTGACCCGTTTGATCCTTCAGACCTATTTGACTAGTTAGATATAAATACAAATAAATGCAACAATTCCCAAGTAAATGGGTCAAAATTGCCCCTATCAAAGGACTTTAATACATACAGAAATGCATGCATATGTAGAACTAGAAACACACTCTAATTATTGGTTATAGAAAGGAAAATACCGTTTAAGGATTAATTGGGTGTTGATGATTAACAGATGGTTCGTGTTCTTGTGGCGACATCAATACGCGAAGCAGCAGCTGGTGCTGACAATGATGCTTTGATAAAGCTGATGGATGCCACATGTAGACGTGCCACGGCCCCACCAGCACCCCCTGATGGCCTTTGTCTTGTTGATGTTGGCTATAACGACTTTGATTCACAAACTTGCTTAATCTTTTAAGGTAAACTATGTTCACTATCGTGGGATGATTTTCCTTTCAAAGTGATTGAATTGCAAATTTCAACATGTTTACCTATGATGGGTTGTGTAAGTGGTCAAATAGAGGAATGGTTCAAACAATTGAAGGTCGTCTAACGTCTATTTTTCAAGGTATGCCAGTCATTTTATTCAAAGATCTAGATCTTTATTGTAATAATAGTATTTGTGTGATAATAATAAATGATTCCTTATTCATTTAAAAATGGACAAAAATGTTTCTCGTCAACATAGCCAAACCTGTTTAACCCTAAACCCGATTTGACCATTACCCAACCCATTTGACCCGCCCAACTTACCACCTCTATGCATATCCAACACAAGTAACATTATGAATACTATACATGCTTTCAGGCAAACTTTTTATGAACTTTTTATGAGCAATAACCTTTAGTATCAAGGTTACTTTGTTTGAATTGATAATTGAGTTACATCCCTCTGGTGATCATTGTGTTCTTGATGAGAGCAAACTAAAGCGTAGATTTATTGAAAAGAAAACTATATTTTTGTAGTAGACTTTCCCAAGGGCCATTCTATTCAGTATCTGGTTTTAAGGTGCCTTCTGCTTATCGGGTCTAGTGGCAATATTGGTGGGTTAGGTATCAGTCAAATGCGATTTAAAAAAGCCAACTTATTCCAATATTATAACTTTTTTGAAGAAACTGATTGAGGAGTTTTTTTTCATCAGAAAACACTTTGGCTGACTTTCAACTCATTTGTCCTGTTTTCTTTTTAGCTTAAGTTTGTATTCTGTTTGACCCATTAGCCACGAAGATAACCTGAAACAGAATTGTCACATCTAGTGATAATATCATAATATTCCTGCTTTTTGTCTTCTAATTTATTACTACCTCTTTTTATTTTCTTTAATTCAAGAAAATATAATTCATGCAATCATGCTCTTGTTTGTGAAGTTCTTTACCTGAAACAGAATTGTCACATCTAGTGATAATATCATAATATTCCTGCTTTTTGTCTTCTAATTTATTACTACCTCTTTTTATTTTCTTTAACTCAAGAAAATATAATTCATGCTCTTGTTTGTGAAGTTCTTTTGGGGGGCAAAATACCAAAACCCAAAAGGAAAAAAAAAATCGTTGAACCATTCAGTGAGCTAAATAATTAGAAATTTAAAACTTTACATGATATATGGTCAAGTTTTATGAACCTCTTAAATTGCAGCTTTATGTTCATCATCTTATGGTTTGATTTGGAAAAGTGGATGGTCAGCTGGTTTGTTGTCAAACATATAATTGTTACTATGGGTCGGTTGACCCGTTTCACTTTTGTCCAAGAAAATTATTTTTTCTTACCCATATTTATTGTGTCAAATATGCTTATAAAAAGTAACATTACGTCAACAACAATCTTGTATGGTAAATAAAACGGTTTAGGAGGATCTATGCATTACATACACCTTGGGCGGTTAAAACAAACCTGAAATTGATCCAATCATAGGTAAACGAGTTAAAAAAAAAACTTTACTATATTTTTGTGGCAACCGGAACTTGTTTGAAAACGCACGCGACATGCATGCTAACTAATGGACTAGGTGTAATGCAGCTTGTAGTGGACACGTGGCGTTAAAGAGGGTTGAAAGCGAAAAAACCAGCGAAAGCTGATTCGAGGCATCTGATTGAGGACTTGACTACATATTGTGTTCAAAGTTGGTTGATTTTTTTTGGGTGTTTCAGCCGGGTGGGGATTTTTGAGGTTGACACTGCAAAAAAGCATGTTCTTCAATCAGATGGAGACTCATTCAACTGATTCAATATTATCACATAACTTTCTGCTATATAAACTTAGGTTTTATTATTATTACTATTATTGTTATTATAGTATTCTTATTGTTAGTATTATATTATTGTTTGTTCTCTTTTATTTTTTTATGTTAACAAAATTATATGGACCATCAATTATAAAGTGGGTCCATCTTGCACAAAAATACCAACTATCATTACTCTTGTACAAAGGTCTTTTCAAAGGGAGAGATGCAATGGTCCCCAATGCCCTTTGACATCTCCAATTTCAAAAAACACATCAATTGCAGATTACCTGTTTTTTTTTCTTGATTAACTGTAAATCATTATATTCAAGATTTATGATTAATCATAGATTTTTTGAACTTCATTTTTCTTGATGAACCTTTTAGGTACACATTACTTCATATGTCCTATCTTACATAACTTTATACACACATCAAATCTTCAAAAACTAAAGTAAATTCATCCTTAGGTTCTTATAATATTAGGCCATTTATTATACCCTTGCCGCAAACTCCATGGTGCAAATGTGGTAGGATGGGCATGAGCAGGAACACTGTGCTGCTTACCACCGTACCGTAGCTTCCCGCCTCGTTGGGATGACGCCACCACAAGAGGGGACTCTTCTCATGTCTTTTGTTTTTTATTGTTTTTTTACTGTACGACAATGGTAAAATAATTTTCTTTTGTTTTCAATAATAAAAAAATGCCATATTACATATATAGCACTTTAAGCTTTACAAACTCTCTACTATTTTATCATTATAAACTTTCAATTCTCTCTATGATTATCATCTTAGGTTGTGTGACTCGTAAAGATTTTACAAAACAAAAACACAATAAGTGGTTATTCTTTAAATGCAAGTTTTCTAGGAGGGCTCTTTAAGGCTTATATACATTTAAAATTCATAGTTTAAATCCCAACTTATAACCTCTTGCCAAAATTTTAATGCTGTGGGTTAAGTTAACAAAACAAGAATAAACACATGCAAAGCTCTGACTAATGCATACTATAAGAGGGTGATTTACGTACTCTGAGATATCATTACTAGTAAATCTATAGGACCATACCAATATAGAAAAGAATGTTTGAGATGTAGATTTTGCTGAAATGATCAATTTGTATAAATATAATTAAGAACCCAAATCAAGTAGTTATCACTCCATCCTATTATAATTAGATTTAAAACACATCCAAACTCTATCTAAAAAAATTATTTGGTTCTCTAATTCATAAAAAAAACTTTGTTTTATGGTTTATTTGAGGGTTAACCATAACAAAATGTCAAAATGTAATAAACTCGGCACACGTTGAATGTGTATAACAAAATGTATAGGTTTCACAAGTTTTATTGTACTTTAAAAAGTTTACCATAATTATTACACTTAAGAGGGTACATAAATCCATAATCAGCTATTAATCTAAAACTAATAATTATCACAAGTTAAATATATGTTATAATCATTGGACACTCGTACCCAAGTGGTGTTGAGTTTGAGTCTTAACTTGTGTGACATAGATTTAGGTAGAAGTAAAGTCGTATTAGAGCCGTTTAAGAAATTATATGTTAATTAAAATGCAAATCCCACAATTAGTTATTAACTTATAATCCCTTAAATAAATTTATAAGACTAGTTTACCATACTTTTTTATACTCACTTTATAAAACTCATAAGACAAAAAGATGCTACACACATTTTCATGTTTTTGTACTTTGGAAAAGATGTGGAATAGAACTTGACTATGAGGGTACATAAATAGAAGCATATTTTTCTATATTTAATTATTAAAGCAAATTTTTGCACAAATTTATTTACTCGTTTATTATAAAAAATAAAGAAATATCTCCAAGCTTTTTAATGAACAAATCTTCTTTTTATTAAATAAAAATGATGTCTTGTTGTTTGTCTTGAGGGGATCACACTTTGAACTCTTTAAATGGTCCCAAATTCCAAATGGACATCTTTCAAGAATATTGTATTGTATTCTTCTCTTTTGAGTCCAATAAGTGTTTCTATTTGTGTGGACATGATCACATGTGTAGTGGAGTTTTAGCATATATCACTCTCTATATGATACATACTTTCATAGAAGGGTATTATTGTCATTTACTTATGATATGAAAAGCAAAATATTGACATGAGGGTCCGTTTCAATAAGAAAACCTAATAAAACTTATAGAAAGGATGTCTTGCTATTAAACAATGATGCATTGCATGTCATGTTGTCATAATTTAAAACTCCACAAATCATATGCTTATTATCTTTTTGGTATTAAAAATGTTATAATATATTTTTATTTATTTAATTAAAGTTGGCACTTTGATTTCGATAGATTGATGGAGAGTTGATTGTTTAGTTAAAAGCTCATCTTTAAATCAAACCTTAGATATCACTAATTAACACCTAAAGACTAATTTTGATAATGATCTCGTCAAAGTTCTGTGGTTTCAAACTTAATCATCTATGGAAAGTGTTGACCATATGCATTGAAGTTTAATGATCATGCCAAGTTTGATCATACGGTCAAAGTTGAACAACCATCAAGTTATTCTTTGACCATCATCAAAGTTTACATTTGCTAACCACATTAAAAGAGTTTGAGTACTTTCATTTTTTAGAATCAACTACAAGCATTTATCAGCATAATAAATACAAAACCTGTACGTTAGATGATTTGAACTTTCAAATAATGGTTACCATCAAGCCATCCCTTCGGGGACAAGTTTAAGTACTTATATGAAGTTATTGTGCCTTGAATTTTGACCAACAAACTAACATTTAGATATCAAAACAAAGTGAGCATCACCAACAATATTTGGTTCATAAAGTTGAATATCAGTACAGTTAACAAACTTTTAGCAGTGAATATATATGATTAGTTTCACTCTAAATTCATAACCAAGTAAGCCACGGACAACGGAGACAAAGGTCGGCTTTTGGTTGTAGAAAAGTTAGTGTAACTAATAAGATGTAAACGAGATGGCGAAGCGAAAGCTATAGTCATAATTGACTTTTGTGGTCTTTTGAGGTTGGTATGCATCCTCAAAACTGCACAAGGATGATCTCGTGGGGAGTGTTTGATGTCTCTTTGTCTTGAAAACTAAATTTTATACATTTTAACAAATTTACATTATTTGTGAATTTATATTGTCATAATCATACTATATACAAAATACAAAATTATAACTTTTCTATGCTAATAATTATAGTGTTTCGTCCAAAATTTGCTCCTAATTTATAACTTTTCTATTGCCTTGATCTAAAATACAAATAACATTGAAATGCTCAACTATCAATTAAAGAGAGTTTTATGAGATTTTCTATGGTTGTGTGCACCCTTAAGACCACACACGGAAGAGTGTTTGGTGTGCCTCATCTTTTCCCTTCGAGAAATGGGAAATGTGGCTTTTTAGAGTTTTTCATAGGAAATGTTGATATCATTTATTCATTTCACATCAAATTTGTTACATAAATAAACGTCACTTTAATACATGTTTATGATAGCTAATCCGTCACTGTTTCGTAAGTTATATAACATATACTTTTATGTGTATTAAGGTATATACATGTGTATATGTATGCACATAGGTACATATATGCATGTATGTAATTATGTACATAAGTATATTTATATAGGGGATGATTTCTAAAAAAATCATGATTTACTAGAAAACCGAAAAAACTAAATCTAAACCATTGATCTATTTGATCAATGGTTGATATACATAATGTTATTTTAGTAAATAACTCAAAATTGAAACTAATAATATTAAAGACATAAGGGTAAATATGGAACAAAAAAATATTTGATTTAGTAACCACCATAAAATTCCTACGTTTACTCTTCTCTCTTCTCTTTCATCTCTCATACATTAAGTTTAAGAAAATCAATAATTGATTTCATTTACATATTATTTATCAATTAACTCATTTTCATTGTTGTTTTGAGGTCATACATAAGGATACAGGTTGGTTACATATACGTAGCTAATAACCAACATCTGTTGCAAATCATTCATAATGTTACACTTGTTGTGCCTTAATAGCCATTACATTCTCTCTCTCTCTCTCTCTCTCTCTCTCTCTCTCTCTCTATATATATATATATATATATATATATATATATATATATATATATATATATATAACCTTTTGTATAATTGATTACATATACGTAACCACCACCAGTCACATATATATGATCGTTATGTAGTTATAACCCACATGCTTACGTATATGTAAGCATATCTTCATATACGTAACCGTGATGTTTACTTATATGTAAATGAATGAAAGAACTAAAAATGAATATATATATATATATATATATATATATATATATATATATAAAGAAATAAAAGTTGAAAACTATAGAATTAAAGATCTTTTGGGTACATATATGTAACCCAAGTAATATAAACATGTCTCCATCTTCTTCCTTTTGTTACCATCCATGGTGGTAAGAAAACCAATCGATTTTGTTGGTTTCTTGAGCAGCGATGATGTGTTCTTGAACCCGTTTTTCAATCGATTTCATCGAAAACCAATTCTAAGACTTGATTTCATTAATTTTGTTGATCTTCTTTTTTTCACTAGCCTCTGACTTGATTTCATCACCATTATTAAGTTTTGACCTTAATAACATGAAAATCCCTTTCTTGTTGAACTTCATTATCAGATTCTTCTTCTTGAATCAATTCATTCAATTGAAAAAGAAAGAAAAAACAATTACCTTCTTGAGCAAATCTACATATTAATCCAAGAATCGATTGAAACTTTTTGAAATAGGTTGTGTAGAAACAAATAAAAAATCAACTTGTTAAGAACCTGATTGTTTGATGGATTAATTTTTCAAAAACTCTATAAATTGATTTAACTTGTTCAATTAGGGAGAAAAAGATGGAATTTTAGTCAAAAATGGATATTTACTATGAATATGTTATATAACAAATTACTAAAACACCATTTGATAATAATAAATATAAGAATAAATTATCATTTGCATCCCTGATGTTTTCCCATTTTAACCACTTGTATCCCTGCAGTTTCAAAATCTTAATTCACCCCCTAACGTTTTATTTTTGTCTTCGTTTGAATCCAAATAACTAACTCCGTTAAATTGTTCAGTTAAATTTTTATGGAAAAGACTAAATTGCCTTTAAGAATAAAAAAAACTTTGTGAGACCGCCCATATCATCATCTTCTTCTCCTTTGAGCCACACAACCTCCACTGCTGCCAGCCACCAGAACCCACATCACCTCACTGCCGCCGGCCACCACAACCTAAAGCACCTCCACTGAAGCCCCTCACCATAACTCATACCACACCCACACCACCTCCACACCTCACCCATACCACCACTCACACCACCACCACCACTACCGACCATAAAGATAACCGATACTAGGGGTGAGCAGAAATCGGGTATTCCCGAAAATACCGATAACTGAACCGAAATAATACCGATAACCCAAGTGAAATAATATTTAATTGGAGGTAATCGGTACTAATAATTTGATAATTTCGGGATCGGGAATGGATCTGGTAAAACCGAGAAGCTGAGTGTCGACCCGAAATTATTATAATAGGAATTTGTTTCAGTTACATGTCGTGGGTCTTCACAGGAAATCAATTTAACGTATTTGATGTTATCGTTGGCTGCTACTGGTAATCTGCTTCACTTTTAATAATTCTTCTAGTTTGTTATCTGCTTCATCAACTAATTCTTCAAAAATTTTGATTCTGTTTATCAAGATGCCTCCCAACTGAAAGAGTTACTGAAATGTGGTTTCATTAGATTTTAATAGCACCCAAAACTTTGTAAGATTTAATGGATCTAATTCAACAAGATAGTATAATATAATATAAAAAACAACACAGAACTTAACTTGGCTTGAAGATGCAAACTTGAACAGCCCATTCAGGTTCTCCAATCGGCCATAAATGAAATCATACTTTCACGAAATCATCGACAATCACATAAAAAGGATTATCAGTATGTTACAATGATGTTAGAATACATCACCATGTTGTTGATTGTAGGGTTTTAGCAAGAAGGTTGCAACAATCATCGGTTATCAGTCTCGTACCGATCCCCTACCCTACCGACACCGACTAACCTAATTCCCGATGCTCATATCTATATACGGTATTTGGTTCTGATTTTAATCTCATTTCGGGTTCGGGATACCCGAATCCACTCGGGAAACCCGACTTGAACAGCCCTAACCGATACCACCTCCACTAACGGTGGTTGTGGTGGGGGAGGAAATGAGAGAGTGTGTGTGTGTGAGAGAGAGAGAGGAGAGTGAGTGTATGTGAGTTAAGGGTAGTTATGTCATTTAAAAAAAGTTAACTGAATAATATAACGGAGTTAGTCATTTGAATTCAAATGAAGACAAAAATGAAACGTTAAGGGACAAATCAAGACTTTGAAACTGCATGGATACAAGTGATTAAAATGAGAAAACGTTAAAGATGCGAATGATAATTTACTCTAAATATAAATAAGTAATGAAAAATTGTGATTGGCTAGATTTGATTTTCTTGGTTTTCTCAAAACTATTTGGTTTTTTTAAGATCCTTCTCTATATATGTATTGCATGTATGTACTACATACATAAGTATATTTATATATGTATGTAGATGCGTATATCTTTATTTGGTGACTACAACAGGCGGATGTATATTATTCCACAAGAAACCAATGGGAAGCTAGCAAAATTACACGCACAAAAAATGAAATTACATCATAATCACCCAAAAAACATTCTAAACTAAAGGGTTATTACACCATACAAATCCACTTCATTTAAGACTTTTCCCTAAGCGATACATGCGTGTATCTATGTATGCATAAACGAGTATATTATTAAAAATGGTTCGATGATAGAAACGCTTTGAAATTAAAATACCATTTATTTTATAAGGATTCTTAGATCATTATCCACTTTTGTAACATGTTTCCTAATCTTAGAACTAGTTTGAAATTGTTTTATTAATATTTAAAATATGATTTTAAGACGTGTTCAATTATGTTTATTAACGGCCTACTATTGTAACCTTTGTGTCTAGCTATTTTTTAAAACTTTTGAAAGTAAGTTAAGTACCAAACTTGATATAAAGACATGTTATAAGAATATAAAATTTTAATTAGATGTGATAAAGGCATATATGCTTTTTTAGTTATTTCTTTATGTTAGATGAATTTTCCACGAGTTTCATGCTCAATTTTACTATTAATTTTCAATCATCAAGTTATATGACATACTTTTATGTGTATTAAGATACATACATGTGTACGTGTATGCACATATGAAGATATATGTATGTACTTACGTACATAACTATATTTATGTATGTACGTACGTGCGGCATATATATATATTTGGTGACTTAAACCAATGGGAAGCTAGCAAAATTATACACACAAAAAGTGAAATTACATAATAATCAACCATAAAACAATCTAAACTAAAGGGTTATTACACCATACAAATCCACTTCATTTAAGACTTTTCCCTAAGAGATACATATCTATGTATGCATGAACAAATGTATTATAAAATATGGTTTGATGAGAAAAACCCTTTGAAATTAAAACAATATTTATTTTTTAAGGAACCTTAGAGCATTATCCACTTTTGTAACATGTTTCCTAATTTTAGAAATAGTTTGAACTTGTTTTATTAACATTTAACATATGATTTTAAGACGTGTTCAATTATGTTTGTTCCCGGCGTGCTATTGTAACCTTTGTGCCTAGCTATTTTTTAAAACTTTTGAAACTAAGTTAAGTAACAAACTTGATATAAAGACATGTTATAAGAATATAAATTTATAAAGACAAATATACTTTTTTAGTTGTTTCTTAATGTTGATCAGTTTTCCAAGAGTTTCATGTTAATTTTTACTATTAATTTTTCAACATCAAGTACTACTTAAGCTAAGACAAACAAGGGTTTTGTTTGTTAAATATGAACATATCTCTTTTGAGGTTGAGTACTTTATAGGGAACCACAAAAAGTAAGGTTTTTAGTATTAAATTTTAAACTATCCTTAAAATAATATGTTCTAAATAAATTTGGTTTGGAGTGTCTTTCTTGATTCTGAAAACTATCCTTTTGTATAATGGGATCATTTTAATGTGAGATATAAGCATGTTATATAAAAAAAAATTCTTATATCACTTTTAACGTACAATTTATTTCACCCACTAATGTGGGATGATATATACTCTTCTAAATTTTCTAGAGTTTTACATATTTTTCTTATTTCATAACTTATGGGTAACAATTGATATTTCTAAATGTCATATAGAATAATGGATGATTTTAATACTACTTATTTTTAAAAAAGACAAAAATTAAAAATTCATTTAAAGTTTCTAATTAGCTTGAGTCATCCTGTGTTGGTTGATGAATGTATTTTATGTTATTTTGTATCGTGTGCAATACATATATCACGCTACAAATGTATTTTGAAGGGTGAATGGATAACATTCCATATATATGCTATAAGAATATGGTCAGATTCAAATTAAAACTAAAATACATTATGAAATCATAAATCAAATCTTTATTTTTGATATATTAAGAACAACGACTTGAATTTTTTGACTTTTTGTACATATGGTCTTAGAAAAGTACAATATATTTTTTTTTCAATAAATAAGCTTTTATAAAGATTTAGTTTTTAATACATCAAACGTAAAGATTTAGTTTATTAGTTTTTATAATTTTTTTAATTTTCATTTTAACTCAACCCAGAATATGCACATATAGTAAACCTCATGAATGAATATTCAAAGCATTTGCAGTTTTTAAATAACAATAGAAATGTATAATGTTAGGACACAAATAGACTAAATACTAAGAATGGCATAACAAACAACTCAATACAACCATTTTACATCAATAGGTTGCTTCTTCTTTTTTTTTTTCGTTTTTCTTTTAACATAGTTAAACTTTTATAAGAGGGAAATAATTACACATTTTACATATTAGAAAAAAAAAATTCTCTTTAAACCATGTAGACTCTCTTTTTAGTCTTCAAATTTTAGAAAATAAGAAAAAACAAAACATTAAGACAAAATGCATTGAATGCAGACATCAACTTCTGAAAAGTTGACATGATAATCATGATTATTAGAAGTGTTTTAATAAAGAGACACCCCAAAATTTAAATCGACACCCGTCTATACGTCGTGTATGGATCCATACGCGGCGTATAGCCTTTATCTCAAATTATGCTGACGCGACTTAAAATTCTTTCGATGATAAATAAACGCATCGAATATCAAATGAATGTGTTTATATTTCGTTTGTTACGAAGGAAACATTTAATCTTAATTGAAGGAAATTAGCGTTATGTGGTTCAACATTTTCTTCTGTCACATAATTACTCGGTAAACATTTGATTCTTATTTCATTAAGTATTTGCATACATATATACATATATTTGAATTGCATACTTAAAAAATCGTTTCAACTAACTCGGGTTCCATCGATGCTAGTCAGTTACGGTAAACTTAATTAATTTTCAATTTTTTTTATCATAACCGACTAGTATCATGGAACCTGAGTTAGTCGAAATGATTATTAAGTACTCAAGACATTTATGTGTACGTAAGTATGTATATAAAAGAAATAAGAGTTATAGTTTTAGAGAAAAATTATTATTTTAAAGAAATAGTTGAACCACAAAACTCTATTTTCTTAAAAAAATGTCATTTGTCTTCTAGGGCTGCCACGAAACGTATAGCACGGTTGAATTTGAAGTGATCCAAGATTCTTCGTCCGTTATGTCGTTTTGGGATGGTAACTATATGTTTGGTGAATATTCAAGCGTTTCGTACGTGGCAGATAGTAATCAAGATGATTCGTACGTTCAATCTGCTTACGAATTGCCAGATTTAAACCAACCTTATGCTCCTGATGATGAGTTCGAGTTTTTCCGAGAATCAAGTTATGACCCACAACAAAGTAATATAAACTATCTCTCGAGTGCTGGAAATCAAAACACGAAAATATCGTTTGAAACATGTCAAGAACTTTTATCACTCGATGAGCTAGTCTGTTGGGTTGTTGATAGGGGACGTGATAATGGTTACGTTATTATTACGCGAAGATCGAAGAAAAAGGAAGGTTAGGTCGTAAAGGTGTGGCTTATTTGTGATCGTGGTGGTGAACACAAAAGTAAAGCAACAATTAGACGATCTGGTAGCAAAAAAATCGGATGTCCTTTTAAATTAGTGGGGATATACGACAACAAACGTCGTTCGTGGAAATTAGAGGTGAGAAATGACGAACATAACCATGATCCCGCTCAACATATGGAGGGGCACCCATTTGTAAGAATGTTTTCTCAAAACGAATTCAATTTGGTGGAACAACTTACCGATCAGAACATGGAGCCTCGTAACATCTTATCAGCTTTGGAAAAGCAAAATCCAAAGAACGCATCCATAACCAGAGACCCATACCGATCAGAACATGGACCCATACGACACACATAAGACCCATACGTGGGTACCTATACGCGGCGTATAGGGCTATACGTGGCGTATAGGTCCCATACGACACACACAAAACCCATACGTGGGTACCTATACGCGATATATAGGGCTATACGCGGTGTATAGACCCTATACGCAGGTCTTAAAATTTTTCGTTTTCTTTTGCAGATATGTCTTCCGATTCTGATGTTGAGGTTGAGGTTGATGTTATTGCCAATCATCCATGGCTACAGTTTGAGCCCGGTACTATTGAGCATGCAAAGTGCTCAAAATTCATTCGTATGAAGATCGGTCATCAAAAGGCAGTGGATTGGGAGGTGATGGCCGAACTTGGGCAGCGCGATAGACTCGTATTTGAGCTGGCGTTCTTATCTTCATACCGAGAGCTGACGGTGGAGTTTTTATCCACCTTTATTTATGTCCGTCCTGATGAGATGGTGGAGGACGATGAGCGATCTGAGATTTCGTTTCGACTATGTGGACGATTTCATCAGATGTCGATTGAGCAGTTTGCCGTTCTCTTGGGACTTTATTATGAGCCGGAGACCGTTACCCCTCTATTTACAAAGGGAATTACTAAGATGGAGGAGACCCGATTGAGAGATTGGTGGCCTCAAATTGCCGGAGGTCCGTTTCAGAGGACTAAGGGTAGGGTCACTGGCATTAGAGACCCTCTTATCCGTTACTTGCATCGGATGATCGCCACATCCATTATGGGACGTGGCAAGAGTCGGGAGTGGTGTATCATTCCCGACTTATTTTACCTATATTGTTTGCTTACGGGGACCAGGTGCAACCTGGCGAGATGTTTAGCTGAGTATTACGCTTTATATTATCATCGCCAGGAGCGAGGAGCGGTGTATGGCGGCGCGTACATGACGATCATTGCGCGTTCTCTTAGTTATCTTCCTCGCCTTGCTGCTGACGTATCTCCTCCGATCGAGCCGGTGAGATTAGATCGTCGTACGTTATACGGCATGCGTATTATACGCCAATTTTCGGGTGGCATACGCTTCTCTCTTTGACCCGGTGAGATCTGGCATCCTGCACTTGTTCAGCAGGTCGGCGATGACCATCCACACCAGCAGCAGGAGCATATTCCGCATGATCAGCCGCCACACGACCAGCCGCCTCCTCAGCCACAATTCCCTCGACATATTTATAGAGATGTAAGGGTGCCTGCACGTATTGAGACATTTATGCAGGAGATTAATACGAGATTACGGGATCAGGGTCGTCGCCTCGATCGTGTTGAGGATCTTATGGATTGGCACGTTCAGCTTGAGATTGCACGAGCCCGTGCTGCTGGTATTGATCCTCCAGACTTGCCACCGCCTTGATATTACCCAGATTCACCGTAGTTTTATTTTGTTAATTGTACTTTTATTTTGTTATGTATTTAAAAACTTCGTTATTTATTTATATTATCATTTAATGTTTGTTTTGTTTTATATGTTTTATTTGTTAACTAAGATTTAAAATTATCGATTAATATATTACAAAATATAACTTATACACAAAGTGTCAACCTTAACATACAAAATAAAACCGACAAAAATTTTTATACGTACTAACCCATACGCGGCATATACTCCCTTCACAATACATAGAAATATTGTAGAAAAAATTTGGGAAAATTATACGCCGCGTATGGACCCATACGTGGCGTATAGCCTCATCGACACGCGTGTGACACGGGTCTTGTCAGGGTCTTGTCAGAATATACCTTATACGCCGCATATTGGTTCATACGCGGCGTATAGGGAATATTTTCGCGAACCTATACGCCGCGTATGGACCCATATGTGGCGTATAGGGTCAAAGGGGTGTTGATTTAAAATTGGTGGGTGTTCAATAAAACCACCCACTTAATATTGTATTTTACTTTTTTTCAAATTTTAAACTTTCTAATTAAAATAAGAATTTAGGTCAATGTTTTCAGAACTGTATCGGACGTTGAACCGGACGCCTTACTAGTTTGGTGGTCGGACCGATTGGACTGAATTTAACTATATTTTATTATATTTATATATGTAATTAAATATAAGTAATTTATATATGATTTACATATATATTTTATAGTTATATATAAAACTTAACTATATTTGTATATCCGATGTACTAATTTATGGTTTAACACCCCGGTTCGGTTTTCCCGGTCCGACCAGCGGTTCGGGACGAACTAGCCAGTTCGACCAGTCCAAAACGAGTCAATGCGAACCTGACCGGCCACCGGACCGATCCCCGGTCGGACGGCCGGTCTGATCCGATCGCGAAATTATTGATTTAGGCCTCTAACAGTCGTTTTGTTTTCAACGTCACTTTTTTCTATTTCCCTAGTTTTTTTCCTGCTTTTTAGGGTGTGGTCCCGTTTTTTCACATTCTTTTTTTTCAAATTAATTTATGTTTTAATAATAAATTGTTTTTCATATAATTAAATTACATAGAAAACATAAAAAAATAAAAAAGAAAAAAAGTTAGAATTTGTTTCTATAAAATTGAAATAACGTTCAAAATTGCATATAAAAGCTAGAGATTTTGCTAGATAAGTATTATCCCAACAAAATTAATATAATACGTAATTCAAAATTGAAATATTGTTTTGATAAATACATAATGCAACTCTATTAAATATAAAATCTAATAGTTAAAGGAAAGAAATAATTAAATAAGGCCATCAATCAAATAAATAACGTTTTGTTGAGATAATGCCCACCAACCAACCACCCTTAATCCCGTTTAATTCTGGTGATTCCCAGTGTTTAATCACCGGTTGGAGAAAATTTTGAAAACCGGTTTTGGGGTGGTAGTATTTCTCATGACTTGAACCCATAGTCTTGATATCATAAACATGGGCGAAGCTTAGTGCGGGTTGGGGGCCCCGCCTCTCATCTTTTTTTCGACAGTAATACTAATTTTCAGTTTAGTAGTGTAAATTTTCGGTCCGGTAGAATAATTTTTAACATATATAGAGTTTGATCCCTTAAAATAGTTTACTTTCGTTCCGCCACTGGTTACAAAGCATCAACAGTACAAGTTGTTTCGAATCCTGTTCATCTTCACTCAACCACACACATATATATATGTACACTCGTGTGTGTGCATGGATGGCCCTAAGGGTGGGCAGGGCTGGCGACTGCCCAGGGCCGGCGACCGCCCAAGACCAATCTTCTCAGGGCTTGAAATTTTTAAAAAAATATATTAATATGTATGTATATATAATTTTTAAAAACAATTATAAAGTATTAACAAATTAATTAACAAACCCAATAGTAATTTAATTATCTTGATGTATTGAAACTTAGGGCCCGTTCACATTTTAATTAGTTTTGTCAATCCACCACCATTTATCCAATCTAAGCTCAATTCAAAAACGCTAGAAGAGTCTTACGATTTAGTTACGTAAGTGAATTAGTGTTAGATCAAGAAGAATGCTAATGCAACCAAAACTAAGTCACTTAGATAATTTTGGTACTGAATGCAAAGGCTTCCGAAGCTTAGCATGGAACTTCCGAAGGTTGTAGAGTTCTTCCGAAGACAAAGTGAAAGATCAACTTCCGAAGACAGAACTCTACTTTCGAAGTCAAGTATATACTTCCGAAGTTCAAGCCTTAGAAGAATGAACTGAAGACCACTTCCGAAGTATGATGAAAAGAAGAAGTCTCCAAGCCTTGGAAGAAGCAGCCTCTTCCGAAGTATAAGTGGCTTCGGAAGTACTTACTCTTCCGAAGCCATTTAACCTTCGGAAGACACTGCTATGACCAGTGGACACAAGTATGGTCTCTGACACTCCGCTGCAGACCTCTGAGACTATATGGCTTCTTCCTAAAGGGCCATGCAGTTGACCATACTTTATTCCACTGTTCACCTTTTCATGATAGTACATATTACCAACTTTAGTTGGTGACAAAAGGTAAGTCAGGGACATGTCCTAACTACCAAATCTCAAATAAGACTTTATCCGAGATACCTTAAACTTTAGTATTGTAGTATAGACTTTAGCCATAGGATCCCAGCTGGTATCAAAGTATATCCAGCTGTAGGTAGTATTATATATAGGTTCTCTTTGTAACTCATTGTAACAACAACTACTGCTTGTAAGAGTCTTGTATTTTGAGTTGAGAAGCAATATATAAAAGTATCTTGAAAATTACTTCCCGTGTTCTTTATTACTTTCTATATTGTGATCAACTCTTATTGATTCTATCTTAACCCGAGTGTTGTTCTAGGTGAGTTTGAGAGAAAAACATAAGTGTTTAGTGACAAACATCGATCCTGCAATTGGTATCAGAGCTTCTCAGGCTCTTGATTGCGTGATCTAACCATCCAAATCAACCTGTTTTTGTTTTTCACTCCTCCCTACAACCCATTCACTCTAATGGCCCTTAACAAGTCCGAGGTAGAGATGGGAACCATGACAAAGGCTCCCATCATTACCCTTGAAAATTTCAGGTCTTGGAGCAGGAGAACGAAAGGCTTCATCAGATATCAAGACAGCAGGATGTGGAACTCCATTGTCAATGGTCCATATAAGCCTAAGGTGGCATCACCTGGTGGAAATGGTGCCATGATAGAAAAGGCTGTAGAATATTATTCTGATGAAGATAGAAAGAAGATGGACATCGACATCAATGCTATGACCATTCTCATGACTGCAATACCGAACTCTATTATGGTGGGATTCGAGCATTGCACGACTGCCAAAGAATTGTTTGATGAACTCGCTCAAATGTACTCAAGCTCCAATGACTCAAAGAAGGATTCACTGAAGTAGCAGTTCGAGAACTTCACTCATATTGCTGGAGAGACCCTCAGCCAACAATACTTCAGGTACATGGATCTTATCTCTTTTCTTTAGTCTATGAAGATCACTCTCGAACTCAGAGATCTTACTAGAAAGTTCATGAGTGCTCTTCCAAACGAGTGGACATTTTACCGTGTCTCTATCAAGAGGACAGAGAACTTGAACACTCTCACCATGACTGAACTCTATGGCATCCTTGATGGATATCGCCTGGAGATGGAGAGTAAGAAGGGCCACCAACAAGCAGACCCATGAGTCTTCCTGCTAGCAACGCTTTAATGGTTGCTGAAGGCTCATTACCCCCTCAACCTCAGCATTTCCTGACTTATCAGCAGCCATCCTGCTCTTCTGGACCTTACATCATTTTTCCTGAGACTCCAAGGTCTCAACAGGCTCAACACAACTCCTTTCAGGAAAGTTATGCCTTTGTCTCAGGAAGTGGACACTCTGGTGATTTTCAATACTGCTTTGATGATCTTGAGTGTTACAGTCTGGATGATGTAGAGTACATGGACATTGTCCAACAGATGGCTCTCTTAACTTATAGAGTGAAAAAGTTCTTTAAGAGAACTGGAAGACGTTTCCCTCAAAACCCAACTACCAGCAAGTTCGGGTTTGACAAGACCAAGGCAAAGTGTTACAACTGTAACCAACTGGGTCACTTTGCAAGGGAATGCAAGGCTCCCAAGACCAATCTGGGAACCCCACAGGCCTCCACACATCCCTCAACCTCAAATCCCGCTGAGAAGTCAACTGAAACAGCTGCAATAGCTCAAGAAGTTGACTGGAGCTTCATGGTACAGGATGTGACTCCTGCTCAAACTCTCATGGTCGAACAGATGATGCCCAGGTGTAACGTTCCGTAGTTTTCATTTATTTTTTTTATTGTAATCATCCTCTTTCTTTAATCCTTGTAATGTCAATACTTGATCATAGTGAAAATATTTATTTTATATTATTCTTGTTCATTATATGCTTGTTTAACAATTAAACAATTATGAATACGCATTTTAATGCAAAACCAAGCAATTTATCGAGACTTATTTTTTTGGATAATTATTTATAAGGTTTCTTTTATGGTTCATACGTTAAAATACCCAAAATATATTTAATCATTTGTTTATGATGCAAATTGATAAATAACATAAGTTGAAGGGTTAAATTTGAAACTATTGAATTTACTTACACTCATCTCCCCAACTACTTTCATTAATGTCCAACCATAATTTTTATCTATAAATACTAACTCAAATCACTCTCTAATCACTTTCATCACTCTAAACTCTCTCAATCCATCCAAGAACTTCATCTTTTTAGCAAGAAATATTCAAGAACAACTTGTGAGTTGTAATTAATTAATTTATTTATTTATATATTTATACTTTCTTTCTTACTTTCTTCTTCATTTTCTCTACCACTTGAATAACCTCTAGGACATAACCACTTAGTTACCAAGGTGCACAAGTATGGTAACCCCCATTTTAAGGTCCAAGTTGGAAATATTATACTTGATTCTTTCATACATGTTTTCTTGTTTTATTTTTAAACCTTTTACATACTAAACCAAGTTACCAACAACTTCAATGTTGGAAGGCTTGTTGAAGTTATATTTCTAAAATTTTAAGTCTTTTACACTCTATTATTTCATCTTTACAAAACACTAAGTGATCAACAAATCAAGAAGTGGATGAAACCAAACCGAGTTTCCAACCAATATGAAAGGCTTGTGTTATGGTATGAAATGGTGATGTTGAACTTTGGTTCTACAACTAATTTATCCACCATACCCCATTTGAACACTTAGTCAAACTAGTCAATTTACTTTAGTATTCTCATTTATATACTCATGACCATCCGAATCACCCTTATGTGGAGATTTTGTGCAATGGTGACAATCTTAAAGTTTGTGGATATTCCTACCTCTAATACATGACCTATATGAATATAACACTTGAAGTTTGTGGATTACCCTACCTCTAATGCATTACTTATATTTATATCTACATAATACTTAGTCAAAACCAACCATAATATCAATCAACCATGGTTGAATGTTATGTGTTAAGGTAGACATTATACTAATCTTATGATTCCTTATTTTGGACTTCCAATGAGTGACTAAAACTCATAAAGAACACACACAATACATGGTGTCCAAATAAGTGTCTAAGTAGTATATACTTTCATTTACTCTCGTATTTGTAATTTTTGTATACTTTCCAATTGCTAAAATCTCAAACTTTGAATCCTAAACTTACACACTTTCATTTACCTTTTAGGGTGACTTTGGTGAATCATTTAAACTCAATCATCTATTCTTGTGGATTCTAATCGCCAAACCGTGAGTCATACTTCACCCATTTTGTTTTAACACTATTTGGGTTGCAACATGTATCAATTACCAAATACACTCAATTATTCATTCAATCAAAATCATTCTAAAACTCAATTCATACAAACATGCTTACTTGTTATACTATTTATGAATACATTCTAGAATACATTATCTTGCAAGCAATCTAAACCTCCCTTAACATGCATAGTGCTATAGGACTAGCACATCCGCCCTATTATGATGGGTCTATGTTAATTTATTCAATATTTACGGTCTTGGTCATTTTTAATGCTAAGATTACGCTAGTGGACACTTTGGTTTGATTATCGGCTTTGGATGCTAGCAATATATAAACTTTAGTATACTTTACTCATGTTGAATTGAGATTTATTCATTATTATACTATGTATTCAAACTTGTATGCTCATCAACATATTCCTATGTTGACCTATATTTTATACATGTTGCAGGAAATGCTTGAAGCTTTATCAAGAAACTCAATTAGGTGGACTTAGAAACACACCAAATTTACTATTTTGTTATGCTTGTTTTAGACTTGTATTTCTCAAAAATTATGTATGTTTATTTGAAGCATTGTAATGTTTTGTTGATTAATGGAAATGAAATTTAATCTTAATTTATTGTCACTTTAGTTCTATGATGTCTTTGAACAATCTTTCACTTCTCGCGCCCCGATGTTTCCGCCATCGATTGGGGTGTGACACCAGGTATATGAACATCTCTGCACTCCAGCCTGTATAGCTAAAGTTAAACTCTGTCAGGATTACAATATGGAAATCAGATCTGATATTGAGTCTTTAAATATCTTAAAATCTGACTTTAAAAGAGTTGAATCTGACTATCAAAAGAAAATTAAGGAGTTGGAGAAAACTGTGTCTCTTTTAAAACATGAACACACCAACTACAAGACTCAAATCAAAGATCTGATATCCAAATTGTCTGAGGCTCAAGCCCAGCTTATCACTGTTGAGGCTCAGGCCAGGAGCATGCTATCTCTGAGCAAAACTTCCAAGCTATTCTTGCATCATCCTCCCACTCCAAAATCTGTTATCAGAACAATGGAGGGTTGGGAACCAATGAAATTGCTCCACCACACTCCTATGAGTCTATAAGACAGCCTAGATGTGGTACCGAAGAGCAAGAGGTTCCAACTGCTGACCCTTCATCACCAGAGTTTAAGGATGAAGCAACAATAGTGGTCACCACAGGGAAGGAACAGGTAGATGTACCCATCTCCTCCTGTGAAGAACAAATCCTAACCACTAAGGCCAGAAGAAGCAGAGTTAAAGCTGCTAGGAGATCTGTCAAGAAAGTGGTTGAGTCCAAGCTGAAGATTGACCCCAAGCAGAAGGGTGTCTTTATCTCAGCTGGATTCCAAGTGTTAGGTACTTCTGATTCAGGAAAGAAGTGTAATACCAGCACTTCTACCCTGCCAAAGGATCAGAAGTTGAAGGGAAAAGTTGCTGATGAAGAAAAGAAGCCCAAGAAACAGCAACCCTCACTTTCCCAAAGAGCTAACAATGCATGCATAATGTGTGGTCTGCAAAACCACATGGCAAAAGATTGTTACTACAATCCTGCAAGCACACATTATGCAAATAATGTTAGGAAAGAATGAGTCAAGGAAGGTTTCACATTTGTACCTTTTCAAACGGTTCAAGGGATGAAAAAGGGAAAGCTAGTCTCGGAAGCTTGGTTGCTTTCGGAAGAAACTCCTTCTTCCGAAGAGAAAATGGCTTTGGAAGCAATAGCTACTAAGGTTCGGAAGAACAAGAAAGTTCCATTGAAACCTTCCCAGAAGAAGATGCTTCGGAAGAAAAGGTGGTGAAGACTTCTTCCGAAAAGAAAGAAGTTTCGGAAGATAGCCATGCTGCTAAAGCTTCAACAAGCTCATCCTCCAAGATCAACCAAAGGATGGACTGGAAGATCAAAGAAGATGATGTAGCCCAAACCTCTTCTTCAAAGACCTTTATTGAACCCCCATGCATAACATTTGGTTAATTATGTCATTATCTTTGGAAGAACCCAAGACCAGCAGGGCTTCGGCTTCAAAACAAAACAACAATATCTGGATTGTAGATAGTGGATGCTCCAGGCACATGACAGGGAACAGATCTCCCCTTCAACAGTTTCAGAACTATGATGGAGGTCCTGTCCAATTTGGAGGTGAGGCCGGAGGATATATTTCTAGCAGAGGGAGTATATCTAATGGTAATTAAAGGTTGACAAAGTTCACTTTGTCAAACAGCTTGAACACAGTGTGTTAAGTGTTTCTCAATTCTGTGATCAAAGCACCAAATGCTTTTCACAGAACATGAGTGCATTATCCTCAAACCTGAGATGAAAATTCCTCCGGAATTGGTGCTTCTTAGATCTCCCAGAAAAGGGCATATGTACAAGCTTGATATGAACAATGCTTCCCCAATGGGTGAAGTATCACGCTTTCTTTTCAAAGCTGATAGTGATGAGTCAACACTGTGGCATAAACATATGTGTCATGTAAATTTTAAGACAATGAATATATTGGCTAAAAATAACTTGGTACATGGTTTGCCTAAAAGGAGTTCTTCTGCAAAGATACTGTGTTGCTTGCCTGAAAGGGAAACTGTCACACCCCAACCTTGACGGCAGAAACATCGAGGAGTGAGAGTTAAGATCGTTCACAGCCACCTAACGCTATTATTAAATACAAATATATTATTCATAAGTTGAAAGGTACATTACAGCATAAGTCTCAAATAAGAACACATATAATAAATATAACAAGCTCATTCATTAAGTTAACTAGGTCCATTCCTAGGTGTGAACAACTTCGAAAAAGGCGATCAAGCTTGAGTATTTCCTGAAACATGTTAAAAATAAAAGGTCAACAATAATGTTGATGAGATTTCCATAGTTTTTAATACATAAGTATATAAAAGATGGAAATTCATGTTGTAAGTTAGAAAACAAAGTAAACTAGGGATGTAAGACAGAATGCGCAATCAAACCTCGACAAAGTTTTACAAGTCTCAAACGTTTAAAAGTATACGATTAACTAAGTGTACTTGGATCAACCAAGCAGGCTTGTCTGGCCCATAGATCTATAACTTCGCTAGGCTAGCAATAGTTAATGATTGTACATATATTCGACATTACATGGTAGCTACAAAGTTCAATTAACCACAACACATAAGTAAACTGCCATAAGTTTACAAAAATCAAACGTTTACAAGTGCAAAGGTTATAAAGTAACATGTTTCATCCCAAAGTGTGAAAATATGAAAAAGGGGTATAGAAATACTCATTTGATCAAATGTATAAAAATGACGATTAATAAGATAATAAGCAATAATTCCAACGCAGTTTCTCACAAGGTACCTAAGTATGAATATATTTACCGGATTTAGGTTAATAAAATTAATGATTTAATATGATCTAGGGTTTCAATTTGGTATTTGGGGTTTTGGCCAAAATTTATATTAAACAAATGGATAAATTATATGTTCTTAGGAATAATAATTTTATATAAAGAATGACATTTATATTAATTTTTATAATATTTATAAAGTTTAAATAAAGTTTTGTAACTAAAAAAAATAAACACGATTTAAACAATGATTTAAAGGCAATATTTGAAATAATAGTTTGTGTAAATTAAACTAGTATTTAAAGCCTAAAATATACTAACTATATCTTTAGCTTTAGAATATTGAATAAAAATAAAATAAAAATATTTTTATAAATAATTTACAGAAAATAATTAAATGGTTTTAAAATAAATAAAGTTTATAGAATGATTTTTTTATAATTTTAGCAATTTTTATATATTTTTAAAACTGCAAAAGATCCTTTAAAAAAATAATGGAGGTCACCGTGTTCGAACCCGGGACCTCTAGTCCTCTAGTATGGGATGAGTGTATGGAACCAGTAAACCAAGGTCGTGGCCGTGATTTATCTTGGTTTTAAATTCTTTTAAATACAACTAAAAGGTTTCCCCCATTCCCTTAGAACCCTAAATCGATTGGACCACAAATTGAATGCCAAATCGATTGTGTTAATGGAAACAAACATGGGGCTTTGATTTCCCATTGAATTTCGAACATATACATGTATTCAATTACCCGATTCGAAGACAAATCATTGAAGAACAGATGAGAATGGTCGCGGCTAATGTCGTAGCTTGTTCCAGTTGCAAATAGCAATGAAGCTCGAATTCGTTCTACATAAGGCTTCTAATGTATCCAATGATGAAAAGCCCTTTGTTTAATTTGATTTTGGAAGCTCGGATGGTGGTGTTCGTACAATGCAGGTCACGACAAGTTTGCTAAAGAATTGGTTTTGTTTGTGTGCTTCTTAGATGGAAATGCAAATAGGGATGTATTAGAGATGATTAACCGATGGATTATGTTCAGTTAATTTGGTAATTACTATGATTTGTACGTTGAACGGTTAAGAAGTAAATTGGGGTTTCGGTTTCGAGTGAAATGATAGTAAAACGAACGTTTCAGGTTGTCTTACCAACGGTTATAGTTCGATTCATGTTCTAGGCTCGATTTGTAATGGTTTGAGCGTTAAAAGATGATAAAATTCGGTAGCTTTGGACTCGCCGAAGGATCGCCGGGAGTCAACCGGACGACTCGCCGGATATGCGGGCAAGGGGGAAAAAGATATAGAGTTTTATACTTATACATTTTGGTCCCTGAGGTTTTCATTGTTAGCATTTTATGTACAAACTTTAATATTAAAGTTTCTAAATTGAAAATAAACCCCCTAAACAATAATTACTTAAAGTTTTAAAACATTATTAAGTTTAGTAACTATTGCAATTTATTTTTATTATTATTAATAATATTTTTCTTATTATTATTATTACTATTATTATTACTATTATTATTATCATTATTATATTCTATTTAATATTTAACATTCTTATCTTCAAATTAAGAATTAAAGTCATATTAAGAAATATACATTTCATAATGAGCATAAGTAGTCCTTACAAGAATAAACGCGTTAACTTTTAATTAACGTAAAAAAATAGGATGTTACAGAAACAATACAAGACATCTCATAAATCCAAATGTGTTAACTCTATCACTACTCCACTACACTTATTGCACATGGATCTTTTGATCCCACAAGTATAATGAGCATTGGAAGGAAATCATATTGCCTTGTGATAGTTGATGATTTTACAAGATTCACATGGTATTCTTTTTAAGAACTAAAGATGAAACTACTGAAACACTAAAATCTTTTATTCTTAAAATAGAAATCAAATTAATCACAAGTTAAAATCATTAGAAGTGATCAAGGGACTGAGTTTAAGAACTTCATTCTTGACTCATTCTGTAACTCAAAAGGGATCGCCTGACAATATAGTGCTCCTAGAACTCCTCAACAAAATGGTGTTGCTGAGAGGAGGAATAGGACACTTATTGAGGCTGCTCGAACTATGTTAGCTGATTCAAAACTACCTCTAACATTCTGGGCAGAGGCAGTCAACACTGCATGCTATATGCAAAACAGAGTTCTTATAGTTAAGCCCCTTAGAAAAACCCCTTATGAGTTATGGAACAAGAGGCCATCGTTCATTGGCTTTCTAAGGTCCTTTGGCAGCAGGTGTACCATACTTAACACAAAAGACAATTTAGCAAAGTTTGCTGAAAAGTTAGATGATGCTATCTTTGTTGGATACTCTTCTAGCTCCAAGCTTACAGAGTATACAACATTAAGAATCAACAATTTGAGGAGTCATCCATATAGTTGTTAATGAGCACGCTCCGTGTGTTAGGGGGAATGGCCCTGATCATATCTTTGACTTAGAATTGTTTCCAAACTATTCTAAACTATCTTGTGAGAATTTCAGTTGGAACAGGTGCTCAAAATGATGCTGATGATGCTGATGATGATCAACTGTTTGAGCTTCCCAGACCTAGTCCAAATTCTTCAAGAACTGCAAACGATGTTTCCACCATTCACAGATCTGATAGCTTAACCATATCAAGGAATTGTGAAGCTTCTTCAAGTGAATCACTCACTCATCACGCAGAAGGAAGTAGTGTTTTGAAGGGACAAAAACTGTTAACACCACTTCACAGCCAACCATTGATGATGTTTCTCATTCGTTCAATCAGTCCTCATTGAATGATTTTGAACCAACAGCAGGACAAAGTGTTCTAGTTCCTGAGTAGAATATGTCCAACCTGAATCTATCTCTGCAACTAGAAGTGATTCCTTTCCTTAGGATTCACAACACTCATCCTGCTGAGAACATCATAGGGGATGTCACTGAGGGTGTGAGAACAAGAGGACAAACTCATCATGGGAATGTCTGCTTGTACTCATGCTTTCTATCCCAGATGGAACCCAAGAAGGTAGATGATGCCTTAAAAGATAGTAGCTGGCTTGAATCAATGCAAGAGGAGCTGCTTCAATTCAAGAGACAGAAGGTATGGAACCTATGTCCGCTACCATCCAGTCAAGTACCAATAGGCACTAATGGGTTTTTAGAAACAGAGAGATAATAGAGGCTTGATCATCAAGAACAAAGCAATACTTGTAGTTCAAGGATACACACAAGAGAAATGAATTGATTATATTGATGTCTTTGCACCAGTTGCAAGAATTGAGGCAGTTAGGATCTTCCTTGCTTATGCTGCATCCAGGACTTCACTGTCTATCAACTTGATGTTAAGTGTGCATTTCTATATGGGGATATAGATAGGGAAGTCTATGTATGCCAACCTCCAGGATTTGAAGACCCACAACACCCCAACTATGTGTGCAAATTGGATAAAGCTTTATATGGGCTGCACCAAGCACCTAGGCTGTGGTATGAGACATTGTCTCAGTTTCTCCTAAAGAACCGCTACACTAGAGGTACCATTGACAAGACTCTCTTCATCAGAAAGTTGACGTGAAGTCGAGGTCTCACGTAAATTTAATCCTAAATACAACCAATAGATAGTAGTAAGCAGGGTATCGAACACGAGGAGTTTGTGGATCGTATGTAACTAGATAGCTTTGTAACTAGATGATTAACTTAACACTAATAAAAGTAAATTCAAGATGTTGGTGGTTTGGTTTATAACTAAGCAATAAGACAACGAACAATTAACAATTCAATATACCAATAATCAAAACAATGCTTCCCCTTGGTTTTCAGGAATTCACAAGTGATGTTGTTTATATTTAAATTGGGAAGACTACATAGACATAGTTCTTGTGAATGTGATTGTGTGTTATAAAAGGAGACAAAGTACTTGGATTACAATAAACGCAAGGTTATCTTCCGATGATCAGTATTATATCATTAATCCAACCCAAGACCCTTCCACTATATCACGATTGCCTATGGCACCAAGAACGTGTAGATAGGATCAAGCAAGCAAACAATATAATCGATTACACACAATCATAAACACATCATAGCAATATAATCATACAATCAATTACTATCCCAACAATGATTAAACATAAACAAACATCAAAGAGAATCCTTACAATCCAAGGAGAAACACAAGAAAATTAGCCAATCATTGTTTGAAACATAATCATAATATCAAATCCGGAATTCATGTTGATTTAAGATGATAAAAAAATGATGATTAGAACCTCAAAATATTGTTCTTTAAGCTCCCCAAAATCGTCCTAGACCTTTGCACTCCAAAGAGATAATAAAAAAAAGTAACTCCCAAGGCCCCTTTAAGTTGGTTTTAATGAGAATTGAAGATAATCCGTCAGAGTCCACCGTACCTTACGGTGGCCACCGTAAGGTACGGTGGAAATCAAACAAGTACGGTAGATTCCCTCTGATCAACGGTGGAACTTTTGTGTTTTTCCAGGCCACCGTACCTTACGGTGGCTACCGTAAGGTACGGTGGAGCCTAATTCCAATTCAACTTTTTCTCTTCTAAACATTTCCTGCTCCAACTCGTTCCGGCCCGTTTCTACACTCCATCTTGATCACTTTAGCCTCCACATCACACCTGCAATAAAAGCAACCGTAGTCATCTAATTCCACACAATTACATGATTAAATAGAGGATCGATACGCAATTTATCACATTCTAAGGGTGTTCTTTAGACCACCCGTCACATTCCCACACTTACCATTGCTTGTCCCAAGCAATCTATTAAAAACAATTCATATCATCATTCAAGCGATCATTGCAACTCAACATTAACATGGGTCCTTCTACTAACCTTTTCTTAACAACCAAAGTAGCACACCCCTCACAATATCTCTCCACTCGGTTACAAACAACTACTAGCAAGTATGAGCTAGTCACACATAAGCAAACGGGTGGTTGCACAACCATAAGCTTGTACCTAAATCGATCTTCCTCCTGATTATGCCAAACATGAATATAAATCAAAGGGGCTTAAAAGGTTGTAATTTGGCTAGGTGAATGGGTAGGAAATGGAATATATATGCGATAACACAAGAAGTTAACCCGGCTTTTCTTTATTTCCACAAATACTCACAAATACTCACAACTATTAACATCATACATGCTTTTTCACTTCTTTTTTTTTCTTTAATCAAACACTATTGCACTAAAGCAACTTGCCTCTTATATGCATCATATCTTCATTCAATCAACATCTCTATGCTTCATTACAATAAACTTTAAAATAACACTTTACTCACTGAAAGCCGGTCAGGTTGGGTATTTTATTTGGGAAGATAGTTAGGGGGTAACAAATGATAGGCTTAAAAGCACAAAATGGGTAGCTACGTGTCCAATCCCCCACCCTACTCACTACCAAGCTCATATATATAATTAATGAGGTCCAACCCCCAAATCCCACACTCACACTCATCCAGACGAGGCTACCTATTGCCCTTATCCTTTTCGTATTCATGTTAGCTAGGATTCAAACTGCATTGAGGCACAAGTTCTAATGCACCCCCCCCCCTTGCCACTCTCACCAAGAAAAATATCATTTCACTATAAGTGTGGCTTCAAATCTCACCAAGAAAAGAAACAAGGTATCAAGGGTTGCCGGTGTGCTACTCGGGTTAGTCCAAAACTTTCAAATTCTCCAATGTTAAGCTTGATAAAATGCAAAATTTTAAAATTTTTCCCCCATCCCCACACTTGGGATACATTGTCCCCAATGTATGGCTTTGGAAAGGAATGATCGCAAACTTTAACCACAAGACCAAAGTCTCAAAACTCAACCACAACTTTCTTTTTGGTATTTTTTTATTATTTATTATTTTTTTTTAATTTAGACTTTACTTAACACACCATCTACTCTCCCAATCCCAAACACAGATATCAATCACATAACACCAACCAACTACCCAATCCCAAATCATAAAAACAATAAGAAAAACTCTACAAATATGTACAAAGAAGACGACCTGATTAATAGTAGCGTGGTTGAGGCGGCCCGAAAACAGAAGTCATCAAATCATTCCATTCGCCAAATCCAAACGCATCGCCACTGCTTCCACCTTGTTCCGAGGGTCCTTGTTGTTGTTGTTGTCTTGGGTCAATCCACTGCGAGTGATGAAGTGGTGGAATCGGATATGCAACGCTTCCATCATATGGCGGTAAAGACCCATAATCCACCGGAGGTGGATCCACTACTACCGGCCTCCCAGCATGCCAATCGTTATTCATCCTCCTACTTTGATCATCCAAGTAACGATTATTTATTTCCACCTCATGAGAATAAGCATGAGCTCGGTTCCATAACTCTTGTCGATCGAAGTTTTGCTTCATCGTCCTTTCCATACTGGCGCTCATCATAGTCTGATGGTCAAAGAGCGTGTGCTCCGACCCCGTCCATGTGTCAAAATAGAAGATGGAGGACGCTGATTCTCAATCACTTGTTTCATTGACCCTTCGTAAGCCCAGTTCGCTTCATAAGCTCGATCAGTGTAATCGTAAAAACTCCTACCATATGCCTGACCCGAACTACCCTGACCCACATCTATGTTTTCATGTTGCGGTTCTTCTTCGTAATCTTCTTCTTCACTTGGTGGTGCCTGTTCATCTTCACTCTCAGGCTCATCTGGTTCCCCAGTCTTAGATCTCTAGCATCTATTTTCAACACTCTCCACCGTTGCCCTTCAGATTTCAATTTATGATACCTCTCCGATGAGCTATAAATCCAGCCCATTCCCATCCGATGTAGCTCAAAGGCCTATGCCTTTTCGGTTTCCCTACGTCATCTGCCGTAATTGCTTTTTGTTGTTTAAACAATGCGGTGATGAGTCGGCAATATGGAATGATACTTTTCCCCACTTTATTTCGGCACATCCAAACATGATTCATTATCAAGTACTGAATCGGAAAACGTGGAGATCCATGAATCAATGAATACAAAATAGGTATCTCCGGAAATCTCACCTCCTGCTTATCTGCTCTTCTTGGGATGACATTATGAATGCAAATGGCCAACAACAACTTCGGCTCAATTCTTAAATTTTTTCTATATAATTTTCCACCATAAGTGCCTGGTAAAAATAATGCTCTCAGCATATCCATCCAACGTGGGTGTTTGTCCGGTTTAACCAACAATCATCACGACTCGGTATCATGTATTCCCGAGCCGGTAAACTATCAAACCTCGCTACTTTTTTCAATGTCTCAAAAGACATCTCCACCTTTACCCCATTTACCTCACCAACCAACTTCATTTGGGACGGCTTATTATATCGATTACATTTCAACGTAGCCATCCACTCCTCAATCTCATCCATGAATAAGTTCTTATTATCCCTGTCATAACAATTAAGCACAGCTTCCCATCCAAGAGCCCGAAACCTATTGAATACGTTGAACGGTCCAAAGTCACTTTCTTTGACTTCTCTCTCGCACAAAAATGCACCTGCTCTATCTTGTAATTTGTGCATTCTTTCATGAAATAAAATCGGCTGCCACTCTTCTGGTTGTTCATATAATGGGCCTGAGTCCATATTGGTTTGTCAACTGGATTTAATCTTCGTGTTGTTGTCTTCACCAGTTACACCCACATCCGCCATTTCTTCATCATCACTCTCACTGCTATCGTCATTCCGGCCTAAATACCTTCTACGTTTTGGTTGTTGTTCCGGTTGTTTTTCTTTTCCCCGTGAAGAACTTGCCCCGGTTGTTGCTCCCGTTCTTCCCATTCCTTTTGATTTCACAATGTACCATCAATAACACCAAAATAATATCACATACCTTTGCTTTGATGATGTTATAACACAAAAACTTCAAAAACTTCAAAAACCCCAAAAATTTTCGGACTAGGGTTTTTCAAACGACCCACAAACGCGTTTTTCTTGCACTTTCCTCCACAAAATCAGAAAGCTTGTGAAATTCTAGCCAAGATTGACCCAAAAATCACTTGATTTGGTTATGTTTTGAAGGTTTTATGAAAGTTTAATGGTGGGGAGTGTTATGGTTTTGTGAAAGTAATTGTAGAAGAAGAAGAAGAAGAATGAATGGTTATTGTTAAATCCCGAGTTTTTTTTTATTTTTATAAGTGCGGGCGCCACCGTACCTTACGGTAGCTACCGTAAGGTACGGTGGGTTTCAAACAATTAAGCCTACCGTCGATCAGTGCATTCCCACCGTTGGTTTTTTATCCCTACCGTACCTTACGGTAGCTACCGTAAGGTACGGTGGATCCAGCCCCTTTTTTTTTTTTTTTTTTTTTTTGATAAAAATTGATAAGAAGCAAACAACTAATTTACCCCACCCCCTTTTAAAAACCAATGTTGTCCTCAACATTATCTTAGGAAACTCATATGAATTTCCCACACTTGGTTTGGCCAAAATGCACACAAAACGAAACAAACGAAAACACACATACACAAATATACAACACGCAAACCTGGGCCTCTCAAATGCTTTCCGCGTCTAATGGATGAAGGATGTATCTCACCTCATCCACTTCAAGCATGTTAATGTCATTCCCATCCAAGTACGGTTTTAGCCGATGACCGTTCACCGTTTGTCTTGTCTTGTCTTTCATGTCTTCAATTTCAATATCACCAAAATGACCTATCCTCACAATCATGTATGGTCCCATCCATTTGCTTTTTAATTTCCCGGGAAAGAATTTGAGTCTTGAATTAAATAACCATACTTTTTGAAACAATGTAATGACATATTTCTCAGCTTCGCATCATGAACCTTCTTTAACTTGTCCTTGTAAGTCGAAGCACATTCGTATGCTTCATTTCTGATTTCTTCAAGTTCATTCAATTGAAGTTTTCGCACCTTCCCCGCTTCTTCATAATCCGCATTCACCTGTGTAACTGCCCACAATGCCCGATGCGTTAACTCCATTGGCAAATGGCATCCCTTTCCATACACCATCCGGTAAGGTGTTGTACCAATAGGAGTTTTGTAGGCCGTTCGGTATGCCCACAATGCATCGTCTAACTTGCTCGACCAATCCTTTCTATCCGTGCGGACCGTCTTCATCAGAATTTCTTTGATTTGGCGGTTAGAAACTTCAACTTGTCCACTTGTTTGTGGATGATAAGTGTTGCAATCCGATGATTCACATTGTATCTTTTTAGCAATTTCCCAAAGTTGAAATTCTTGAAATGTGAACCTCCATCACTTATAATTACTCTTGGAATACCAAACCGGGCAAAGATGTTGGATTGAACAAATTTACAAACAACCGAATGGTCGTTTGTTCTTGTTGCAATAGCTTCAATCCATTTTGACACATAATCCACCGCTACCAAGATGTACAAGAACCCATTAGAATTCGGAAAAGGGCCCATAAAGTCAATGCCCCATACATCGAAGACGTCTACGAACAAAATTGGTTGCAATGGCATCTCATTCCGTTTTGAAATTCCACCCATCCTTTGGCAATTCAAACAATTCTTCGCGTATTCACTTGCATCTTTGAAAATCGTGGGCCAATAGAAACCACATGTAAGCACCTTGTGACCCGTCTTTTGCCCACTAAAATGCCCTCCACATGCCGATGAGTGGGCATGAGCCAACACTTCTTTCACTTCGGTTTCGGGAATGCATCTTCTTAAAATTTGATCCGCTCCAATCTTGAATAAATCCGGCTCATCCCAAATGTATTGCTTAACTTGAGCTAAAATTGTTGTCTTCTCTTTTTCACCCAATGTTTTGGCATGACCCCCATTGCTAAGTAATTGACAAAGTGGCATACCAAGGCGCGGTTGAAACTGCAAGTATGTGCTCATCTGGAAATTGTTCATTAATTTCTTTTGTGTCATCAACACCTTCTAAGGGGATTCGTGACAAATGATCTGCCACAACGTTCTCACACCCCTTTCTATCCCGAATCTCTAAATCGAAGTCTTGCAATAACAATACCCATCTGATCAACCGTGGTTTTGCATCCTTCTTCTCCATTAAATGTCGAACTGCACTATGATCAGAATAAACTATCACCTTACTTCCCCAAATATATGAACGGAACTTATCCAAAGCATACACCACTGCAAGCAATTCCTTTTCAGTTGTGGTGTAATTTAGTTGCGCTTCAGATAATGTCTTGCTAGCATAGTATATCACCACCGGCTTCTTTTCAACTCTTTGCCCCAAAACTGCCCCAATTGTGTTGTCACTTGCATCACACATAATTTCAAATGGCTTGGTCCAATCCGGTGGTTGCAAAATGGGAGCTTGTACCAACTGTTCCTTCAAAACATCAAAAGCTTGCACACACTCGTCAGTAAAATCAAAAGGAACATCTTTCAATAATAGATTACATAATGGTTTAGTAATAACACTAAAACCTTTAATAAATCTCCGGTAAAATCCCGCATGTCCCAAAAATGATCTAACCCCCTTGACATTTTTAGGAGGTGGCAAAGATGATATAACTTTTATTTTAACCTTATCCACCTCCATACCCCGACTAGAAACCACATGTCCCAAAACAATTCCTTCTTGTACCATGAAATGACTTTTCTCCCAACTCAATACTAAATTTTTTTCAACACATCTTTTTAAAACTTTTTCTAATTCGTTTAGACATGAGTTAAAAGTTTGACCAAAAATGGAAAAATCATCCATGAACACCTCAAGTGAATCCCCCACCATATCCGAGAAAATGCTCATCATACATCTTTGAAAAGTGGCCGGAGCATTGCATAATCCAAATGGCATTCTCCTAAAAGCAAAAGTGCCATATGGACATGTAAAAGTGGTCTTATGTTGGTCATCCGGATGAATGGCAACTTGATTATATCCCGAATACCCATCCAAAAAGCAATAAAATTTTTGACCCGATAATTTTTCAATAATTTGGTCAATAAAAGGTAATGGGAAATGGTCTTTTGAAGTTGCCGCATTCAATTTCCGATAATCGATACAACTCGCCACCCGTTTACCGGTCGGGTAGCAATTTGTTCACCATTTTCATCATTAATTACCTGGATGCCGGCCTTTTTTGGCACTACCTGTGTAGGACAACCCATGCACTATCCGAAATTGGATAGATAATACCCGCATCCAACCATTTGATGACTTCCTTCTTTACCACTTCTCTCAAGTTGGGATTCAATCGTCTTTGAGTTTCCCTCGTCGGCTTTGCATCATCGGTAGTAATAATCTTATGCATCACCACGGATGGACTAATGCCCTTAAGATCGGCTATTGTCCATCCAATCGCCGCTTTATTCTCCTTCAATATCTTCATGAGGCTTTGTTCTTGGTCCTCCTCCAAATTCGAAGCAATGATCACCGGTAATGTTTCACCTTCACCTAAAAACACATATTTCAAATGGTTAGGTAAAACTTTCAATTCAACCTTTGGAGGACATTCTAATGATGGCTTTGTATCGGAATTGATCTCCATTGGCAAACTCTCAAATTGGTGACTCCATGGTGGTCGTCCTTCTTTAGTTGCCAACACTTCTTGCTTCTCTTCCTCCACTCTCAACGCACAAGCATGTACCAGTTCAGAAAAATCACAAACACACGTTTCCAAAGCATCTTCTTCATACTCATGCGGTTCACACCTGTCAATCAAATCTGCCATGAAACACTCATCACTTTCATTGAAGTGAGATCGGTTAGTAAACACATTTAAAACCATTTGGCGATTACCAAACGCCATCTTCACCGTGCCAAACCTGCAATCAATTCGTGCATGTGATGTGCCCAAAAATGGTCGACCCAAAATGACATTTGGACTTTGACTTGAGTCAACCGATGCATAATCCAAAACCAAAAAGTCAACAGGATAGTAAAATTCTTTCACTTGCACAATAACATCCCTAACGATTCCCCTAGGAAGTTTATGAGATAAGTCGGCTAAAACAACCGTGGTTTCAACCCGTTTTAAAGGGCCGAAATCATATTGATCATATAAACTTCCCGGAAGAATACTCACCCCGGCCCCAAGATCAAGTAAAGCTCTAGACATCTTAAAAGCACCCACTTGTATCTATTAAAGGTGTGCCCGGATCTTGGAGCTTGGGTGGAAGATTTCCACTCAAAACCGCACTAACTCTTTCGGTCAAATCAACCCGTTTGGGCACCTTTTCTTTTCTTTTTAAAGTACACAATTCTTTTAAAAATTTAGCATAAGCGGGTATTTTCTTAATTGCCTCTAACAAAGGTATGTTCACTTTTACTTGCTTGAAAACTTCTAACATCTCATCTTTTTCCAAAGAAGAATGTGAGATCACATTCTTTTTACCGGATCCACCAAAGCCGAAGGAAATGGAACTTGATTGTTTTCCACTTCTTTACCTTGTTTGTTAATAGCTTCTTTAGGAACCGGTTTTTCAAAAGATTTATCATTTTTAAGTTCATTTGAAATTTCTTGGGAGATGTTACTTCCTCCTCATCACTTTCCAACCCGGTTATATCCTCAACCACCCCATCTACTTCATTTGGTGAACTTTGTGTTTTATACTCTTTACCACTTCTTAAAACACTCACATGATTAATAGGAACATTACGAGGAGTATTATGAGAAGGATTTACCTTAGTGTCGCTCGGAAGTTGTCCTTTGTTCCTTTTCAAGTTAGCCACATCCGTTGCTAGTTGACCCATTTGATTTGTTAGGGATTGAATGGCTTATCCCTAATATCATCCTTTTGAATTCGAGCATCATCCAATTGATTTCTCCTTTGCATCTCTTGTTGCATGGATTTGAGCATATCCATCATTTCGTTTCCACTTGATGAAGCTTGACCCGAATTACCACCTTGATTGTTACCCGTTTGTTGAGATTGCTTTTGGTACCCTTGATTGTTACCCCCTTTAAATTGCTTTGATTGTTTTGATATTGTTGACGAGGAGCAAAGTTACCTTGAGAATTTCCTTGAAAGTTTGGGTTAGATTGTGTGGCCGGATTCCCATAACGAAAATTAGGATGATTCCTTAACCCCGGATGATATGTATTCAAAATCATATCATTATATCTTCCTCCACCTCCACCACTTTGCCCTTGTAAAACATTCACTTCATCAACTTGCCCTTGCTCGTTTCCCACAACACATACTTCCGCCAAATGCCCTATCTCTTGACAATTTGTACACACATTGTACACTTGGTTTGTTGTTTGTACTCCATCATCTACCGCATGAACTTGTTGTCTTGTTGTTGGATGTCTTGCCTTTCTTGATGATTGAGCCTTCCTTTTTGAAGTTATAGACATTTGCTCTAAAAACGCCCAATCTTCATATTCATAATTTGTCCCGAATGTGCCATTAGATATAGACATAAGATCACGAGCATCTTCCGAACTTAACCCCTCATGAAACGCATTCATCAATTCCCAAAGCTCGATGCCATGGTGAGGACAATTTTTGATCATCATGTTGAATCTTTCAAATGCTTCATGAAATAATTCTCCCATTTGTTGTTGGAAGCTTCTCAAACTTCTCCTTGCATCACTAGTCTTTTGAGCCGTGAAAAACTCTTCCAAAAATCTATGTTGCATATCGGCCCAAGTGTAAATTGATGCGGAAGGCAAAGTATAAAACCCCTTCTTCGCTTTGTCTTCTAATGAAAATTGGAACAAGACTAGCTTGACATCATCCGACGAGAATCCTTGGCTACTAAGAGTATTGCATATGGAATCATAAGCTTCCAAATGAAAGTATGGCTCTTCAGTTGCCAAACCTTTGAATTTCGGTAAACTTTGAAGCGAGTTGGTTCGGACTTCGAATGTTCTTCCATCATGATGTTGAGGAATAACCACCGGTGAAGGATTTGTAGTGATCACCGGTCGAAAATGAGCTTCAATTCCTCTAACTGGACCATGCAATTGTCTTCTTGGAACTCCCATGGGAACCATGTGTGGTGGACCTTGATGAAATGGTACTTGTGGCCTTTGTTGTGCAAACATCCTTGGTTGAAAACCTTGAGGTGGTGGCATCGGTTGCCTGTTTAACAGTTGCGGTTGTGGCAATGGTTGTTGTGGTGGTGGTCTTACATTCTCTAATACTTGCATAATTGGTCTTGTTTGTGTATTAGTAACTCCACCTTGAAATCCTTGTTGAACCCAAAACCTTCGTTGTCCCCATAATAATAACCTTCTTCATTGTATCCACCAAACTCCTCCGCATCACCCTCTTCATAACTGCCCCTTCTAATACTTGAAATTTGCCCAAGTGGCACATTTGGATATTGAACACCCGATAGATTCGAAGGTTGACCCGTTGATGAAAAAAATGAGAAAATGATGGAAATGCACCATACGGGTAACCGGAGGATTTGGTCCACTTTGAGTTATGATTGGTGGTTGTATGGTATGAGCTGGTGTACTTGGTGGGTCAGGAATTGGTATGGTAGTGTTGGTGAAGGTTGTGTAATGGAAGGTGTAAATATGTCGGATGGTTGACCCGTTGAGGGTGGTGGTTGATTTTCTTGCATTATGTTTCTTGGTCTAATTGGTGAATTTGGTGCATCGATAATTCTGTTTTCCCGAATCAAAACTCGGTTCTGCCGCAATGTTCTTTCAATCTCCGGATCAAACAATAGTGGTGATGACCTGTTAGAGCCTCTAGTACGCATGCACCTTAAGTACCTGCACACTAAACACAACCAGTGTAAACCCGAAAATAACAAACAAAACTATTAAATAAACACACGTTGCGCACTACTCCCCGGCAACGGCGCCAAAATTTGACGTGAAGTCGAGGTCTCACGTAAATTTAATCCTAAATACAACCAATAGATAGTAGTAAGCAGGGTATCGAACACGAGGAGTTTGTGGATCGTATGTAACTAGATAGCTTTGTAACTAGATGATTAACTTAACACTAATAAAAGTAAATTCAAGATGTTGGTGATTTGGTTTATAACTAAGCAATAAGACAACGAAAAATTAACAATTCAATATACCAATAATCAAAACAATGCTTCCCCTTGGTTTTCAGGAATTCACAAGTGATGTTGTTTATATTTAAATTGGGAAGACTACATAGACATAGTTCATGTGAATGTGATTGTGTGTGATAAAAGGAGACAAAGTACTTGGATTACAATAAACGCAAGGTTATCTTCCGATGATCAGTATTATATCATTAATCCAACCCAAGACCCTTCCACTATATCACGATTGCCTATGGCACCAAGAACGTGTAGATAGGATCAAGCAAGCAAACAATATAATCGATTACACACAATCATAAACACATCATAGCAATATATCATACAATCAAATTACTATCCCAACAATGATTAAACATAAACAAACATCAAAGAGAATCCTTACAATCCAAGGAGAAACACAAGAAAATTAGCCAATCATTGTTTGAAACATAATCATAATATCAAATCCGGAATTCATGTTGATTTAAGATGATAAAAAAATGATGATTAGAAACCTCAAAATATTGTTCTTTAAGCTCCCCAAATCGTCCTAGACCTTTGCACTCCAAAGAGATAATCAAATAAAAGTAACTCCCAAGGCCCCTTTAAGTTGGTTTTAATGAGAATTGAAGATAATCCGTCAGAGTCCACCGTACCTTACGGTGGCCACCATAAGGTACGGTGGAAATCAAACAAGTACGGTAGATTCCCTCTGATCAACGGTGGAACTTTTGTGTTTTTCCAGGCCACCGTACCTTACGGTGGCTACCGTAAGGTACGGTGGAGTCTAATTCCAATTCAACTTTTTCTCTTCTAAACATTTCCTGCTCCAACTCGTTCCGGCCCGTTTCTACACTCCATCTTGATCACTTTAGCCTCCACATCACACCTGCAATAAAAGCACCGTAGTCATCTAATTCCACACAATTACATGATTAAATAGAGGATCAATACGCAATTTATCACATTCTAAGGGTGTTCTTTAGACCACCCGTCAAAAGTCTGGAAAGGACATCTTGCTCGTTCAAGTCTATGTTGATGACATCATATTTGGTTCTTCAAATGACCAGATGTGTAAGGACTTTGAGAGCATTATGAAGAAGAAGTTTGAGATGAGTTCCATGGGAAAAATGGACTTTTTCCTTGGAATTCAGGTAAAGCAAATGAAGGAAGGGTTCTTTATTAATCAATCTAAGTATGTGTTTGACATCTTAGAAAGATTTGAAATGAAGGATTGCAAGCCTGCCAAGACACCCATACCCAGAAACCATAATCTTTGTCCTGACCTTGAAGGGAAGGATACTGATCAACATCAGTATAGGGCAATTATTGGTTCTCTGATGTATCTTACTGCTAGTAGACCTGATATCATGTTTGCTACTTGCATTTGTGCAAGATATCAGGCTGCTTCGAATGTGTCTCACTTAGCTGTTGTTAAGAGAATCCTCAGATACCTCAAAGGAGCACCTAAACTTGGTCTCTAGTATTTCAGAAACAAGGATTTTAATCTTTATGGATACTCTGACAGTGACTATGGTGGCTGCAATATTGACAAGAAATCAACATCAGGGGGATGCCAATTTCTTGGTGGAAGGATCATCTCATGACAATGCAAGAAACAATCTTGTGTATCTACATCAACTGCTGAAGCTGAATACATTGTTGCTGCTAGCTGCTGTGCTCAACTGCTATGGATTCAGAATCAGATGTTAGACTATCGATTCAACTTTATGAGTACTCCTATCCATCTTGACAACAGCAGTGCTATCTCCATTACTGAAAATCCGGTGAAGCACTCCAAGGCAAAGCATATTGACATCATGTATCATTTCATTAGAGATATTCATAAGAAAAATCTGATTAAACTAATCAAAGTTGACTCAAATGAACAATATGCTGATTTGTTCACCAAAGCTTTTGATGAGCAAATATTTAAATATCTCATAACATCTATTGGGATGATAAACATTGATTAGTTCACCTCTTTTGAAACCTTTTAATGTGTAATGTCTTCTGTCAATACAATTTAAGCCCTGTTACAAAAGATCTTTCTGAAAAATTTCTAAGTGTAAATTTCTTCCGAAGAGAAATTAACCCTCGGAAGTTATTTTTATATCTTCCGAAGCATAATTTCTCAAAGATAATTTTTCTTCTCGGAAGAATTTTTGGTCTCGGAAGAAGCGATTGATTACACATCAAATCTACTTTCGAGGTTTACAAATTCTCCATTCGGAAAGCAACTCTAACCTTTGGAAGCAAAGTTTTTGCTTCGGAAGTAAGAATTGCATTTGGAAGACAAATTACCTTCGGAAATTTTTTACATTCGGAAGAAAGATTCTAATGTGTAACTTAAATCTCTTGGGCCCCACACTGTAAAAAGCAAAGATTTTGTTAATGATGTCAGATTATTTAACTGATTTTAACCTTACCGCCACTGTCATTTCATCCACTAAACCATCACATCACCTTATCCTAACCCCCATTACTGCCTTCCCACCCTCTTTTAAATAATCTCGACTGTTTAATTTCATCTTCTTACTTGCAATCTTTACTGCCCTAGAAATTTTCTCCTCTGTAACTTTAGCCAAGCTCAAAATCATTCACATTCACCTTTCTCCAAATGGCACTTAACCCTCAGCACAACCAGGTCGCACTCCTTGATACTTCAAGGGATGCCGACTTCTCTGAAATCATCTCCTTTCCCACCCAATCACCTTACTACACTGCCCTTACCGTTAACCCCACTGTTTACTCCAATCACATGGCCGAATTTTGGGGAAATGGTCGAGCCGAAACCCTAAATGGGATTCGAGTACTGAGGTCCAGCATTTGTGGACAGGAGTTGATTATTACTGAACAACTCATCAGGGAGCATCTAGAGCTTAATGATGAAGGAGCTCCTACTGAGTTCCCGAAGGCAGACTTGGACAACACCTACATCCTTATGGGATATGGCGGGGACACCAGCAGGTCAACGGTATACAAATTCAACTTCTCTTACAATTGGAAGTTTCTCCTGTGACATCCGTCGCCTTAAGGTCCATCGAACGACAAAAATAAGCATAGAAATATTTTAATTATTCTTCCTTTTCTTCATGAACTCCTGCTTTAAGGAATCATGTTTGCTTATTTTCCCTTGTGCCTGTACTTCCTCCGAGAACGTGTGTTAAGCATAAACCTTTTATAAATTTCATCACCATTACCCCCAAATATGTCATTTTTAATTTCAACCATTGTCATTAATAAAACCATTTTATACTATCAAATGTCATTAAACACGCTTTTAACCTTAATATAACAAACATTTTAAGATCGTAATCAATCGAAACAATTTTTGGGAACTCGAGGGTTAAGTGCAGGGACTAAACTTGTAATTTTGCAAACTTGGACTGGGTATATAAACCCCATTCCCAGCCATTTATCCTCATCCTCATCTTTTCACCTCAACATTTTCTCCACTTTCTCTCTCGATTGAGCACCTAAAACCGTCACGTTTGTTGCGTTTTCACTGCCAAATCTTGGGTATCCTCGTGTATACTCGTTCCTAGCAGGTAGACAACCTTGTTCAACCCGTTTTTGGCTTGGTTTACTACTGTGTTTTCTACGGTTTCGGGTGCTCGGTTCATCCGAGCACATGAGGTCGTGTGGGTGCGTGTGAGGTCTTCTGCTTGTGTTTCATGTTTGTGTATGTTTGTAGAGTGTTTCTGGAAGTCCTTGTGGTGTAAAACTCGCATTTAGAGCAGCTCGGGGACTGCTCAGCCCGACCACAGTCGCAATTCTGCAGTTTAGGCGACTGGGTCTGCCAGGCGATTGAGCCGTGCGACTGAGTGAGTCGTGCGACTGAGTCATGCGACTGTGAGTTTGTATGCGATTGAGTCATGCATGCGAATGAGTGTATGTGATTGAGTCATGCGTATGAATGATTGTGTGCGATCGAGTCAGGTGACCGACTGAATGTATGCGACTGTGCGTGTTTCGCACGACTGGAGTCCAATCGCACGAATGAAGGTTCAATCGCACGAAAGTAGCTAATTCGCACGATTGAGGGTTGATTCGTGCGCATGGAGTTGGGTCGTGCGAATGTGTGTTGTGTGGTACGAATGAATGCCAGTCATGCGAATGAAGACTCAATCATACGAATGAAGCTGATTCGTACGATTGAAGGTTGATTCGTAAGGATGGAGCGTTGAGTCAAGCGTCTGGTCCTGTTGAGCGACTGATGATGTTGAGTGTGATTTTCCCCTTGAACGTCTGATGATGATAAGGTAACATCAGTAAAAGTGTCATTGCTTGACCACAAAGATTAAAGTCAACGCTATCAACATGCACATACTGTTTCAATTGAAAACAACCTAACATTTTACAATTATCGACAATCCAATTGGAACTCCAAATACTTAACAAGTGCTATCTTTCATAACCACGAGATCATTTCACGGATGTCATAAGCAATGACGACTACTCGTAGTACTTGAATCTACATAAGATCTGATACGTGTGTCCGCTTGTGTGTGTGTGCTACCCACGACCAAACCGATACAACCCGAACCGACCAAACATACTATACACTTTATACATGTCATTAATGCTTGACAATAACTGTCAATAGGTGTTTGACCGATCATTGCATTCAACTGTTGGGAATCTCGATCTTTCATACTTACCACTTAACATGTGAGTTTCGTGGCCCCTTTTATACTTATACTACTTTACAAACATTTACAAACATGGGGGAAAATTAAGCTCACCCATTTTCTATGTTGTACAACATACATACAATTTACATACTTGGAATCAACGTGCTACTGTTTTGTGGGTACTTATCTGATACATGCTTGAGTCTGCTTTGTGGTTCTTTCTTACAACCATTTAATTCTAGTGTGGAACCGACGGTTAGGTATTGGTAGTACTACTGGGTTGACACCCCCACCCTCGTGTTGGTATACTAGTTAGTACCAACAATAGCCAGGTACGGGCCTTGGGTGAATATATTCCGACAAGATTCTTTGTGTACGTCATTAGGTTTGGTTGTAAAGCTCTTGTCATGTGATTTTGCTTACTTATAACTGTATGCACGGTATTCTGCAACAACTTTATACAGCATCAATTACTTATTTACTTTAAACCTGCGAACTCACCAACAATTTTGTTGACCATTTTGAGCATATCTTTTCAGGTGATCATGCTAGCTGAGGTTCTAGGTGTGCTGCCTTAGTGGAGACCCTAGGATGCATTTTCGGGCTAAACTGGCCTTTTTGAAAACAATTGATGTATCTATTTCAAACAATATTATACTTTGTAACTTGTTCTCGGGTTGTGGGAATTGAATACAATGTTATTATCTATGTTTATCTTATGTCATGTTTATGCTTATGGCTATGTGGTCGTGATTACTGACTAAACACGACACAAGTCCCCTTGTTGTCGGTGTTGTCATGACACGCTTGTCATCATTATTATTATTGCATCTCTACCGCTTACCATGTGTTATGACGATTCCCGTCTCGTTACGCCCCCGTGTTTCCGCTCTTAGCGGGGGTGTGACAGACTGGTATCAGAGCCATTGGTTATAGAGAATTAGGCAATACACTTGACCTAGACTATAACCTAGGAACCTTCATGTAGATTTGCATGCCAGGGTTGTGTGCATTTTGTATCTCATACGTGTCCTCATTACTTGTTCGTTTGACTATCTATTTCGTGATCTTTTCACCCTATGAGAGAGCCCTTGTGCTCACTCTTTTATGGGATGCTCCTATTAGATCTTCCGTTCCCTCTGCGCGCCAAGTTATCATAACCAAATTTGAGTATTGAGACCCGAAGAGATCTTCACAGATCATATACTGCGCTTAACCTTGGATACTGAGACCGACCCGAGGAGGCTATGTCTGAGTCCTTTAAGGATGCGAGATAGGCAACCTCCACCAGACTATACGTGATTACATGCTTGGGCTCTCAGTTGACTTGATGGATTATTATGGATATGACGAGAAGGAAAGTCGGATGTCATGTAACCGGATCGGGCATCATTCTCGGTACATCGTGGGTGTGGTGGGAACGCTGCGGGGAACCCTATATATAAACATCACCGGTATACCGAGAATATGCTTGAAATGGGCTGCATGGTGAGCTTGGCCGACCGGAACATGAACATTAGAACTTGATAAGTGGAATACTTGTGTATCTTATGGTGACTAAAGCTTACATGTTACCTCTTTTATGAATAGAACATGCCGCCTCGAAGATCTACTCGCAGTAATAGTAGCGGAATTGAAGCCCCAAGGGGCAGAGGCAGAGGCAGAGGCAGGGGAAGAACCCCAAGAACAAGTGATGCTCCTGCCAGTAACAATCAAGGAACAGGGAACGCGGATGTGGCAGCCTTGATCGCTCAACAACTGGCCGCACTAATTCCGACTATCGTGGCCCAAGTGAGCGATGCTCTTCAGAATTCTCACCCCCACGGGGACGGTGGCAACGATAATGAGGATAACGGTAACCCGACTGGGAACGAAAGCAATCAGGAGACCGGAAATGGTGGTACAGCCGTTAACGAAACTGTAATTGTTAATGAGACCGGGGTTGTGAATGCTAGACGGGGATGTTCGTACAAGGAATTTGTGGCTTGTAAACCAAGAGAGTTTGATGGCAAAGGTGGAGCCATAGCTCTGACCCGGTGGATTGAAAAGATGGAGGCCGTGATCGACATCAGCGAATACCTCGACAGTCAAAGGATTAAGTACGCCACTTGCTCACTACAGGGCAAGGCACTAACGTGGTGGAACACTCAGATTCAGGCTAGGGGAAGAGAATCCGCGATGCAAATTTCGTGGGATGAGTTCAAGGCCCTAATCACCGAGGAGTACTATCCTCTCAATGAGATGCAAAAACTTGAGCATGAGTTCTGGAATCATGCCATGGTGGGGGCTGGGCACGCAGCTTACACCGATCGTTTTCATGAGCTAGCAAGGTTGGTTTCGCATCTAGTCACCCCGGAATCAAAAAGGATAGAGAGGTACATTTGGGGACTTGCGCCTCAAATCCGGGCGATGGTAACCGCTACTGCTCCTCCTACTATCCAGAGCGCGATTCTGAAGGCTGGCGCTCTAACTGATGAAATGGTGAGAACAGGGGTATTGGGCAGGGGAGCCGAGAAAAGGAAAGAAGTTGGGGAAACGAGCCGGTCGAGTGCCGGGAAATTCGAGAAAAGGCCAAGACAACCAGAAATTTTGTGGCCGTGACCCAGGGCAGGCGAGAATATGTGGGTCTGCACCCCCGATGCGATAGGTGCAACTTTCATCATCCCCCAGCTATGCCGTGCCGGTGTGCGCTAACTGTAGACGCCCGGGACATTTAGCAAGAGACTGCAGAACAACGCCGAATATGGTCGCACCAGTCAACGCGGTTAACCCCACCGGGAACGCCAGGGGCTGTTATGAGTGTGGAAGCCCTGATCACTACCGAAACATGTGCCCCAAACTGAATCGGGCGTCGGGCCAACAAGGAACAACCAGCATCAGACTATGGCTATAGCTGGAAATCAAGGCCCGACAAACCAGGGGAACGCGGCTCGGGGACGCGCTTTTGCCATTGGAGCCAATGAAGCCCGTCAGGACCCAAATGTCATCACGGGTACGCACTTACTCAATAATCACTTTGCATCTGTGTTATTTGACACTGGAGCAGACAATAGCTTTATACCTTCTGAATTTGTGCAATTGCTCGATCTGAGTCCTAGTAGGCTAGAAACTAGCTACTCGGTAGAAATGGCCAATGGTAGGATTGTTCAGGCCAATGGGATTATTAGAAAGTGCTCGATAATATTAGAGAACCACACCTTCGATATAGACTTGATACCCTTTGAGTTAGGAAGTTTCGATGTGATTGTGGGAATGGATTGGTTGTCGAAACACGAGGCCGAGATTGTCTGTCGAGACAAGGTAGTGCGAATCCCTATGTCAGACGGGGGAGTACTCAGAATTCAAGGAGAAAGACCGGGGAGAAACTTAAAGCTTATTTCCTGCATGAAAGCACGCCGGAGTTTACGAAAACAGTGCTACTTTTTTCTGGCTCACGTGGTGGAAAAGAAGGAAAAGGAGCAGAAATTGGCAAATATCCCGGTAGTGCGGGATTACCCAGATGTATTTCCTGATGACTTGCCTGGTTTGCCTCCTCCACGACAGGTGGAATCGTATTGAGTTGGTTCCTGGAGCTACACCGATAGCAAAGACACCGTATCGGTTGGCACCGTCTGAAATGCAAGAGTTATCTAGCCAGTTACAGGAACTACTGGAGAAGGGTTTTATTCGACCGAGTCACTCGCCTTGGGGAGCACCAGTGTTATTTGTCAAGAAGAAGGATGGGTCGTTCCGTATGTGCATCGACTACCGTGAGTTGAACAAATTAACTGTGAAGAATCGGTATCCTCTCCCCAGGATCGACGACCTGTTTGATCAGTTACAAGGAGCTTCGTATTTTTCCAAGATCGACCTTCGATCTGGATATCACCAACTAAGAGTTTTCGAGGAGGACATACCGAAGACAGCGTTTAGAACTCGTTATGGACACTATGAGTTTTTGGTCATGCCGTTTGGATTGACTAACGCACCAGCTGTGTTCATGGACTTGATGAATCGGGTGTGCAAACCTTACTTGGATAAGTTTGTGACCATATTCATTGACTACATACTTGTCTACTCTCGATCGAAGGAGGACCATGAAGAACACCTTCGGGCAGTACTGGAACTGTTAAGGGAAGAGAAACTTTTCGCCAAGTTCTCGAAGTGTGAATTCTGGCTGCGAGAGGTGAAGTTTTTGGGTCATGTGGTTAACAAGGACGGGATTCATGTAGATCCCGACAAGATCGAAGTGGTAAAGAAATGGGATACACCCCAGACACCTTCAGAGATACGGCAGTTCTTAGGATTAGCCGGATACTATCATCGTTTCATTGCGAACTTTTCAAAGATCACTCAACCGCTGACGTTGCTGACTCAGAAAGACAAGAAGTTTGATTGGAGAGATGTGCAAGAACGGGCGTTCCAAACACTGAAAGATAAGCTGTGCAATGCACCGATATTATCCCTCCCAGACGGAACTGATGATTTTGTGGTGTACTGTGATGCTTCACATCAAGGGTTGGGATGTGTACTAATGCAGAAAGATAAGGTGATCGCCTACGCTTCGCGACAACTTAAGGTGCACGAGAAGAACTACAGGACTCATGATCTGGAGTTGGGCGTTGTAGTATTCGCACTTAAAATATGGAGGCATTACCTGTATGGAACCAAATGCATCGTATACACAGATCATAAAAGCCTTCAACATATTCTGGATCAGAAGGAGCTCAATATGCGACAACGACGTTGGGTAGAGCTTCTTAGTGACTACGATTGTGAAATCCGGTATCATCCGGGGAAAGCTAATGTGGTGGCTGATGCTCTAAGCCGCAAGGAACGCGTGAAACCACTACGTGCTCGAGCTTTGGGATTGACCATTCAAACAAATTTGAAAGCTCAGATCCAAATTGCACAAAGTGAGGCGTTGAAAGAAGAAAACCTTGCGGGAGAAGAATTCCGAGGGCTGGATAAACAACTGATGTGCAAGGACGATGGTGTACAGTACTTCGTGGACCGTATATGGGTACAAGTGGGGAGGTGTACGTACCTTGGTCATGGATGAAGCACACAAGATGCGATATTCTATTCATCCTAGCGCAGACAAGATGTACCATGATCTCAAAGATCTGTACTGGTGGCCAGGCCTAAAGAAAGACATTGCCACGTACGTCAGCAGATGCTTGACATGCTCGAAAGTTAAAACTGAACATCAGAAACCATCGGGACTGTTACAGCAACCTGACATTCCCGAATGGAAATGGGAGAACATAGCCATGGACTTCATTACCAAACTTCCTCGAGCAAGCAACGGGCATGACTTGATATGGGTCGTAGTGGATCGAATGACGAAATCAGCACACTTCTTGCCAATCCGAGAAGACTACAAAATGGACAAGTTGGCGAGATTGTACATAAAAGAGGTCGTGACAAGACACGGAGTGCCGGTGTCAATCATATCCGACCGTGACGACCGATTCACTTCACGATTTTGGCAAACACTACAGAAAGCAATGGGCACTCGATTAGACATGAGTACCGCCTATCACCCTCAAATAGATGGCCAAAGTGAACGAACCATACAAACGCTAGAAGATATGCTGAGAGCGTGTGTAATCAACTTTGGTGGTAGTTGGGATACTCATTTGCCATTGATTGAGCTCTCTTACAATAACATCTACCACACCAGCATTGGGTGTGCTCCGTTTGAAGCGCTGTACGGAAGGAAGTGTAGATCACCCGTTTGTTGGGCCGAGATTGGTGAAAGTCAGTTAACAGGCCCAGAGATCATTCAAGAAACAATCGACAAGATCTTTCAAATCAAAGATAGGCTGAAAGCCGCTAGAGATCGCCAAAAGAGCTACGCCGACAATCGTCGAAAGCCTCTAGAATTCAACGTTGGGGACCGAGTGTTACTCAAAGTTTCTCCTTGGAAAGGAGTTTTTCGGTTTGGAAAGAAAGGGAAGTTAGCCCCAAGATACGTTGGACCATTCGAGATTACAGAAAGAATTGGTCCAGTGGCTTACCGATTAAGGTTACCACAAGAACTCAACGGTGTGCATGATACTTTCCATGTGTCGAACCTCAAGAAGTGTTTGGCTGACAATCACTTCACGTACCCATTGACGATATCAAAATCGACGAAAAGCTTCATTTTATTGAGGAGCCCATTGAGATCATGGATCGTAAGGTCAAACAGTTGAAGCGCATAGAATACCATTGTTCGCGTAAGGTGGAATTCAAAACGAGGGCCAGAGTTTACATGGGAACGGGAAGATCAAATGAAACTCAAATACCCAAACCTATTCGTGGATGACACTCTTGGACCTAACTCCAGCTGAATTTCGGGACGAAATTCTCTCAACTGGGGGATACTGTGACATCCGTCGCCTTAAGGTCCGTCGAACGACATAAATAAGCATAGAAATATTTTAATATTCTTCCTTTTCTTCATGAACTCCTGCTTTAAGGAATCATGTCTGCTTATTTTCCCTTGTGCCTGTACTTCCTCCGAGAACGTGTGTTAAGCATAAACCTTTTATAAATTTCATCACCATTACCCCAAATATGTCATTTTTAATTTCAACCATTGTCATTAATAAAACCATTTTAGACTATCAAATGCCATTAAACACGCTTTTAACCTTATATAACAAACATTTTAAGATCGTAATCAACCGAAACAAATTTTGGGAAACTCGAGGGTTAAGTGCAGGGACTAAACTTGTAATTTTGCAAACTTGGACTGGGTATATAACCCCATTCCCAGCCATTTATCCTCATCCTCATCTTCTTCACCTTCACATTTTCTCCACTTTCTCTCTCGATCTAGCACCTAAAACCGTCACGTTTGTTGCGTTTTCACTGCCAAATCTTGGGTATCCTCGTGTATACTCGTTCCTAGCAGGTAGACAACCTTGTTCAACCCGTTTTTGGTTTGGTTTACTGCTGTGTTTTTTAGGGTTTCGGGTGCTCGGGTTCATCCGAGCACATGAGGTCGTGTGGGTGCGTGTGAGGTCTTCTGCTTGTGTTTCATGTTTGTGTATGTTTGTAGAGTGTTTCTGGAAGTCCTTGTGGTGTAAAACTCGCGTTTAGAGCAGCTTGGGGACTGCTCAGCTCGACCACAGTCGCGATTCTACAGTTCAGGCGACTGGGTCTGCCAGGCGATTGAGCCGTGCGACTGAGTGAGTCGTGCGACTGAATCTTGCGTCTAAGTCAATCGTGCGACTGAGTTGTGCGACTAGGCATGTCGTGCGACTGTGAGTTTGTATGCAATTGAGTCATGCATGCGAATAAGTGTATGTGATTGAGTCATGCGTATGAATGATTATGTGCGATCGAGTCAGGTGACCGACTGAATGTATGCGACTGTGCGTGTTTTGCACGACTGGAGTCCAATCGCACGAATGAAGGTTCAATCGCATGAAAGTAGCTAATTCGCACGATTGAGGGTTGATTCGTGCGCATGGAGGTTGGGTCGTGAGAATGTGTGTTGTGTGGTATGACTGAATGCCAGTCATGCGAATGAAGACTCAATCGTACGAATGAAGCTGATTCGTAGGATTGAAGGTTGATTCGTAAGGATGGAGCGTTGAGTCAAGAGTCTGGTCCTGTTGTGCGACTGATGATGTTGAGTGTGATTTTCCCCTTGAACGTCTGATGATGATAAGGTAACATCAGTAAAAGTGTCATTGCTTGACCATAAAGATTAAAGTCAACGCTATCAACATGCACATACTGTTTCAATTGAAAACAACCTAATATTTTACAATTATCGACAATCCAATTGGAACTCCAAATACTTAACAAGTGCTATCTTTCATAACCACGAGATCATTTCACGGATGTCATAAGCAATGACGACTACTCGTAGTACTTGGATCTACATAAGATCTGATACGTGTGTCCGCTTGTGTGTGTGTGCTACCCACGACCGAACCGATACAACCCAAACCGACCAAACATACTATACGCTTTATACATGTCATTAATGCTTGACAATAACTGTTAATAGGTGTTTGACCGATCATTGCATTCAACTGTTGGGAATCTCGATCTTTCATACTTACCACTTAACATGTGAGTTTCGTGGCCCCTTTTATGCTTATACTACTTTACAAACATTCACAAACATGGGGGAAAAGTAAGCTCACCCATTTTCTATGCTGTACAACATACATACAATTTACATACTTGGAATCAACGTGCTACTGTTTGGTGGGTACTTATCTGATACATGCTTGAGTCTGCTTTGTGGTTCTTTCTTACAACCATTTAATTCCAGTGTGGAATCGACGGTTAGGTATGGGTAGTACTACTGGGTTGACACCCCCACCCTCGTGTTGGTATACTAGTTAGTACCAACAATAGCCAGGTACGGGCCTTGGGTGAATATATTCCGACAAGATTCTTTGTGTACGTTATTAGGTTTGGTTGTAAAGCTCTTGTCATGTGATTTTGCTTACTTATAACTGTATGCACGGTATTCTGCAACAACTTTATACAGCATCAATTACTTATTTACTTTAAACCTGCGAACTCACCAACAATTTTGTTGACCATTTTGAGCATATCTTTTCAGGTGATCATGCTAGCTGAGGTTCTAGGTGTGCTGCCTTAGTGGAGACCCTAGGATGCATTTTCGGGCTAAACTGGCCTTTTTGAAAACAATTGATGTATCTATTTCAAACAATATTATACTTTGTAACTTGTTCTCGGGTTGTGGGAATTGAATACAATGTTATTATCTATGTTTATCTTATGTCATGTTTATGCTTATGGCTATGTGGTCGTGATTACTGACTAAACACGACACAAGTCCCCTTGTTGTCGGGTGTTGTCATGACACGCTTGTCATCATTATTATTATTGCATCTCTACCGCTTACCATGTGTTATGACGATTCCCGTCTCGTTACGCCCCCGTGTTTCCGCTCTTAGCGGGGGTGTGACATCTCCTGCATGTTGTTCTCCGCTGCTTGTCCAACAAGCCCGATGGATAGGATCAAATCCCATATGAACTAGGATGCTTAGTTCATGGATTGGTGAGAGGCCTGCGCTTCAACTACTCATGATTTGTGTTTACCAATCTGATTGGGAATTTACAAAGGGAGACATTCTATATGTATCCTAGATTCATACAACACATCATCAACTATGAGTTGGACCAGAGCATGCTTGTCTGTGCAGCTGCTCTGACTATCCCTCACATGCGGCCTACCATCTTCAAGACATTGAAGAAGGTATCCACTAACTTGACTGGAAGGTACATCACTCTGCTTCCAGGTATGATTGAGCGCATAGCTCCTGGTGACATCCCTATTCATCCCACAGGTGATGAACCCACACTAGCAACCACCACCACAATACCAACACTGCTTTCTCCACCCATCACCATCACATATCACAGATGCCCCAAACGAACCTTTTTTCAATCTACTCTGATTGAACAAGCCCCTCCTGTTCAATCCAAAAAGACTAGAGTGGAAACATGGGCTCCCACTCAGTCTGAGGTCTCTCTATCCTTCTATTTTGACCCCAATATGGGTTTTGAGTCTCCTCAGTCTCAAACTTAGGAGCCCGACACCCAAACCGACAGCCTTCAGATTGAGTATCTACACTCTTCTGAACAGCCAACAAGGGACAGGGCCACCAGAGGCTCAATGCCAGTAGACATTGACCAAGGTCCTGGGTCAGTAGGCTTAACCTCCCTATCTTTTATTGACCTTCTATTCAAAACTAATGAAGAGATAACATCTCTCCATGGCAATGAGGTTGATCTACAACACCCTCTTCAAGATCAACAGTGTCACACCCCAACCTTGATAGCGGAAACGTCAAGATGTGAGGGTTAAGATTGTTCACAACCACATAACGCTATATTTAAATATAAATATTAAAGTTGTAAGTTTCAAAAGGGATAACAAACATAAGTCTCAAACATGAAATAAATTTCAAACAAAACAAAACATTACATAAACATTTTATTTATTTAACTAGGTCCAAGTCCTAGTTTTATTGCAAGCTTCAAAAGTCCACTTTAAACTTGGGGATTTCCTGAAACATGATAAAAATAAAAGGTCAACTATAAATAGTTTGTGAGTTTCCAAGGTTTTCATACATAATATGATACGGTTACAAAGAGCAATTCATGTCATAGGTCATAAGTTAGTAAGGTTATAAAACACATATCGTTACAACCAAACCTCGACTTGATTACAAGTATATAAGATTGGCTAAGTGTACTTGGTTCCCATGATGAACAAGCATACATCATCAGGAGCCGGCAATACCTCGGCTTTAGCACCAAATAGGCTTGTCAGGCCCAAAGATCTAAGACGTCGCCAGGCTAGCAATAGTTAATGATTGCAACAAAAATATGTATCTTATATAAACACTTACAAAACACAAATAACCATGACAAAAATATGAATTGCAAGTGCTTACAAGTTTAAATGTTTACAAGTGTATGAGAATAAGTATCATGTTTCACCCCAAATTAGTGTGAAAATATAAAAAGGGGCAAGGAAGATTCACATGTCAAATAAGTATATAATGAAGATCAATAAAAATAATATATGTCGTTCCAAGATAAAACGCCACAAGGCACCTAAATATATAAATATTACAAGATTTAGGTTATAATAAGATTAACGAGTTAACATGAACTATGATATTAGAATTTGGGGGGGTTTTCATAAAGTTGGTAAATTCTTATAAAAATATATTGTTCTATGAACTTTATAAAACTTATTTAAAAGAAATTAAATCCTTTGTAATTAACTTGTGATTTTTATTAAAAAAATGTATATATATTTAATTTATTATCATCATGATAAATCCTTAATAGAAAGAAAAAAACATACGGTCTAATATAGATTTATTTAACTCACAATTTATATAAATTTATTTTTTTAATATATTTAATTATAACATTTGTAAACAAAAACATTTAAAATAAAATGTTAAAATGTCTTATGATAATAAATTTATAAGACATATTTAGATGACTTTTAAAAATATTTGGGGTTTAATAAAGTCATTTTTATAATTTTTATAAATTTCTATATGTAATTTAAGGCCAAAAATGCTTTAAATAAATTACATGAGGTGCCCGGGTTCAAACCCGGGACCTCATGTATGTGAGGGTAATGCTCTAACCAATGAACCAAGGCTTCAACCGCGATACATCTTGGTTTTAATATCTTTTAAACACAAACTAAAGGTTTCCCCCAAATTCATATAAACCCTAAATCACCCGAACCAAAATTGAGCAATGAATCGAGAGTTTCAACTCAGTTAACCTTAGGGCTTTTGATCCCCAAGGGTAATCGAGTTGAATGGTATATGATACTTACCTGATTTCAACCAAATTTATGTGTTTATTCTCGGTTTTACTTCGGTTCTTTGCGCGACGAATAGGGGTTGGATGATGATCTTTTCGTGGTGATTTCAAACAATTGAGTGAGTGATGAGTTTAAAGGGATTGAATGTAACATTAGCCCTCTGTTATATAGCCCTGATTTGTACGTTAAGGTGTCGGTTGAGCTTTGATTTTAATTCGAAAGCTGCGGTTATGGTTAGGTGTGTTAATGGATGATTAACTCGAATTAAACCAAGCATTAAGCTTGACAATGATTACCCGAACGTTTTTGTACGTTTAATTTGATTGTTCGACTTAAGGTTGGCTTTGATCGGTCTTAAACCGATCGAAACATTGATTTCGATTAGAACCCATAAATCCGAGCGTTTATGGTCCAATAGAACGTGGGTTCGAGTTCTAAATGTATTCCCGAGTCGTTTGGCATTAAATTGGGTTGAAAACGTGAAATTCTCTCGTGTCTTGGAGTTCACTGGCGCCGTATCAGAGCTGTACCGTCCGGCCGCCGGAAAAACACGAGAGAGAGGGGGGGAAGTTTGAGTTTTTGTAAATTTACAACTTTGGTCCCTGTGGTTTAATAGCTGACATTTTATGTTTAAAACTTCTATTTTAAGTTTCCAAATTAACAAATAAGCCCCCTTTATTAGCTTTTAGTTTAATATTAAACTAACTTGTTAACTTTTATAACTTGTCATTTATATTGTTATATTATTATTATTATTTTATATTATTATTATTATTATTTTATTATTATTATTATTTTATTATTATTATTCTCATAATTATTATTATTGTTCGATTTAATATTTTATTTATTAACTTTCATATATTAAAATTTAATGACAACTAAGAAATATGCATAAATAACCCATGAATTTCAAGATTGACAACAATAACCTTATAAAAATAAACAAAATTAACTTTTAATAACCGAAAATACGAGATGTTACAGTCTCCCCAACTTAAAAGAATTTCGTCCCGAAATTAAAAGAAATGAAACTATACAAATAAGAATGGGTATCTCTTCTTCATGTGCTCCTCACGTTCTCAAGTAAATTCAACGCCACGTTTATTTTCCCAACGAACCTTGACGATTGGGGTTGTTGTGGTTCTTGTCACACCCCAACCTTGACGGCGGAAACGTCGAGGAGTGAGAGTTAAGATCGTTCACAGCCACATAACGCTATTAATAACCCAAATATAAATTATTCATGAAGTTCAATTGTATCATTACAAGCTTAAGTCTCAAAGAAACAAACAACATAACATAAAAGATAACAAGACTTTTTAATTCACTACTTTATCTAGGTCCATTCCTAGATGTGTAAGCTTCAATGTGTAGGAATTAAACTTGGGCGTTTCCTGAAACATGTTAAAAATAAAGAGGTCAACAATAATGTTGGTGAGCATTCCATAGGTATAAGTACATAGATTATATAAAAGATGGCAATTCAAGTCATAAATTAGTGAATAAAGTGATTAGGGATGTTATGATCAATGCAACAATCAAACCTCGACAAAGTTTTACAAGTCTCAAACGTTTGCAAGATTATACGATCAGCTAAGTGTACCTGGATCAACCAAAGCAGGCTTGTCTTGCCCATAGATCTATGACCTCGCTGGACTAGCAATAGTAATGATTGTACATATAACGCCATAACATGGTAACCACGAAAGTTCAACTAACCACAACTTTACAAGATGAATTGCCATAGGTTTACAAGTCTCAAATAAGTTTACAAGTGCAATAGTATAAGTTAACATGTTTCACCCCAAAGTGTGAAAATAGGAAAAAGGGGTATAGAATACTCACATGATCAATAAGTACAAAATGGATGATTAATAAGAAATAATAACAAGCGTCGATTCAACGTAGACCTTCACAATGCACCTAAAATATATGTATTTATTAGATTTTTAAGTTAATATTATTAAAATTAAAATTAACGTTTTAATGCGAACAAGAGATTTAGGATCTTGGGGTTTTATAAACAATTTAGTAACCCATTATTTATATATTTAGTTCAATAGAGAAGTTTTATAAAATTTAAAGGGAAAAATAGCCGTTGTTAATAATTTGTGCAACAAAACATATATCCTTAATCAAAGAAAACATAAACTCAAAAATAATTAATAATTCAAATTATTATATAACTCCATTTGTTTGTAACAACACTTAGTTATAACTCTTATAATAAAATATTACAATATTTTATAAGGATAAATTTTTAGAAAATATTTTGTTGATTTTAAAAATATTTAGAAGTTTGTAAAAATCATTTTTATGTGTAATCGAATTTTTCTAAAATAAAATTAAGGCTCAAAAGCCATTTTAAAAATAATAAGAGGGTGCCCGGGTTCGAACCCGGGACCTCTAAGTGGGGATGTGGAGTGTGAACCGGTGAACCAAGGCTCTCAGCCGCGGTATAACCCGGTTCCAATTTGATTTATCCTTAATCGACCGAACACTCCCAAATCCAAGAACCCTAATTTCGATTGGATTCAAATTGACCCCCAAATCAAAGTTGTTAATCGAATCAATGCTAGGGCTTTTTGTTCCCCAACAGAAATCGAGCATGTATGTATGTTCAATTACCCGATTTTGTTCGAGATGCTATCAAGATCGACCGAGAGCAAAACGCGGCCGCAGGTGCACGATTGATGCGTAATTGTCGATGGTAACCCAATTAAACTCGTGGGTAGTTTCTAATGATCACTAGCACTAAAAACTCCTTATCAATTTCAGGTATTAAGGCCCTGTTGATGGTGTTCGAGTATGCACAGGTCGCGGTTTAGAGAACTTTGATTATACCAATTTGTGTGCATTTCATGTGTAATCGAGAGTTGAGAACAATTAGGTATAGTTAGGTAGTCGTTTAGGTTCATTTAATCGAATGATTATTACAGTTGAATGGTCCAACGGTTCGGTGGGCTAATTATTTCGGTTTCTCATTCGATTACACCCATAACCGATGATTAAAGACAGTTAATTGATGCATTCAAGTTCGAAATAGGCGAAGGAATCGATTTGGAACGGTTTTGGGTGTTAAAAGTGGTTGATTTTTTGGTGTTTGGCTCGCCGGAGGGTCGCCGGCGGTGGCCGGAATAGTCCCGCCGGAAATACGGGTGAAAGGGTGGAGGTTTGGGTTGGTTTTTTTTTTTGAATAGTTACATAATTAGCCCCTCAACTTTTGAGGGCTTATTATTTTATGCATTAAACTTTCTTTTTAAGTTTATAAATTGACAAAAACAACCCCTAAACTTAATTCACTTTAAGTTTTAAATATTTTTCTTTATTTTAAGTTTAAAAATTTTCATATATTATTGTTATTATTATTTCCATTATTATTATTATTATAAATACTTATTTATTAACATCAACAACTTTCAAATTAAGAAAAATTAAAGACAAATTAAAACAATAAACATAAGTAGCCCAAAAGTTTAATAAATGCCATCAATAGTCCTTACAAGTATCAACGACGTTAACTTTTAATTTAGCCAAAAATTCAAGATGTTACAGTTCTAGTCTTCTTCATTATGTGATCCATGATCTCAACAGGTTTCTCGACAAAATGCAATGACTCGTCAATCTGGATGTCTTCAAACGGAACATGCAGACTTTCGTCAGCCAAGCACTTTCTCAAATTTGAGATGTGAAATACAGGGTGAACTCCACTAAGGTCGGAAGGTAACTCCAGTTTATAAGCCACTTTCCCAATCCTTTTCAGGATTTTGAAAGGTCCTACAAATCTTGGAGCCAGTTTACCCTTCTTTCCAAAGCGAACAACACCTTTCCACGGTGAAACCTTAAGAAGAACCATATCCCCAATTTGAAATTCCAATGGCTTACGTCGCTTGTCAACATAGCTCTTTTGACGACTTCTCGCCACTTCAAGGTTCTTGCGGATAATAGAAACTTTATCGGTCGTCTCTTGTATAAGTTCAGGACCAGTGATGAAGTTTTCACCAATGTCAGTCCAGCCAGATCGGTGAATGACATTTACGACCATAAAGTGCTTCAAACGGTGCCATCTTGATACTCGAGTGATAACTACTGTTATACGAAAACTCCGAGAGCGGTAGATGCGTATCCCAATCACCACCAAAGTCAAGAATACACAGGCGTAGCAAATCCTCCAAGGTTTGGATCGTTCGCTCAGTTTGACCATCAGTTTGAGGATGGTAAGTCGTGCTTAGGTCCAATTGAGTACCCAAGAGTTTTTGCATAGACGACCAAAAGTGTGAAGTGAAACGAGTGTCTCGGTCGGATATGATGTGCAGAGGTACCCCATGACGACTTACAATCTCATAACTTATATACGAGCTAACCTTGATGTCTTTTAAGTGACGTATAGGTATAAAATGTGCCGATTTGGTCAATCGGTCAACGATCACCCATATGCTATCATGTCCACGAGAGGTTCGGGGTAGCTTAGTTATGAAGTCCATGGATATGTGTTCCCACTTCCACATAGGGATCTCGGGTTGCTCAAGTAATCCACTTGGACGTTGATGTTCGGCTTTAACCTTCATACACGTGAGGCACTTAGCCACATAAGTTGTTATATCCTTCTTCATCCCAGGCCACCAATATTGACCACGCAGGTCCATGTACATTTTATCGGAACCAGGATGAACAGAATAACGAGTTTGATGAGCTTCGTTCATGATAAAGGTACGAAGATTATTGTGATTTGGAACCCAAATTCGATTTGCAAAGTACATCAATCCATGGTTTCGTTTCCAATTGAGTTAAAAGGTTAGTCTCCAGCTCATCCTTCATTCTTCCTTCTTGTTGCACCACTTGTTGAGCCTCCAAGATACTAGACTTGATGTCACTGTCTATTCTCAAGTTTTGTAGCAGTACGGTAGTCTTGTTGACATCTAGTCGGATCTCAGTATCGAACTCACCCAAAGTGTCAAACTATTGACGTCGATCGCGAATTTCTTGGATTGAGATCATCTTGTTGTGAATCTTTTGGCTTAGTGCATCGGCTACAACATTTGCTTTACCAGGATGGTATCGAATGTCACAATCGTAATCACTAATCAACTCCACCCAATGACGTTGCCTCATGTTGAGATCTTGTTGATTGAAAACGTGTTGAAGGCTTTTGTGATCAGTGTAGACTATACATTGCGTACCATACAGGTAGTGCCTCCAAATCTTCAAAGGAAAGACAACATCACCAAGCTCGAGGTCGTGTGTTGTGTAATTCACCTCGTGAACCTTCAATTGTCTCGATGCATAAGCTATGACCTTCCCTCGTTGCATGAGAACACAACCAAGGCCTTGTTTAGATGCATCACAATACACGATGAAGTCGTCATTTCCATCGGGTAGGGTCAAGATAGGAGCATTGCACAACTTGGGCTGTAACGCTTCAAAAGCTTCTTCTTGCTCGGAACCCAACTCGAATGGTTTATTCTTTTGTGTCAAAGTAGTGAGTGGCTTCGCGATCCTCGAGAAGTTGGCAATGAATCGTCAATAATAACCAGCAAGACCAAGGAAAGAACGAACTTCAGTAGGAGTCGTAGGAACACACCAATTCTTCACAGCTTCCACCTTTGCAGGATCAACGTGAATTCCTTGGCTATTCACCACATGTCCTAGAAATTGAACTCCCTTGAGCCAGAAGTCACACTTCGAGAATTTTGCGTACAATTGCTCTTTCTTCAACAACTCAAGTACCAATCTCAAATGCAGTTCATGATCGGTGTTGGTTTTAGAGTAGATAAGTATGTTATCAATGAAGACGATCACAAACTTGTCTAGATAAGGCTTGCATACTCGGTTCATGAGATCCATGAAGACAGCAGGAGCATTGGTTAAGCCAAAAGGCATCACCATAAACTCATAGTGCCCATAACGAGTACGGAACGCGGTCTTTGGGATGTCATCATCATGAACTCGTAATTGATGATATCCAGAATGTAGATTAATCTTCGAGAATATGACAACTCCTTGAAGTTGATCAAACAAGTCATTGATACGAGGAAGAGGATAACGGTTCTTGATGGTAAGCTTGTTAAGCTCACGATAATCGATGCACATACGAAACGATCCATCTTTCTTCTTCACGAAAAGAACAGGTGCACCCCAAGGCGAAGAACTAGGACGGATGAAGCCCTTCTCGGATAGCTCTTGAAGTTGACTAGAGAGTTCTTGCATTTCAGATGGTGCAAGTCGATATGGTGACTTAGCCACGGGGTTTGCTCCTGGTATCAAGTCAATTTTAAACTCAACTTCACGCACGGGAGGTAGACCACTAAGGTCATCGGGAAATACTTCAGGAAAGTCTCGTACGATAGGGACATCCTTAAGTTCCTTTCCTTTGACTTTCGTGTTGACCACGTAAGCCAAGAAGGCCATATACTTCTTGTTTAAGCACTTTTGGGCTTGAGTGCAAGACATGAGTTTAAGTCCTTTGGAAGATTTTTCACCGAACACCTTCAATGTGTCACCAGAGGGTAACGGTATACGGATGCACTTCTCGAAACAAATGATCTTGGCGTGGTGTTTGGCTAACCAATCCATACCAATGATGATGTCGAAGCTTCCAAGTTTCATAGGAATAAGATTGATAAGAAAATCATGTGTGTCAAGACTTAAGATACAATCACGAATAGTGACGTCAACGATGATTGGTTCTCTATCAGCAACTTCAACGGAAAAGGCCTTTCTAGTTTCGTATGTTGCTTAGCAAGTATGGGTTCAAACTCTAACGAAACAAAAATTTTATCGGCTCCAGAATCAAATAGGACATAGGCATAAGTTTTATTAATAAGGAACACACCTGTTAAATTTTAAAGGTATTTAACGATACAGTTTACGCATGAAAAGAATTAGGTCACATAAGTCAAAGGTAAGTTAACATACCATTCACCATATCGTTGTTTGCTTGTGCTTGATTTGCGTTAATGTTGAAAGCACGTCCTCGGGCTTGTGGAACATTACCCACAAGACGAGGGCATTGTGGGCGAAAATGACCAGGTTCCCCACAGTTGTAGCAAACACGGTTTGTGACCACGGCGGCATTGTTAGGTGCACGGTGGCAAGTTGCCACCAAATGACAATATTTACCGCATAAGGTGCAGATACGGCATGGTTGATTCCCTGGATGATGATACCTACAAGTGTTGCACATAGGTTGAGGACCAGCATAGGCCCTAGCCCCAGGCACTTGTGCCACAGGTGTAGCCGCAAGTACAAGTTGTCTTTGGGGTTGTTTGGGTGCAGCCACGGTATAGTTGCGTGCCGGGGTGAACTTGCGCTTCTTCTTGTTGTTGTTGTTGCTACACGGTTTAGCTTTAGTCTCCTTAACGGCCTCGGTAGCCGTCTTTTCCACCTTCTTTTCACCCTTCAAAGACATGGTGTCCGCTCGTATATGGTTCTCGGTGAGTTGAGCGGTGATAGTAATGGATTTTTCCAAAGTTGTGGGTCGGCTACCCACCACATCATCTTGAATTTGGGGTGGTACACCCTTATGAACTTCTCGATGTTGCTGGGGACAGTGTCGACCATATGGGGCAATAGTATACTCAACTCATGATGCCTAGTTGAGTAGGCCAGATGATCAGCATTGTTTTGCTTCAAATTCTAGAATTCCTCTTCCAACTTTTGTAACTCGCTTCTCGGGCAGAACTTCGCGATGGCGATGTTCTTGAACTCTTCCCAAGTAAGTGCCAGAATAGCATCGGCCCCTCGATTTCTCTTCTCGCTATTCCACCAAGTAAGAGCCCTTTGTTGGAGCATACTAGTAGCATAGCGAACTTTGAGTGCCTCGGGACACTCACAATTGACGAAGGTGTTCTCCATGCTCTCGAACCACTCGAGAAGACCAGTGGCTCCTTCCTTGCCACTAAAAGTAGTGGGCTTGCAAGAGTTAAAGTGCTTGAAAGTGCAGGTTGGGTTGTTGCGCCCTTGGTTAGCACTATTCTATCCTTGACCATTGTTGCTAGAGTTGGTCAATAAGGTGCTATTGAGTTCAGCAACCATGGTCGGAATGACAACAGCCATTTGTCAGGCGATCATGGCGGCTAGCTTATGATCGGAACTTCCACGCTTTCCATGATGACGAGACATGCTGGAATATGCAAAATGAGTTAGACACGAGAAAGAGAATAACAAGGATTATAATTCAACAAGGATAAGGCAAGAGTTTTAAGGCACATGGAATGGTTCCATTTGGTAACGCATTACCATTTGGAAACGTTGACACGTCAAGGTAAGTTGACCCATTCGCCTTAGAAATTCATGTATGTTGACCATAGTTTATCACTCATCCCAAAAATCCCCAGGTAAGCATAACTAATCCCGTAGGATTTATGCGATATGCTTGCCTTAGCCCGAAGGCCTTTTGCCAGGAAATCCAGAATACAGGTGTCCATGTGTCACACAAATTTCTTAGGTTCATGAAATCAAAACCTTGATGAGATTTATATAGATTAGACATAAGTCTAAAGATCAAAGTCTTAAGCATAAGTATACGATTTCATGTGTCGTCGAGAATAAGATTAAGAAGTTTCATTTGTCAGGGAGAGTCAAAGTGTCAAAGATAAGTTTAGGGAGACAAGTAACAAATTTTAAACAATTACAAGGCAAACCTATGCTAAGGCATCAAGTTACACATAAGTATGGCATAGTATTATGTAGCATGCAAACAATATATATATTTCCAAGAATATAAATTATTCTGTGTGGTTCATGCATAAGCTATAGTCTAGGTCATCATTTCTAATAACCTAAATCCCTATAGTTATGGGCTCTGATACCAATCTGTCACACCCCAACCTTGACGGCGGAAACGTCAAGATGTGAGGGTTAAGATTGTTCACAACCACATAACTCTATATTTAAATATAAATATTAAAGTTATAAGTTTCAAAAGGCATAACAAACATAAGTCTCAAACATGAAATAAGTTCCAAACAAAACAAAACATTACATAAACATTTTATTTATTAACTAGGTCCAAGTTCTAGTTTTATTGCAAGCTTCAAAAATCCACTTTAAACTTGGGGATTTCCTGAAACATGATAAAAATAAAAGGTCAACTATAAATAGTTTGTGAGTTTCCAAGGTTTTCATACATAATATGATAAGGTTACAAGTAGCAATTCATGTCATAGGTCATAAGTTAGTAAGGTTATAGAACACATATCGTTACAACCAAACCTCGACTTGATTACAAGTATATAAGATTGGCTAAGTGTATTTGGTTCCCATGATGAACAAGCATACGTCATCAGGAGCCGGCAATACCTCGGCTTTAGCACCAAATAGGCTTGTCAGGCCCAAAGATCTAAGACGTCGCCAGGCTAGCAATAGTTAATGATTGCAACAAAAATATGTATCTTATATAAACACTTACAAAACACAAATAACCATGACAAAATATGAATTGCAAGTGCTTACAAGTTTAAACGTTTACAAGTGTATGAGAATAAGTATCATGTTTCACCCCAAATTAGTGTGAAAATATAAAAAGGGGCAAGGAAGATTCACATGTCAAATAAGTATATAATGAAGATCAATAAGAATAATATATGTCGTTCCAAGATAAAACGCCACAAGGCACCTAAATATATAAATATTACAAGATTTAGGTTAATAATAAGATTAACGAGTTAACATGAACTATGATATTAGAATTTGGGGGGGTTTTCATAAAGTTGGTAAATTCTTATAAAAATATATTGTTCTATGAACTTTATAAAACTTATTTAAAAGAAATTAAATCCTTTGTAATTAACTTGTGATTTTTATTAAAAAAATGTATATATATTAATTTATTATCATCATGATAAATCCTTAATAGAAAGAAAAAAACATACGGTCTAATATAGATTTATTTAACTCACAATTTTATATAAATTTATTTTTTTAAATATATTTAATTATAACATTTGTAAACAAAAACATTTAAAATAAAATGTTAAAATGTCTTATGATAATAAATTTATAAGACATATTTAGATGACTTTTAAAAATATTTGGGGTTTAATAAAGTCATTTTTATAATTTTTATAAATTTTCTATATGTAATTTAAGGCCAAAAATGCTTTAAATAAATTACATGAGGGTGCCCGGGTTCAAACCCGGGACCTCATGTATGTGAGGGTAATGCTCTAACCAATGAACCAAGGCTTCAACCGCGATACATCTTGGTTTTAATATCTTTTAAACACAAACTAAAGGTTTCCCCCAAATTCATATAAACCCTAAATCACCCGAACCAAAATTGAGCAATGAATCGAGAGTTTCAACTCAGTTAACCTTAGGGCTTTTGATCCCCAAGGGTAATCGAGTTGAATGGTATATGATACTTACCTGATTTCAACCAAATTTATGTGTTTATTCTCGGTTTTACTTCGGTTCTTTGCGCGACGAATAGGGGTTTGGATGATGATCTTTTCGTGGTGATTTCAAACAATTGAGTGAGTGATGAGTTTAAAGGGATTGAATGTAACATTAGCCCTCTGTTATATAGCCCTGATTTGTACGTTAAGGTGTCGTTGAGCTTTGATTTTAATTCAAAAGCCGCGGTTATGGTTAGGTGTGTTAATGGATGATTAACTCGAATTAAACCAAGCATTAAGCTTGACAATGATTACCCGAATGTTGTTGTACGTTTAATTTGATTGTTCGACTTAAGGTTGGCTTTGATCGGTCTTAAACCGATCGAAACATTGATTTCGATTAGAACCCATTAAATCCGAGCGTTTATGGTCCAATAGAACGTGGGTTTGAGTTCTAAATGTATTCCCGAGTTCTAAATGTATTCCCGAGCTGTGCCGGCCGGCCGCCGGAAAAACGTGAGAGAGAGGGAGGGGGAAGTTTGAGTTTTTATAAATTTACAACTTTGGTCCTTGTGGTTTAATAGCTGACATTTTATGTTTAAAACTTCTATTTTAAGTTTCCAAATTAACAAATAAGCCCCCTTTATTAGCTTTAAGTTTAATATTAAACTAACTTGTTAACTTTTATAACTTGTCATTTATATTGTTATTATTAGTATTATTATTATTATTATTTTATTATTATCATTATTATTATTATTATTATTCTCATAATTATTATTATTGTTCGATTTAATATTTTATTTATTAACTTTCATATATTAAAATTAATGACAACTAAGAAATATGCATAAATAACCTATGAATTTCAAGATTGACAACAATGACCCTTATAAGAATAAACAAAATTAACTTTTAATAACCGAAACTGGAAGGTACACCACTCTGCTTCCAGGTATGATTGAGCGCATAGCTCCTGATGACATCCCTGTTCACCCCACGGGTGATGAACCCACACTAGCAACCACCACCACAATGCCAACACTGCCTTCTCCACCCATCACCATCACATATCACAGACGCCCCAAACGAACCCTTGTTCAATTTACTCTGATTGAACAAGCCCCTCATGTTCAATCGAAAAAGACTAGAGTGGAAACATGGGCTCCCACTCAGTCTGAGGTCTTTTTATCCTTCTCTTTTGACCTCAATATGAGTTTTGAGTCTCCTCAGTCTCAAACTCAGGAGCCCGACACCCCAAACCGGTAGCCTTCAGATTGAGTATCTACACTCTTCTGAATAGCCAACAAGGGACAGCCCCACCAGAGGCTCAATGCCTGTAGACATTGACCAAGGTCCCGGGTCAGTAGGCTTAACCTCCTTATCTTTTACTGACCTTCTATTCAAAACTGATGAAGAGAAAACATCTATCCATGGAAATGAGGTTGATCTACAACACCCTTATCTCTAGCCCCCATCAGCAACCAATCACTGAGGTGAGTCCCACTGATGTGGAGGGGACTCATGCAGATTCAGCTGCCACTACAAAAGGTGCCTCAATGGACCTTGCAGATAGTGGTAATATATCTCAGACTGAATCTGTAGCAACCGAGCACTTTGATGACTCTGAAAGAGACATCATTGAGTATGGGAAACCAGGGTGCCAAGAAACCACATCTGGTGGTGAGGCTGAACATACCAGGTATGTTACCTCATCTCCCCGTGATTCTTCAAAAGAAGATGAGGGAAGCATGAAACTCCTCATTCACGACCTTCTATCTAAAGTCTCAAACCTTGAATCCTTGGTTAGGACTTTAGAAGCAAGGTCCGCCACTCAGCAAATTGAGATTGACAATCTCAAGGCCAAACTAGCTGAAAAATAGACAGAGAGGTCTGTCAGGTATGTACCTATTCAGGTCTCATTGACTTCTTCCTCTAGCTCATCTAGCTCTCAAGATGATGCTACCAAAAAGGGGAAGAATGTTCAGAGACAAACACTTGAGGACCCCCAACAGAGCCACACTTCAACTCCAACTTCAACTTCATCTACTCCTATCATCACTATGTGTGAGCCATCTCAAGTCATTCTGCAGATTGACTCAAAGATGCTCAGTGATCTCTACAGACTCTTCACCAAGTTTCTATTGAGATCCTCCAGAGATCAGCCAAGCCCAGATGCTGCAATGCTCTACTTCGGGGCTGAAGAACTTTAAAGGCTGACTGCACCTTCTACCACTATGGAAGAAGTTGGTCAACCTAAGGTCCACATGGAACCTAAGATTCATTTCAAAGGGTAAATGGGGACAGATGGCCCAACAACCAAAACAGTTGGGACAGAATCTGCATCTCCTCTAACTTCCGAAGCTGAAGTTAAAGCCTCAGAAGAACAAGCTGAATCTTCCGAAGCTGAAATAGAAGCTGCGGATGGACTGTTTAAGATGTCCGAGGAACTGATCATCACAGATGCAATCCTTGAAATGGCATATGAGGTGAACAGGGAGGACTTCCTGAAACTTCCTCCATCACATACACCATCTCTACCTCTCTCACAGTCAGAACCCTCTCTCCAAGAACCACCACAGTCAAGCACTTTAAAAGACAAGGCAAAAGAAAATTGATCGTGGAAAAGCTTCAGGAAGAGGAGAAGATTAAGAAACTTAAGAAGAAAGGACGACTTCCAACTGAGAAGTTGCTAGTTGCCAGTACAAAAGCAGCTGCAACCAATCAGGAGGCTGTCAACAACATAAAGAGAATAGATCATTGACCAGCTTATCCAAATGGGAGCTGCCAATGAAGAGACACTCCTACTACCACTAAAGGAGTTGGTGGATCTGGAGAAGGCAACCCGGCTAAAACTTGAAGAAGAAGCCAGGTTGGCCTTGGAGAAAGAAGAAGAAAAACAGAAGGAGGATGAACTGCAGCTGAGGAGAGACATGATAAACTTCCTACTCTCCAGAGGCTTTAATCTTCAAGAACTTTCTCCACACAATGATGATACGATCCTCTGGCTCTACAACAAAGAGCAAGATCAAATGGAGAAAGAAAGGAAGAAGGCTGCAAGAGAAAAAGCAAAGGAAAAGAAGAAGGAAGGAAGAAAAGGCTAGGGACACTAAAACCAAGAAGCTCACTGATAAGGCCTGGATGAAAGACTATCTTTAGGCCCATGGATTCTTTGGCAGGCAAGTGGGTCCCATGTCTGAAAAGACACTTCAACGGATTGTCAGTGAAATCAAGGCTGACATCCGAATGGGGAAGAGAAAAGAGATGTACAGAAAGGTAAAGGGGATGGCCTTCACTGCAACCACTCCACCTCAACCTGAACCCTCACCCTTCACCATTAAAACCAAATCTTTCACCCCTGAACCCACACCATTACCCATAGCTTCTCCCTTACCACAACCACCCAATCTTCCAATCCTTCAACCCAAAACACTGGCCAAAACCTCTGAACCTCAACCTACCCAACTACCATCCAAACCATCCCCTCGGCCTTCTCAACATCTCTCTCTTGAGGAGTTTAAGGTAATCAAGACCAAGCTCATCAACTGCACTACTCTGAGCCAAGTCTCATGTGATGAAGATTCTGTCAACATTACCTATGTTGATGGATCCTCTTGTTCCCTCACAAGAGATCAATTTCTTGATTTACCTAGAGTAACACTGGACCAGGCAACTAGACTTCTAGGCCTCGACTCAGATTCATTAAATGATGAAGAGAAGAAACTTAGAAGAAAACTGGTGACTCTGCTGGACACTAAGAAAGAGGACAAGATTCCCAGTCAATCTCTTGTGCCTAGAAAGAAAATAGTCTAGTGGAGGTTCGATGAAGCTTCTCACAACTTTGTTGTGGAAAGGGAGAATGGCGAAGTTAATAGATTTAATGCAACTTCTCTACTACACTCCAGCAGGTTTGATATTGCTGAGTTAGCAGAGAAGCCATTCTCCAATCCCTCCAACTCTGAAGTTGTTGCTCTTATCAGAAATCATCTTAGCAGCCTTCACCTAGCCTAGTTAACTGCAAAGGCCAAAATTGAAGAAGATTCGAGATTGAGAAGACAGGAAGACAAGGAAATACCTCCTACCAAAGGCACTACCTTTCTACAGATGGTGAAGGGTCCAAAATTGGAACCTATAGTCAGATGGGAATATGATTACAGTCCCCATCAACTAACTCTTTTCAGAGAGCAACAACAGAGGGTACATGTTATCCAAGGTGACAGACTGGATTTCCTGTCCACCAAGGATCTGTACAAGCTTTTCAGCACCACATCAGGGAAGAACAAAGAGACAGACAAATATTTACTCTCCTTGGTGCTGAAAGTTTTGAGAAGCAGAAACAAGTGAAGTTTTGGTAGCATCAGCCTAGGGGAAGTTTGTTGGATCAAGAAGAAGGCTAATGCAACCAAAACTAAGTCACTTAGATAATTTTGGTACTGAATGCAAAGGATTCCGAAGCTTAGCATGGAACTTTCGAAGGTTGTAGAGTTCTTCCGAAGACAAAGTGAAAGATCAACTTCCGAAGACAAAACTCTACTTCTGAAGTCAAGTATATACTTCCGAAGTTCAAGCCTTAGAAGAATGAACTGAAGACCACTTCCGAAGTATGATGAAAAGAAGAAGTCTCCAAGCCTTGGAAGAAGCAGCCTCTTCCGAAGTATAAGTGGCTTCGGAAGTACTTACTCTTCCGAAGCCATTTAACCTTCGGAAGACACTGCTATGACCAGTGGACACAAGTATGGTCTTTGACACTCCGCTGCAGACCTCTGATACTGTATGGCTTCTTCTTAAAGAGCCATGCAGTTGACCATACTTTATTCCACTGTTCACTTTTTCATGATAGTACATATTACCAACTTTAGTTGCTATGACCAGTGGACACAAGCATGTCCTGACTATCAAATCTCATATAAGACTTTATCCGAGATACCTTAAACTTTAGTATTGTAGTATAGACTTTAGCCATAGAATCCCAGCTAGTATCAAAGTATATCCGGTTGTAGGTAGTATTATATATAGGTTCTCTTTGTAACTCATTGTAACAACAACTACTGCTTGTAAGAGTCTTGTATTTTGAGTTGAGAAGCAATATATAAAAGTATCTTGAAAATTACTTCCTGTGTTTTTTATTACTTTCTATATTGTGATCAACTCTTACTGATTCTATCTTAACCCGAGTGTTGTTCTAGGTGAGTTTGAGAGAAAAACATAAGTGTTTAGTGACAAACATCAATCCTGCAATTAGATTTTGTACATACGAGCTATTAACATTATATTATAGAGACCCATTTTTTCTACTCACCCAAGGCTTAAAATTACTCGAGAGCTCTCGAGACTGACCATGTGTGTGTGTGTGTATGTATGTATGTGTATATATATAGGGGAGTTCAACACTTTTTTGTGAGAACTTTAGGAATCAATCTTAGTCACTTATTTTTTATCACATGCAAATGACATGTTATTTCTCATTTTTTTAAACGTTCATATTTTTTTCATGACATATTTTTTCAAAAAAATCCACCATAAAATTTAGTTTTTTTTTTAATCTTTTCAACGCCTACCATATTTATATACTTTTTAAAAAAAATTGTTTATCTGTTGTTTACATATGTGTAAATCTAGTTATACACATGTGTAGTACTGGATTTACACATGTGTAAATTCGATATTACACATGTGTAAAACGAATTTCGTTAAACAAATATGAATTTTTTTGTTTTTTATAATTTTTTATGAAAGAGGGAAAGTAGGAGAACATTTTTGTGTTTTTATTTTCTTTATTTTTGTGTTATTTTTCAATTTATAATTTTTTTAAATATCCTTTTGTTAATTACAAGTTTATCATTGAAAACTAGTGGTTGAGATTGGTTTATAGAGTTTTCACAAAAAGGTTAGTTCTCATTTGATTATATATATATATATATATATAATATATATATATATATATATAGAGAGAGAGAGAGAGAGAGAGAGAGAGAGAGAGAGAAGAGAAGTGTTGCTTCACAAGACCAATAAAGTATACCAGGCGATATATTTGATGTTGGGGTGAACATAGTGTCAATTTGTTTATTAAAGAATTGAGTTTCGGAGTAAACAATCATAAAGCGTTTCATCACTCTGAAGGTGTCACTCACTACAAATTTACTTGTTTATTCTAATAAATTCGATGTTCTTTAATTGTTTAGTATAGTATAGCATCATAACGTTTGATAATTTCATATAACAGTTATGATAATATATTTTATTTCATAATTTTATAAAAATTGTTGACCTCTTAAATTGTTGTTAAAAACAATATGACATGAAGAAAATGCTAGACAGACAATATATTTCGAATAAATAAGTGAATAAAATTATAACAAACTGCCCGGTAAGACAATTCATTTTGTATTATATTTCAAAACGTTTTGTTCTTACAAACTATATTCATACTGTAAAATATATTAAATACGCACACATATATACATATATTGAAATTAACATTTTTATGAATTAAGTTGTATAAAAACTGTGTTTGTTGTTTTTAATAATCATTTTATCGAACTTCCTCTTATAAGTAGTTCAACCAACAACCAAAGGTGGGGTGAATTCCCTAGATTCTCATAGCTACTTTGTGTCTTATAAACCACCAACATATTAGAAATCTTCAATAATATTAATAAGATAGTAACAAAAGGATACAAGCTAATATTCATGACTATCACTATTATATTTCAATAATTAATGATAATATATATTAATTCATGGTAAGCTCTTAAAACTAAATATATGAAGTAGACATTTCAAGATGTTATAAAAACAAAGATCAGATCTTTATGAAAGATAAATGTCTTTAAAAGAATGTTAAATTAATTTGCAAAAGATAGATAAAACTTTCGAGTTATATTTTTGAAAACTTGTCTTGTGTTGTACTAATGTTTTTAACATTTCAATGGTAAATTCACAACAACTCGTTAGCCTTTATGCCTCACCTAATCTGTTGATATGTCCTTGCACATATAATAGAGCGACATCATGTATAAAGATGAAAATGAATCATAGAAGTACTTTTACGTATAGATATCGAAGATACACTAGAAGATAATATAATATTAATTACTACCATACAACAAGTGATCTATACTATGATATAAAAACTGAAAAGGTTCAATTTGATGATATTTTTAACGGGTCTAATGTCATGCGTTTTAAAAGATTATGTTATATGTAGATCGGGAACTTGCAATGAAAGATAGTTCTTTCCAATGTTTTTTTAACAAATTGTTGTATGATGACACTAGATTACCAATAGCCATAAAATTATTCTAAAAAACCACAAAACTAACAATCCCAGCATCCTAAATACAGAAAAAACATGGTTTTCTGTGAGATATAAGCATCTAAACTTAGTATATTGTTTTGAACAGAAATAGAAAATCTTCACATAATTGTTCTATACAAATATGGTCTTCTGTATGACAGTTAGTAGCCCATTTAAATAAACTTATATTGTGGCTTTGAAATAAAATAGTAAAATGTGACAGAGAGAATAACAATAATCAAATAAATAGGTCGATGTTAATCAGATTATAATCGGGAAAAGGAGAAGAGGGACCCAAAATTCATTACTGGAAAATTTCCAACATAATAATAATAATTTATATTAAATTAATATATATAAAAAGAATATCTCAATAATATTAGAAAAACTATTCATATATATATATATATATATATATATATAATATATATATATATATATATATATATATATATATATTCACTGAATAGAATGGGTCCATTTGGCAATAAATAATAACCAGAAAGCATCTTTCTAAGGTATGATTGGCAGAAATTATTATATTCTTAAGAAGTTAGAAAATAAAAAAAATCAAGAATTATGGAGAAGAAAACAAGGAGGAAATATTGTATAACCCCCCTAGGTTTTCAGTAGTGGGCAAAAAAGGTCCAATTAGTCCAAAACTAACAGATTAACCCCTCCATGTTTATTATTTATGGTATCCCATTATTAACAGGTAAAAGAGATATAAACATCACTGCAGTTTCATATAATGTATCTAGAGGAATAGAAAGATCTATACGTACATATTACTTTTACATAATTATAAAAAAGTAGTGGCAAATAACTTACTAAAAGCCAAAAACTTATTAAAAAACCGTTAAAGTGTGGCCGTCATATACCATGTACAATTCAACAGCTGGACTTTTATGTATAATATGTGAACTATTGATTTGATCAACTTGTAGTTCTTCAAAGCATTACTACTAATTTAGAAACATATTATTCATATATATATTTAATACAGAAGTTCAAACATGTTAAATTTTTAAGATGGTTATAAAGCGATCGCCATCTCATTTTTTTAAAACATATCACTCATCGGACATGCTAGTAGTTACAATCAATGTCACCTTTTTATTGTTCAACAATTCATTAGGTTTGTTTGGCAAGTAGTATATGATTTTGTTCAATCATTATGATAGTTTGTTATGATGATAGAAACTTGGGCAAGTGCAATCATTATTTCCCAAATTGCATAGTAAAATTGAAAGGTTGTTGGTCATAACCAAATAAAAAACTTACTAGACAAAAAAGGATTCACATGATACAAATGATAAGTAACTACTACTTTAATAAATATGGCTACAAACACATATACGTCTATAAAATTGACATGTTCATATGAGAACCATAAGAATACAGACAATCAAAGAACCAATCTGGATCCTTAGATAACCAAAAAAAAAGAAAAAAAACAACTTAAATTTTATCAACTACACATGTGACAAATCTTAGTTCAAGGGAGTAAATATGTGAACACAAAAACCCAAAGGATTAAAATAAAAAAATAGAAAAAAAAAACAAAAGAGAAGTTAATCCCTCAATTACCAATTATTTACAAGATTGCCATTGTGCTTCTTTATTCTCCTTTTTTCTCCTTAAAACACTTGAGCCAGTTTGAAAGAAGAAGCAGAAGAAGAGAGCAGGTGGCCTTCTCTCTAAAGCCATCTCTCTCTCCCCCTTCTCACACACACTCACACACTCACACACATATGTGTATATCTATATATGTATGTATGTGTGTATATATACAGTCAAATTAGAGTCTCAATTTTCTCCAAAACCCTGTTTTGATTTGATGATTTGCAAGTTAATTGAGCAAGTTTATAACAAAAGATTGAATCTTGAAAAACCCTTATAAAATCTTGATCAAAATGACAGATTTTAAAAGGGGGATCACTCAAAGATCAAGATTAACACTAAAAACCCTACCTTTTTTCTTGTCTTCATCAAGTTCTAATGATCAAAACAAGTCACCAAAAAGATTCAGGGGCCAAAACGATGTCGTAGGGCTGGGAATTGTGGTTGCTTTGAGCGATGAATCATCGGGTCATAGTACCCCAAACCCGGTTTTTTCGGTTTCGCCCCGATCCAACCCGCTTCCATTATTTACCAAAAAACCATGTAAAGATGTTGATATTGAGCTATTGGAGGAGTATACATGTGTGATATCACATGTGGGGAATAATTTGATCAAGAAAAGAGAGTATTTTGATGATGGGTTTAAGAGAAAGTGTTGTGTTAATGGTGGATTTACTACAAGTTATTGGGTTAGTACTAATGGTGGTGGTTGTAGTGGTGGTGGTGGTTTTAGTGGTGGTGGTGGTGGGTGTTTTGTTCACCGTCGCCACCGGTGGTGGTGGTGGTGGTGGTGGTGGTGGTGGTGGTGAGATGGTGTTTGAGGATGTTGATTTCTTGAGTTCATGTCATCTTTGCAAGAAAAAGCTTCATGGGTTGGATATATTCATGTACAGGTGAGAAAATACTCTGTTTGTATGGTTCTTTTTACTTGCAATATTTATGAAATTTATGCATTTGGAATTGAATTATACAAGATTTGGGTTATAATCTTTTGTTATCTTTGATTTGTTTTCAAAGTTATATGATGATTAGAATATTCAATCAAAAGATCCTATCTTGAGCTAATTTTAGCTTAACAATATAGTATGATGCAATCTAGATCTTGATTTGATCTTTTTTTTTATAAATAAAGGACAGAACCCGGAAAATATGTTGATCTGATATACCGTTGTCCTAGTCCATAGATGTTTTTTTAGTGTTACTCTCGTGTTTACGAAAGATGAACGACAATCTTGTACGTAATTAGGTTACGACCTAGACCTAGACCTAGACCTAGATCTAGACATAGACACTACCTGTTTATGAGCATCTCTTGTGTATATTTTTTGTAGCGTAAACCCTTATTTTCTTGTTCAAGAAAAGGGAAACACGATCTCTATATCATTATATTTGAGATTGTATTATCAAACTCGGTTGTTAGTTTAAGTCATTTTAGGTTTTAAAGATTATAAAGTATACGATAATAACATTTATTTGCGGCTGATTTATTATTAATTTTTTATTTTTGAAATTTTAGAGGGGAGAAGGCATTTTGTAGTGAAGAATGCCGGTTTAAGCAGATCTCAATCGACGAACAAAAAGAGAAGTATGCGTCAAGGGTAAGGAAACAACACGAACATGTTGACACTCTATGCTCGAGTCCTATGCAGTATCCTGCCGAGATGGCTATAGCATAACCGCTTTTGACTTATATACACATATATAGATATAAATAACGAAAATGAAATACGTAGTTTGGTTAAAAATGACCCGGAATAAGTTATTTATGTTTGACAGGGAAGAACACAATGAAGGATGGTAATGTTTGGAATCTAGGTTGAAATGAGGGGATTTAGGATACTAATTGTTCTATAAATTTGAAGTTTTGTGACAATTATGATTGTTATATTTTTGTGATCTTTAACTTAACGATGGAAGTTGAAATTTAATGTTTTAAAAATATAATTACTAAAATTTAGATTTGAAAATCGTAACTATAGTAATTGGTCGATAATAATCACTACTGATGATTTGACAAATATATGATTTTCACTTTTATTGTCAAAGGTTAATGTCATTCGTATAGTGATAATAGATTACACTTGATTTGGCTTACAAGGTTGGAATGCTTTCCTACTCTGTTCATAATCAACCTTGTAAGCAAAATGAAATGTAGCTCAATTACAAATCTATAATTGATCGTGCAAGTAGTATTATCTTTAACTGTTAAAATCCAATAATGTGTTATAAAATAAATAAAAATATTAGATTTTAATAATACAAACTATTAATTATTGATCAATATTAATCTCAACTAACAATTTGACCAATGTTAATCCCTACATTTATTTTTGTTACCAATATCATATTCAATATTCCAGCATATTGTTAGCTCTGTTTATTATAGTGACGTGTCATGTGCTGCGTCGCGGAAACAACAATACTCTTTTAACAATATTAATATAAAAAATATGTTGCTCGAACTAAAGAAGCAATTACAAATCAAAACAAACTAGAATGTAACCCCGAGTGTTTGTAACGGGGTTGTGACAAAACAATCCATTGGTTGTTAACTTGATTTCTAGTTTACATGTGGTTTCAAGATGGTTGCTAAAAGTAAAAAGATACGAGGTTTGTTTATATTTCATGTAGTCGTTCCTTTTTTTTAATAAGAGATTGTCATAAACACTATGCAAGTTGCAACTCACATAAAGATATTAATATTATTTTATTACAGTCGATGACCAAACGAAGAATAACAACCATTCTAATATCGTTGAGCTATCTTAAACTCATCAAATTAACCTATCATCATATAAAGCATCATAAATAGTAGTTCCAAACACTCCTAAAAGACTCGGGTGACACTAAATTCCAAAAGGGATATTGTAGCTATAATCATAAATTAGTAACAAATACTAAATACTAACTAATTATTTACGCTATATTATAATTATTTTCCTAGAACATATTTAATGACCCGACTTGGAACCAGCATAACCCGTTGCGCACCAACGATGATGGGCTTTAACTAAGACCAAAACCGGTCCGGTTTTCTGGTTTCAGGACAAACTGACCGGTTCGACCACTAAAAACCGAATCACACTAGACCGGACCGGAAACGACACCGATTCCCGTCCGACTAGCGGTTTGGAACGAACCGGCCGGTTCAACTTTACTATACACGCTATCAAAATTAAAACCAACCCAAGCCTTCTAAAAGGTGATTATTCTGTGACTTCAAACACTCAGAACAAAAAAGATAAACAATTAAGCTCAAAATCACTAAAAAAACAAAATCACCACTGAACCATAAGAGTTACAAGTGGTTTGGGTATTACAAATCTACCCTCGTTAAATAAATATATTGTCGTAAAAAAATCTCTTACACATTGAATAAGTGGTAAATTTTCTATCAACTTGTCACACCCCAATCCCTAGGCTAGTTGAGTCGGTTGGATTTACACGGTAACATAGCCTTTATCTAATACTTTTCATCATTTCTAGTTTGGGTACTACAAGATTGGATTCAAACATACACCACATGGTTGAATAATTTTAAAAATTTAATCTTTTATTAAAAAAAACTAGATTGAAAAGATCCAAGTCATTACCATGTAATTGCAACGGCAAATGCCACATCATTACAAATAAACAAAGTTAACGATTTGTTATAGTAGAATTGTTATTGATAGCAAAAGTGAAAGTAGAGATTGTCACTGATTGAATTCTTAGGCTAGATTGATATTAGTTAATAATTAATAGTTTGGATTATTAAAATCAAATTTTTATAAATCAAATGTTTTAAAAGTCCAACTTATGTTTAGGTGCTCATTTTTCTCTACGGGGAGATAATCAATTTATATAAACACTAGATGATGTGTTGACATGATTAAATACACACAAAGTAACGTATGAAATTGTGACGACTCGATTTTGAATATTAAAACTTATATAAAATCACATAACGACATCATATTTGAAAAGCAAGAAAAAGTTACAACATAAAACTATGTGTTAAGACACCCAACAACAAATAAATAAATTAAAAAACATACAAGTAAAAGATAAAACCATGTTGTAATATCGCAACAACAATATAAACAAGCTGTTAAAAAATAGCCCAAAACTATTATACTAATTTTATGCATCAAATTTAACTACTTCAAATAGTTATGAAAAAAGTTAATTCAATAAACAAAGTCATCTAAGAGAATTGGTGTACTTGAAAAGCATATAAAACCCACACAAAGCTAACTACTTATAATACTTATTAAAACCGTTAATTAATTATACAAAATAATCTTTGAGAATTGGTGCACTTAAAAGCATATAAAAACCTCACAAAACTAACTACATATTATAATTATTAAAAACACTAATTAATTATACAAAGTAATTTAAGATAAATGTACATGAGACGCATAAAAAATCAAATGGTGCAACCCTTTGAATTTAAGTAATTTTATATCAGATAGTTTGGAGGAGGCAATCCATGACTTTCAAACGTGAAGGTTATGGTTTCGAGTCTCATTTGATGCATTATTTTATGTGAGCAAGAGGTTTCACCATAATAGGCATTCGGACGGTGGTTTTCCCCGAAATAATGGACGGGCCGGGTCACTGTCTGTGTTCACAGGGCGAGAACGAGGGTAACATTTTACCATTAGATTTAACTGAATGACTGGATTTAAAGTATTCATTGGACGTTAAAAACAAAGCTTAAAAATAACTCCTCCCTGAACTCAAACCCAGATTAAATGGGTGAAGGTAGGGTGCTCTTGCCATTGTGGTAGAAATGATTATATGTTTGATTCATAAGAGAAACTAAAAATCAAACCCGCGCGTTGCGGCGTGTTTGCGAACACCGTTACGCACATGACTTCGATGACATTAACATAGTTAAGCATATAAAAAAATGTATGATGTTGCGACGACTTAGTTTTAGATATGAAAACATAGATAGAAAAAAGTATTATACCTTGAATGTTGCAATGTAAACAGGACCGCGCGTTGCGACGGCATAGGATGCGGCGTGATAAAATATATATTACAATCGACTTAACTCTAAACTAAATTTACGTCAAAACGTAGAGAACTCGAATTTATATCGTTGAACATGTTTTATATTAGACTCCATTCTTTTTTAAATAAAGTTTATGTTGAAATGTAGACCAATATTAAACGTAAATAAAACATTTGCAGCAATACCGTATACGACATAATAAAGTATAGATCACAATCGTCCCGCTCGTATCCGAACTAAATTATTAACGCGAAAACGTAGAGCAATTCTTATTTTTAAATTAAGCTTGTGTGATGCGGCGCTTTTTCAAACCTTGTTATGCGCTTTACTACAGTGGTATTGACGTGATTAAGTACGTAAAAAGAAACGTATAAATTTGCAACGGTTTGATATATATATATACGAAAGGGTACTAAGTCTAGTACATTACGACGTAAATAAAGCGTAACGTTAACACGACAATCACTCAAGAAAGATTAAAAATAATTGGAAAAAGAAATATCAAAAAATAAAAAAAAAAAAAAGAAAAAGAATAACAAAAGTTGCATGACGTTGGATTCGAACCTAGGATAGTTGATTAAAAACCAAAGTACTTAGTCACTCCACCCGCTACACATTATGTCTACTGAATTTAAAATATATACTATAACATCACTTTAGAAGAATAAAATATTTAAAAATTCCACCGACCTTCACTTTTAAGTATAAGTAAATGTATTTTGACCAATTTTTTTATAACAAAAAAGTCATGGGTGAAGACTGTGTCTACTCAGTCATAATATTGCATTTTTAAAACCTGCTCCACAACCTCTTTTTCTTCTTGGCTATTGAAATCAAGTTTAACCATTGACATTGCATGTTGACAATTTTACCATGTCTGTTTAGGAGTAGGTTATGGTTCAGTTTGGTTTATTTTATCTCAAACAGATCGAACAAGATTTAGCTAAAGAGGTCAAAGGGTTTGAAAGTCTATTTTTTTTATGCATATAGTCTTCTAAACATTTTTAGGGCAAGTTGTTGATGATATTGTTTTTAATCATAATCGACACATGAATCAGTTTACAAAAAAGAAGTGTTCAAGCGTCAGGTGTCAGCGATCTCGACACGACCCCTTTTAACCCATTATGCAACTCAATTCGCCCATTTTGCCATCTCATATTTTTTTAAGATGAGAATACTAAAACAAATACAAAATCTTACAAGTTCCTTATCAAAGTAGATTAACATTAAAAGAGAATATCACCTTGACAATTTTGTAGATCTCAGCTCCACCAAAAGCATTTCCTGCTTTTGGTTTATTATTTCCACTAAGATTTCCACCAATTTACAAACCTGATATCCACCCATGGGAAACACAATGCTGCAAAGGTGTGGGGTAAAATCAGTATACACCACATGACATGGTTGTTTATGTATGTTGCATATGATCCATTCAGCAAATTCTGTAGCATTCGACATTGTTGCTGAAAGAAAAATCATCTTAATAGCTGGAGGCGAAAAGATTATACTTTCTTCTCAAACTATCCCTCGTTCAGGATCTTTCATGTAGTGAGTCTCATCAAATATAACCCATGCAACTTCTTTCAAAACCTCGGATAATCTATAAAGCATTCCCCTAAGAATCTCAGTTGTCGTGACTAAGCAACTTACATTTGGAGAGTGTGTGACATCAACCGTCATCAACCAACATCAGAAAACTCTTAAGACTTATCTAAGGGATTATACAGTATAAGTCATCAGCACAAGCAAGACAGGAGAAACGAAAACAATTTTGGTTAGAATATAGTTGGCGTACTTGGTAAAAATGACACTAAAAACACCCCGTTTTGAGAGTACATGGAGAAACATTCTCAAAAACCTCATTTTGGGTTACTACACGCAATTAGCATATTAAAAAAGGTGGGTTAGTTTTCATTGTCAGATTTTTACGATAGATAAATTTAATTAAACTAGCTAACTAGAGCAATTATAATGAATAAGCATCATTTACTGCTGGTGTTTGTCACACACGCCATGATCACCACGGTACCACCACCTACCGGTCATCGCTACCACCGCCACTGCCACTCAGTGTGACCTACCGCTCACCATCGACACAAGCACAGCCGCCACCGTCACAGCTGCCACCAATACAACTCCCACCTCAACTGTCACAAGCAGTGGACGCCTTAACAACAAATATATCATGTGAACTCATCATGATCTGTTTTTTTTCTTTCTAAACCCGTTTCAACCCAAACATATCTGCGACGAAAAACCCAAATTTGACCCAAGCCGAAGCGACACGTTTTTTTCAAACATTTTATTTGACCCAAATCCATTACCCGCCACGACTATTTTGTCAGGCTTATCTTCCAATTAAAACACATAGATCGAAACTTGTACAATTAGATTATCAGAGATCTTGACATCACTTGTTTCCTGAAATTTCCACCATAAGTAGGCTTGAAGAGCATGTGACAAATCAATTCTCTCATAACAAGGCATGAAGAGCAAGTCTACACATCAAGATTCTGTACTAATAAAAGCAGAAAACTTCTGCAACAATCGTGGCGTCTAGAGATAATTAAGTTTAAACGCTACGCTTTTCACTAATCAGATCTTGGACCCGTTAATGGATTAATAAGAACACGGGTCCATGGCTAGCTAATCTAGTGAAAATTAACAGTAAGAAGATATTTTCTTAGAGGTTAAAAGTTGGAAAGATGATCTTTACACTTTTCCACCACCTGAACTGCTACAAGCTTGATTTGGAATAACACCATTGCCACCAAAATCTCCATCCAAACTCATCTGCTGGACTTCTTGTGGTGACAATATTTTGATGCAGCGTACGCAGTTTACGAACTCCCTGAATTCAGTTGCACACAGGATGACTCGAGTCATAAATAAATATAATATATATGTTTTATCTCTAGCATGTCAAAGGGGTTAAAGAAAGAAAGCTCGGAATGGAAGTGTGATGAAAGTCGCCTGATATGTATTTTTTAATGCATAAAACTTCTTAAACCAATATATTCAGAGAAGTAACTTTATTGTTGAAATAATATAATATTTGTAAACATATTCAGCACATGAATAATTTATAAAGAATTTAAATGATTTGAATGGAAGTTGTTTAAGGTCTACTAGACTAAACCCATGTGGAAGTATACCAAAATGTCTCTTTTGACCCAAACATGTATTGAACCACGTACACCACCCATCCAACCTGCCCAATTTGCTACCTCTACCATATATGTGTATTTTATAGGAAGATGGTGGACTTACTCCCAAGGATCATCCCCGACAAGGAGATCATCACCCTCGTGATCCACGTAGACAAGTTTCCAGCCAATTCTTTGTCGGTCTTCCAGTTGACCCTCGATACCAAACCTTCGGGCCAGGTCTTGTTTAAGCTCGTCATACCCTGAATATGAAGTAATATCAATTGATCTTCCAACTGCTCCTCGTTTGTATACCTACAATAACCCAAAACATAAATTTTAATTCTTAATGGCATAAATACGTGAAATAAAAGTACTTAAGAAGAAATTATTCGAACTAGACAAATAATATACCCAACGTGTATTTCATTGCATAAAACCTCGTATAAATCATTTTATTCGGAAGAATATGTAATAATAATAAAATATATTATCATATTTGACACAATATTTGTTTTTTTTTAAATGAAAATTTTGGAAGAAAGGTTTTTCAGGTAGAGATGGGCAACGACATTTGATAAATTTAGATTACTTTTGAAATAACAAAAAAGATCATATTTTAAGTATTTAACACACCAAGTGTTTGTAAATAAAAAATAAAAAACTTAAGGAAAAAAGGGTTACCGCCTAAGCCTGGCTAGAGATGGGCAGGAAGCGATTTAAAACTAATATTTTTTATCAAAAAGCTGGAAGAAAGCAAAATAAAGAAAAGAAAAGAAAGGAGTTTTGGACTGATTTTGGTCTGATTGTGGACTGGTTTCAGAATTCTACGGGCTTGGAGTGATTCCGAGCTAGTTTTTTAGTCGGTCCTTAAACCAAAAGTAGGAACAATGTCGGATTTGCAGGCCAGGCCAGTACTGGGACAGGTCCTGACAGGGGACTGTCTTTCTTAGGATCAGTTTGGATGTGGGACTGTTCTGGTCACCTTAAACCTGGCCCGTTTCAACATGTACCAACTACCAAAAATTGCCCATATGGCCTGTTACCCAACCCTTCACACCTGTGCTGTTTTGCCACCTGTCACCTATAGTAAGAAGATAGGCAAAACGATAATAATTAACTAATATCAAACCTTGGTAAAGGTTCGCATTCGCTGAAATGGTTGTGGTGGTGGGGCCCAGACACCATTATTTAATAAAGAGCCATCATTTATGGTAGAATCAATGGAGTTGAAAGTCATATCTGGAACTCCAAATGATTGAGAGATCATAGATGAAGAGAGTTCGGGTTGAGCGTCCTTAATGGGATTTTCATAACTTGAAATCAAGCCTCCTGCAGAGCTTAGATTATTTTGGAAATATTTATCAGATCCCATCGTTCCTTTTGTGATCAAAGGATCAGGAATCATTGATGACATATTTACCCCAAATGGAATATCTGATCTATGTTCATTTTGAACTTCTCCATCTTGAATTGTGTCTCTAAATGGCAATGGTTGCGAGTCAAAAGACAATTGATTTGAATTATGAGGTTGCAAATGAACGTCATTTTGAGAAAGGCAAACTGAAGTAGCTGATGATGAGCTGTCCAAGTAATCCATCTGGGGTCCACCATGATTCTGCTGCAAGTATGTCTGTGGCGCTAAAAATCCTTGATTATGAATCTTGGAGACATTCACAGAAGGCTTCACATCTGGTTTTTGCTGCAGTTCTTTAACAAAGTTTCCATTTGATGATATTGTTTCCAAACCACTTGTATTAATTAAACGAGCAGAAGCCTGAATTGTCACTTCACCACCCATAGTTGTCCTCTGGTAAGTTCGACCATTGATCATAGACGGACCCACATTAGGACAGTTATTAGTTGAGGGTGATGTGGAACATGATGGAACTTCATCACTGCCCGTTCCTGTCAATAAACTGCTGCCATTTGTCGAGAGCTGATTAGTTGCCATAACGGTGGGTCCAGTCATCTGCCCTGACAACTCCTGTTGAAGCTTCGGTTGCTGAGAAAGATGTGAAATCCGGAAACTCGGCTCGTTATTATTTGCCAGCGTCTGTTGAGGTTGTGATGTGACAGGTGGTTGAGATGGAGTTTCCGTAATTTGTTGGTTGAAATTGACCTTGTAAAGCTTTGATCTTGGGATTGTTGTCCTTGTTGTGCTAAATATGATTGTTGCTGCTGATGAAGCTTCTGTATAAGTTGAATCTGACTTTCCGGCATCTGTAACTTTTGACTAAATTGCTGATCGGGAAATTGGGACGGCAACTGGATTTTCTGTTGACCTTGACTGACAGAGATCATCTGTTGTTGTTGTTGTTGCTGCTGTTGTTGTTGAAGTTGAAGAATGTTCTGAGGCTGGATCTGTGACTGAACTTGGTTCTGAGTTAGTGTTTGATTGACCAGATTTTGCCTAATTGTTTGCTGGGTTAAGTCAGTCAATTGTTGTGGCTGCATCATCATCGCTAATGGGTTTGTGGTGGCAGGTTGAGGTAGCTTTTGTTGCTGTTCGAGCTGTGAGGTTGACCGTTGACTATTAAGACTATTAAACTGAAGATTATTCTGAGTAAGCATATGCGGTCCACCATAGTTTTGCAGAACCGGTCCCGCCAAAGGGTTCAAATAACCCTGTTGGATTTGATTGGCCATAGACGGATTTTGCTGCATGTTCATCCATTGGACTAAGCTCAGGCCCGGATCTTTCATGGACATATCTTCGCCAAGCCACGGCATTGTTCTCTTGAATATATTATCAAAATCCGCCGACTCGTCACCTGACATTCCTTGTCTGGGTCGTTTTGTTTGGTAAAAGGGTGGGGTCGGGCAGATGAAAAAGGAGCTGTAATGGGCTCAATCTCCCAGATTGATACACGGTTACGCCTTTCACCAGCAGTTGCCTCATCCCAGCCAACCTACTCAACACCATGAACGGTTAAGCTAATCCAAAATATGGCAACATGAACAATAAATATATACCTGTAGGTTACGCCATTGTGAGTTCTTCCATCTAACACCATCGAGATCACTTATACCAGTGATTGTACCCATATACCTGCAATAAAAGAAATTTCAGTAAAACATCTAAACCACAATATATTAAAAAGAAGGCAAATGTGTTTAAAATATAAAAGTAATAACCTTCTTGTTCCTGATTCTTCAGTCTCGAACATCATCCGGAACCGCATGCCAAGAGATATTTGGTTACTGCAGACTGCTTTATAGTACTTAGCTAATGGAATCACAAATTCTGATGGGCTAGCTCTGTTTTCAAAAATTAATAAATTTGTAATACATATTTGGGTTTGCTCAATTGATTTGTATAGATTGTAATGTTCAAATACTTATACTTTAAAACTAAAGTTACCTTGGATTATAGAACACAGTAAAGGGGCTATTGTTTGCAGCTGCATGGGCAGCAGCAGCTAATACTCCAATATGCATACTATCACTGGACAAAACTGATGATGATAAATTTGCTGGTTGTCGGTTAGCTCGTCTAATACCCAATAGAAGCTGTTGTTTTTCATCCCTGTTATATAGTTATAGTTTAAGCTACCGAGCGTAATTAATGCTTATATCAATATGGCCATGGAATTACCTAATAAACAAGACCGAGTCTCCTGCAAAAAGCCTCTTCCCCTGACGAAGAGACTCCAACCGGTTGTGAGCAAGTGACGTTTTGGTTGCCCTGAAGTTTGAAAAATGACTTGTTTCAATGATGCAAGAAAAAAATTCTATTAAAAAACAGGGAGATCACACCCCAAATGGCGATTGACCAGGTTTTGTCATTTAAGTCTTGATTTCGGTATCTGTTTAATATTTTTTATTACGTATGCTATTGATGGAGGCATGGAGCATCTTGCTCTAAGAAAAAACAGGCTGGACTTACCACGATAGATATGGCGAAACGTCCATGCATTGTCATGTAAATCTCTGGCCACAAGTTCTTGTGCAGGTGGTTGCATTGAAAAATCCTATGGAAAGATTAAAATAATTGGCTGTTATCACATAAAACATAATTTTCTGACTTTTCATTCCACGCCCACACCCCCACCACTAGAGTGACAAAATCAACCCATTTAATTATGAACGGGTCAATTCAGGTGAAGTTTTATCTAAAAATAAAAAGGAAGCAAGTCAAACAGATTAAAGAAGTCCAAAAGTCACCCACGGTCTACTTTCAATTCATAACATCTCCTAAGACATTTTATTCAAAAAGTAATATTATTGACACAATATAATCTTTCTAACCATATCTGAGAAACTATAACATTTGAAAAATTATGGATGATAATTGTTTTCGGTCTACCTGCCACATGCTGATCAGGTTTGACCTGCCCAAAAAATTGTCCTTTTTGACCCATTTTGTCACCTGTACCCCACCCACAAAAGAAAGAAAGAAACTTGCACTCACAAGAGGTGGGAAGATCTTTTCAGCTGCTCGACGAGGAACAGAAAATCCTCCATGAGTGCTTGTATCACTTGCTGTCAAAGTTTTGCAAAAAAACTCTGTTTGTGGCTTGTGTGCTTTCATTGACAAATCTGACCTTAATAATGCTTCTCTATCAAACTGCTAATATATACGAACAATTATGTTTTTTTAAGTCAGTGACCTAAAATGAAAGGCCAGCAAATTACATAACTCCATTAACTCAGGTCCATACGAAGGGACAGGTTGGAGCGTCATCTGAGCATATACTTCATCTGTTCTGTATCAGCCTGAAAAAAAACTATTTTTTTTGTAATAAATTCAGAGTAAATAAATAACATGATACAAAGCCAATTTTAGATCACCATACTTGACACTTCCTCAAAATATCCCAGCTTTGCTAAAAATGTAAAAATTAACATGTATTGTTTCTTTTTGCTGTTTTCACAAGTATACTGGTATTTCTAGAAACGATTTCCTAAAAGTGAGTTGTATCTAAAACAGCAAAACAATTAAGAAGTGGCATACATGCAACGTGACATTGTGAAGGATGCATAACAATTTTGACTGAAGATTTGGATAGCTTGGAATTTGAGCATCCACGTCCTTCTTCATAGATGCAGCAACCTGAAAACATGTATTATAACCAAATATTATTGAGTCAACTACAGAAAGGAAACACTACCAATCTCAAAAATCAACTAAACTTCGTAACCAAAAAAAAACTTCTTTCAACACAATAACTTTAACCTCAAAACTTTGAAATCAGTATTTGTTGGTCATATACAATTGAGTATTGATCACTCTACTAAAATATATTGTTTGACCACTATATTTATGTTCTAACTGCTTATTCATGGTAAGGGAAGTTGACCAACTAGAATGCCTTGCTTTCAGGTAAATTGGTCAAGGTAACATCATTGACCAAGTCTGATAAGCAGGTCCAAATCACTTCCTTTTTGGCTGAAAAGTAGAGTTGCCAAGATGAGTGTGTTTAGTAAAGGGTCAAAACAGGTTTGGCTTCAAACGAGCATCTTTTAGTGTGACTAAAACAGTGCATATTTTATCAATAATGTTTCGACTATCGGTCAAGATACAAAATAACGTACAATTGGAATCTTATGAACCAAAGCAAAATTAGTTCAGAGTGATCATGCAAAGGTAAATAAGGTATAAGACACCCTTCAACTGAATTTTTTTGGACCAAATACAAGGGTATCAATAATTTGGAACAATAGTGGGCAATTAGGTCATTTGAGCTAGGAGATGATAGTGACCCTGCAGAAATTGAATTTCAGTAGGAAATGGCAAGTGGGTCCTGAAGAAAGCATATCATATAATATTTTTGCAGTTTTTGCATCATAAAGGCCAAAAGAAATCAAGACTTCCACTAGCTGAACTTATGGCAGTAAAGACTAAGAGAACTTGCAGAGAAGATAGTTCCATCTCACCAACCATCACCATATCATGTGCATTTTAGCAGATCTAGCATTAATTTCAACAATACTTCACTACCCATTCGTAATAATAATAGAAAATTAATGTTTATCTGTAAAAATATAGATTCCTTTAACGGTTTACCCTGTTCTATTATATTTTTATAGGGTTTGTCTAACGTAAGGAGCATTTAATGAACATAAATCTCTGTTTACAAATGTTAGTTTGTATCTGTTATCTCCTAATTTTTTTGTTTTCACCAAATTTACATTTGATTTAACTGAAAAAGAATTTAGTTGGAGTAACAATGGACAAGAGCATAAGTTATTAAATAAAAAGACTTAGGAGATCATCTAAATACTGTAAATTCTCCATAACATGTGACAGACAAAGTAGACAGTCTTAAAGTAGGCAAACCCCTTATTTTATCACCAGTTTATATTATGTGTCTACTACCTCCCATGTCTTACTTTCAGGCCAAAATTGACATTTTTTTACTGGTGCTACATGATACTTCGCCAAGGGCAAACTCATCACTTCCTTCTCTACTTTTGGCTGTAAAAGTAGCTTGATGTGAAAAATTATCAAGTAGCTACAGTATTTGATTCAGCTTCAACAAATTTTATTCAATGATACAAAACTACAAAGTGTGAGGTGATTTATCAACCATTTTATGTAACTGAGATTTACTTGAGATTGAAAGGATCTCAAGGTAACCTACAATACAGTTATACAGGATAGGTGATGTGGAGTACAGTAGTACACACTCATATACCCACACACAGCAAATAGCAAGGTTTTACCTGAATTTAACTACTTTTCAAGTTAATCAACTACTTGCTATCCGACAAACTGAAAAACCATCAAGAAGGGTTTTCTCGTCAAACATCTTGCCTTTTATCGCCAAAGGTTGTGTGGCTTCATTTTATATAAAAAATACAAATTAGACAAGGTTCAATCTTATCAAAGGTTAAGCAACATACATAACAATCTGCCGTGTTGTGCTCTCCTATACTTGGCTTAATCAAAGTGGAATGGTGGATTTGTGGATTATGCCAAAGTAAAGTTTGTGATACCCAAACAAATTAAGGGACGAATTGTTTCTTTTGCAAAGTGTTCATTAAACAAGATCCATAAGAACTATCAATCATCCAAGTTTGATCCTTACTGGATGATTCTCTACCCTCCTTTTTTCAAACACAAACTGATATCAATCTCATTTACCTCATTTATAACCCCTAAAATAGTTGTACCGTACATCTGCTAAACCAAAATGCTTATACGCTCAAGTATCATCCTCCACGCCACAAATTTATAATATCAATAGTAAATTCAATTTCCAAACAAATACCGCTTAGACTAATTGTACCTCATGCATTAAAACGTGTTCAGCTCTTCCTTCACAGGGTATCAATTGATACCGAAGGAAGTATCAACTATCAAGTATCTTCCTCAATTGAGACTTTAACAGAATCACTAATAAAATAGAAAACGATGTAAACCTAGAAAAACTGTTACAGATTCGGCGCACGTTAGCCTGCATCGGCACAAGATAGCAACAAAAGTTAACAAAAGCTAACCTGCTCGCTGTGCCCTTGAGGAAAAAAACCACGTGTGTTCCGGCCACCGGTAAGTTGACCAGAGGTCCGGCGCACGCTTGCCATAGCTCCGGATTTATTATCCTATTCTTCTCTCCACCTGCTTCACAAACACGAAAGTGAATAATCTATTAAAGTGATTACGATTCAAAAGGAACTTTACGCACTTCTCACATGAAATCCATCAAACTTTTACAAAATTTCACGAATAACTACTGAAATTCCTATGAAGATATTCATAAACTCATACTCTCATAGTTACAAGATGAGAAGAGAACATATTAAGCTCACCTTCACCGGAATTCGCCGATAACATCGATCCGGAACCGTTCACCGTCATCTTCATTGCTCGTACGTACTCCAAATCACCGATCAACGCTACCTCACACTAATCAACTACAACCGCCGGAGATTCATCGGAGTTTATACTGTATTCACTATAATCACTATAATCAATCAATCAATCAATCAGATGATCAGATCAAATCGATGTTTGACTGTACGGACTTGCTATTCCAGCTGCGAGAACGACTGTTGGAACAAAACGCCCAAAATAGACCACCGGCGGTGTACTCCGGCGTATATTCCGGCGACTTTCGCCGGAAACAGAAAGCAAATAGACAAAATAATATTTAAGTATGAAACAGAGATGCCGGAAAAGGTGGAGGGGGACAATATGAAGACCGGAGACACTTTAATAAAGGAGAGATTGCTGAGTATTGCAGAGACCAAATGCTGCACATGTGCCCTTCTTCTCTCTCTTGAACACAGTGTTTCTCTCTCTAGAAACTTTTTGTATGTATCTTAATCTATATGTTTCTCTCTCTAAATGGAGGTGTATGTATAGGTGTATGTATAGGTTTCTCTCTCCTCTGTGTCTGAAAACAATCTTTCTTTCTCTCTCTACTCTGCCAGAGAAAGGGGGAGGGGGGCCTCTCAAGGTTGACCACAGGAGGTTATTTTAGTGATGTGGGGTTTAACTATGGTTGTGTTAATCACATTGGTTGGTTAAATAATTGTTCGTTACCGGGAACTCATGGAGACAAACTTATGTACTAGCTTCTATCAGGGGACGTGCAAGTTTAATGTCACATGATTTCATCTTGAGTAATGAAAATGATCAGGTGGGTTAGTGATTTGTTAGTGATTCAATTATCGTCCAAAAATAATAATAATTATTATAAATAATACATGTTTGTTAATATTACCAAAAGGGAGGTGTAATGTTGTGTTATACTTTTTAAACACAAACTAGTAGTAAGCTCGTCGCATTGCGGTGGGGGCGTAAAACCATACCAAGTAATACTAATATCATATTACCATCAGTGATCATCAATAACAGAAAAACTTATTTAAAAAATAAATAAATACAAAAGAGATAAAATAAAACGAAAAGTAGACGTAAAAACGTTGAACTATGCACGTGACATGTAAAACATTAAAACAATAAGTAAGTCGTTCTAGGACCCCGACGTTACGACGGAGATGTTAAAGAGAAAAATATAAATGTATCAACGTTAAACCACACGTGCACGTTATGACATGTTAACTCTCAAAATTTAGACCGTAAATCAAAAATTCTTTAAAACATGAATATAATTAGGGACTAAAGTTAAAAATGAAAATTTTTAAAGGTTAAATTATAAAATATATAAAAGTATTGGTTTAAAACAAAAAGTTAAAAGAAAATAAAATATATGTACGATCTTTATGCACTTTGTACATCTAATACATCTTTAAGTTGATAATTTTAATATTTAAATTCCTAATTATTAAAGAAATAATCTTTTAGGTTTAGTGTAGTAGTGTTTTTGCGACATATTGTTTATATGTGGACGGCCGAGAAATCAAACCTTGCATGGTGAAGTTTTGTTGTGTTATTTCAAGTATAGGCCGCTTCAATTTAAAGCGTTGTTGAATGGTTATTTAACTAAAAAAATTGTTTTAAAAATACTAATAAACATACTCTATAAATACAGGTTAAAGTGTTTTTGTTCGCTCACATATCACTCGTATTATATTTCACTCTAAACAATTGTTACCATGTTATCATCTGCGAATGGGTAAAATGATTATAGAAATAGTACTAATGCTAGATAATAAAGTTGAGAGTTCACAGTGACAATAACAAAATCAAGGTCTTACATACACAAAAATCGTGAAGAACCACACGATCATCTTTGGATTACTACTTATTTTTTAGACGAGGACTAGACCCAACGTACACTCTCAGAATGTTCTAACACATTTTCTAATGAGCTGACCACTCTTTGTATGAATAGTTAAAAATTAATAAAATCAACGAGCAAGAATTGTATATATATACTAATTACCAATTTAGTTATGTATAATTAGTTGTATCATATGTTAAATTTGTGCCCACATTACTTTTTGTTCTTTTTTGTAATCTTTAACTTTTTGTTTTAAGTTTTTAACCCAATACTTTGACTTGTTATACAATTTATCTCCGATATTTATATACTTTCAATTTTGTTCTGTTATACTTTTCATATTTCAAAAAATATTACGTTTTACATTTCGGTCCAAATTTTACGAGTTAACACGCCGTAGCGTATGTGTGTCCTATATCGACTTACAAACTGTTTTAGATGTTTTACGTTTCGTTTGCGTGGTTCAATGTTTTACATCTACTTTTCATTCGGTTTTATATCTTTTGTTTTTAATTTCTTTTTTAATACAAGCTATTTTCACGTCTACTTGAAATGTTTTTCCGCCCCGCTGCAACGCGGAGAGCTTAATACTAATTAGAGGCTAATATTTACGTATTAGTGTATTACATAATCAAGATACGTGTGACAATCTTCGGAATGATTTGGTGGATTATGTCTTCTGAACTCGGGGACCCATTTGAAGACTAAGGTTGGTTATTTATTTACTTTTATTTTTTTTATGTATTTTGTGTTCTTATATTTGTATTGGAAAAATGAAAAAAAAATAAATTTTGAGTGAGGAATGACTAGGTGAAAGGAAACAACTTCGACGAATAAAAGAAGTGAAAGGTTATAATGTGGTGTTGAGTGGATTAAAATATCCGATTGTAAAAAGAAAAAAAAAACTATGAATGATATTATAAGGTGGACGGAGTAGAAGTCGTGTAACCCCCAAGTACAACACCCTACATTCCCTCTTGCATTGGGGAATGGTGTTTTTGCTCGTTCCGCTTCTTTCATCATATATATCTTATCATTGTTTTAGTTGTAGCTTCAATTATGTTTAGTTATTCTGTTTTGTTGTTGATTTTGCGAGAACAAAAGATGTTGGTTGTATTCTCAGTAAGTGCTTGTTGGGGTACCAAATGTTTAAATTGAAGATCATGAAACAAAAATTTTGACAATATTAAAGACAAGTAGCATGTATTTTGAATTCTTAATGAAAAATGATCATATACCACATAGAGCTCCTTACACACTCAAGTCACTAGATGTATTCATTTATCTAAAATAAAGTCACTATATATACACAAACTACAAGATTATATCATCAATTTAATAGTTGGTGCGTGTTAAAGTAATCAATGTCAACAGAGATTAATATGAAGGCTAACATGAAGTCAATCCATCACAAGTAAGTGATAGTTAAGGTTTTATGATGAGAATTTTAAGTTGTGATCACTACCATACTAATGAAAGAAAATTACAAGGTGATCACTATATTATATTATATAAAAGTGATCATTATCATGGACTAGTGACAGATAGAAGATGATCATTTACTTTATTTAGTGATACATTTGTGTTCCAGTGACCCCAATCATTTTAGGGAGACAATTAGTGAAGACAAATATTGTTAGAAGACAAAGGAGAAACTGTAAGGTTGTTAAAATTATTCACTCGAACATTTATTAACCAATTGTATTTATTTTCCTAAATTCTTTACACACTTATGTTATATGTTCTAGCATGCAATAACAAGCGATCTTCCACACTTTGGCATTTGAACATAAAATAAACATTAAATGTTTAAGAAACATATATACACCCTTCTTATTTACTATGGTACCGTCTTGTCATCTCATTACCATTTCAACCCGCCCCATTCATCCCCATATGTGTTTCCTTAAACCATATTGTTAAATAGATAAATATAAGTAACGTGACAAATGAATTATGAAGCAGGTAAAAATGGAAGAGGGATCGAGTGAGTTTAACACAACTCTTTCTTGTATTTTATAACTTTTTTAGGCATGCATCATATGTCGGTTACAGTAACCTTCTTATTAATAAGAACATGATAAAAATGGTTATTTTTTTGTTATTCATCAGTTACTTTGAAGGAAAATCAAGCATATGATCATGAAATAGGTAGATCATTGTTTTTTTTTTCTATTTTGCTCGCGTAATAGGCTTTGATCAATTCATTGTATGGTTAAAATCTCGTGAATGGGCATTAATGTATTAACTTTTTATTGTGATTATGGTTTGTTCGTAAGCTCAATCACATGAGTGATTATGTACAACATTCTTTTCATATCATATGTAAAACGGTGGGGTACACACCTAATCTAATGCAAGGTTTAGAATGGTCGAGTCTTCTTGCACTCTTAATAACCAAAGATTGCATGATCATTGTATTATGATATTACTGAAAAAAACAAGATATTAATATATATTTTCATTCTACCTTTGTAAACGATTGTGTACAATTTGCCAATGATTATGTCTCCATAATTTTATGATATGTAAAGAAAACAAATGGTGGCGTTTTGTAATTGACATGACGAGGACAACACTAAACCAGCCACTATAAATTACATAGAAAGACAACCTAGTACATTTCAAATTTGATCAACCAACGTGTCTTTCAGTCTTTCACTTTTAGTGGTTAAAATATAACAAACCATTAATTATGAAACAATAAATGATGTGATTGAAAAGTAATAAGTAATTATTTAAAGTTTTTTTAAACAATTCACACACACAACTAGCCTATTATTGTTATACTTCGTATTTTATCATAGGACCCCGCCTGTGAATGTAAGGCCCTACAAATATATTCACATCCAAAAGACAAAGATAGAAAATCAGTTTAAAAAGATGCTATTAAATAACTAGTTCTCACGATAAGTGTGACTTTTTAAACTTTCTAATTCATAATTTAGTGTTTCACTCAAACCCTCAACCTGTAAGGTAGCGGGCATCACTTAACAGAAAAAATAATCTTAGATTAAATGTCATTTGATAAGTGATTTTTAAGAGATATGTCAATAAAAATGGTTTAAAAGGTAAATGGCTTTTAATTCCTTGATTTTCAAAACACGAAACCCTCTCAAGTATTTTTAGTTGTCTTAATTTTCTATATAAGAAATCACTATAATAAAATACAATAAGTTAAATGCTATATCCTAAATATACCATCATCCTTTTAAACGATTGGTTACTTTAACTTTCTTTTTTTGGATTCTTTATCCCATTAATAATAAACACAAAGTTTTTATTTTTATTTTTATTTATTAGAACTATCGCTACCTATAATCTAATGATTTCCACACGAGTGACTTAAAATCCTCCAAATTAGATTTTATTCTCTCTCATCCGTCTCACAATCTCTCATATTTCATGTCTGTTATTTATGTGGAACTTCATCTCAATAAAAATCAAAATCCTTACTTTTTCTCTTCCACCTTAACGCCAACTCATCCAAAAACGTCCTCAAAGACATCGATTGCAAGTCTTAGTAATCAAAATGAAAAACTATTACTGAGGAAAGAAATTACATAAACTTAAAGTAGCTACTCTTTTATTTAATTCTCGTGTGAAGCTAATCCATTCATTCATTCACAATCTAAATCAAATAGGAATTGTACTAGTTTAAAAGATAAAATGATTTCTTCATTTTTAATTAATTTACATATATTTTTTCTTTTCTTTCTTCCTTGTAAAAAGTCATGTAAACATGTCCAAGTCATTTAACTATAGTTACGTTTGTACATGTTTATAATATACGAACACATATAAACTTATTTGCATGTACATATGCATATATTAATCTAAAGAAAATACATAATCATGATGTATTTTAATAATGTTAGAATTTTAGATAAATACACAAACAAATACATATTATTTATCATTTTGTTTGAATTCTCTCCTATGTAATATATATTACACACGTACACATACGTGTGCACACACATAATCGCATTCGATACATAATGAATTTTAAATAAAGAATTACAAGATTATTTAAACAATTTTACTTGATGTATAGAAGACATTCCCATGCAATATAAGAGCAAACAAAAACAATGAAATGTTATCCTATACATCACATCCAAATTAACAGGTATAAACATATATTCAATTCTCAAATTTCTCAATTCAAAGTTAGTTTCATACGTAGCATCGTTATCTATTTTATACACATAAACATGTATAATCAAGAATCTTGATTTTTATAATGCAAGAAGTTTTATTATTATAATATTTACTAAAAGTGACTTATGATTTGTCCACCAATACCACCTAATCATTTCCGGGTTTTGATGCCGAACTAATCCACATGGGTAGTGGTGGTTTATATGATAATTACTTCGATCACTATCACATCGATTCTCTTTTCAAAATACTTTTCGATAACAAACTCTTCCACTAATTTTTTGTTTCATTATTGATTTAGAAACTAATATCTAAATGCTTAAAGATTATATAAATAAAGTTAAATGACACAAATTAACTTTATTTTCACCTTCATCTCAAATAGATGCAAATAATGACTATGTGTTCAATTTTTTGTTTGAACTAGTACCCAAACTCGAAATTGAAGATAATTGTTATTCTTTTTATATACAAATTAAAAAAATTAACAGTAAATACATATATCCTCCGTGAGTAGTGTAATGTTTTAATTTTTTTAAGACTAAGTTATTATATACTTCTACTGACCACATATACGTACACCTTGTGAAGTTTGAACTCTTGACCTCTTATAGATGAAAACCATTTTTTCACGGTAAAAATTTTAACTGATTGATGTCTTTTTTTAGATGAGCTCACACATACAACTAATCTATTTATAATTCTAATTTGCAATTCACCGTGAACTCAAATCATTGACCTCTAGAAATGAGACACTATTTAACACATGCGAATAACATTAGGGTGACTTTTTATAAGTAATAGATATTGTTTACTACGATTGAATGTGCTACGTGCTGTTTAAAACAAATTTAATATGCTACGTATATTCTTCCTTTTATGACCCTAAAAAGGTTAGAGTAGGTGTGGACAAACATATAATTGGGGGTACTATTAACTATCATTAATTCATCAATAATAAGTTTCATATTTAGATGAAAAATATAGATGTAGGTATTCTGCTTTAATGACATGAAGTGATTGGTTTAAGCTTGGATTTTTAAAGTTTTAGTTTTAAATCTGATTTAAAATGGTTTTTCACCATGGTAGATTCCTGTGTTTATAGTGTTTTTGAATGAGTTAAGAGTGTAATGTTAAATTGAGTAGAATGGTTGACACCTGTCTTAGAGAGGCTAACTCGTATGGTAAGTATAGTTTCAAATGCCGCTAAAAGAAGATGATAAAGTATACATACATTCGGGTGTGCACTAAAATTCATGATAACGTAAGAAACTAGTCGTCATTTGTAACAAGGGTGAAGGGTAACATGCTCAACAAAATCATAAAAGTCTAGGTCGTTAAGTTATTATTCTATCACATTATTAGAAGGGCTAAAGTATCTTGTACTTGATGGCTGCCAAACGGGCTACCGACGCATCTGGTATAACATGTTTCTTAATACAAAATATTAAAATATAGCAATATAAGACTTGAATCGAATAAAGAAAGGTTGAATAATATAATTTTCAAGAAAGTAGTAACGTATAAGAAAGTTAAATTGTTTAGAAAAATAATATAACAAGAAAAAAGTCACAATTCTTATCAATGGTTCCAAACTCTAACGTCTTTTTCTAGGCTTATGAACCTTTTTAGTAGTGTGTATATAGTGAATTAAATACAAAGGGGACTTAACGTGCTAAAGGTACGAAGGATTATAGGTTGTTGATCTAGTAAATCAGTGGCAGAACTTGAAGTATAGGGGGGCCGAAAGTCACAGGACCCAAATTAGAGGTCGAATCCAATACGTATAAAACTTTTTGGATATAATACGTATAAATTTCCACTTCAGGGTGAAAACAGGGGTCCCCCTCCGCGCGGGTCCTAATAAATCTTCACCATGTATGAAAAGATTCATTTTCTTTCATGAAATTGAGGAGTCTAGAGGGGTAATATTAGAATAACATATCATTGTTGATATTTTAAAGAAAATTTTGAACACATATAACTTCTTCTTCACATCATTTTTTATAGATCAACACCATGAAAATCAACCATCTTAATCTCTTAAAATTTAAGTAATGTTTTACTATATTATTTTCGAAAATATTGACTTGTACAAAAAGTGTATACGTGCGTATAACGTCGTAAGTTAATGTGCGTAATTATAAATGCATATGCGTAATTAGAAAAAAGTTAGTTGCATAGTTATTAACTTATTATATATACGCTACTTAACTGATTGCGTAGTTATTTTATATATGTTACGTAACATTTGTGTGTTGTGAATTATATATAGGGATTTTTACACATTGTAGGTTAAGAATGTCACATTTTTTGTTAATTTGATTTACCCAAAGTTCAAATGAATTAACCAAACCCTCAATTGGATTATTCGATTGTGCAGATGTATATTATACAATTAGGTTAGCGACTAATTCTGTTAAAAACTATATAACTAAAAACCGATAGACTAACCAAAACAGTTTATATATGTTGGTGCATATATGGATTGATTGTAAAAGTTATAAGAGTAACTTTGGAAAATGCTTATCTGGAAAGAAAAGAAACACAATAAATCCTTGTTATTTAGCCAAAAAAATGTGATAAATCACGTTTAGCATATAAAAAGAGTTATTAAATGGTTGTGCTCAAGTTAAGCTATTTTTTATACTTGTTGCAACTCTTTATCTTGTCATGTTAATAATATCTTCTATGTTTCACACTAAAACATACCATTGGTCTGTTGTTTTCGATAAGATACAAAATGTTTCAATAAACAATGTTTTCGAAACATATTTATAAAATCATTATTATTTGTAACCTAACCCTAGAACTTAAAAAACATAGCATGTGTTTTTGTCATGCATTCATTTAAGGAAGAATTAATAATTTACAATTTGATTATACATTAACATATTTCCTCATTACTAACATCACCATGTGCATTGAATTATAGGATGCAACTTGATACAGTGTTGATGGACTCATTTTATATGTATATTAATTTGAAAATTAATTTTTTTAAAAGACAATTATAGTGATAAAATCAAGTGAAAAAAATATTTTTCTAGAAATATATTATCCAAACTCTTTATATATCATTAAGGAGATTTTTAGTAGTGTTAGTAAAATCATATAATATTATTCTTTATTTTACATTGACATTTCTTTCTTAATAAAGTTAATATTGATACACGAGGTCTCCATATATTAATACGATCGACACAGACAACTACATTGGCCATACATATATCCATGTTTGTTATCCTTCTGGATAACATCGTATTTAGGTTGTAATTTAGGTTGATATCGCCGTCCTTTTCCCCATCAACACCGTTAATAGTTTCGTCAAAATTTATTATTTTGTACACACATCAAAATAAAAGGTCACATTATACTATTCAACTACTTAAAAAATGAAAAACTTTCATTATCAAATAGAAATGAACTAGTTGTCAAATTGATCCATCATCTTTCTTTAGTGTTAATGGTGACGTTTGTGACTGAAAAAAAACAATGGATATGAAAGAGTGGAAGCTCGAAAACAACAATGTCAAGTACATGTCATCTAATGTAACATAAAGAATCCTTAACCATCATACGCGTTGGGCGAAAATAAGAATTACAACACACAACGTCTATAAGCATGATTAAATAAAATCTAAACCCATGTGTTGATTGCAACAACTAAAGGCTACATCAATTAGCTAAATCCATCAATGTATAATAAATAGAAACAAAGACCCAACATTAATCCTACATTAGGAAACCTTCAATAACAAGCTTCCAACATGTTTTGGCCTAAAAAGGTCCCCAATGTAGTTAGCAGAATGTTTCAATAATTCAAACAGTTAAAAGTAACATATTTAAGGTATGCAAAAATATATATTTTATAAAAAGGTGTAACATTAATACACTTATATTTTCATATAATTGATGTTTTTTTCGTTACATGTAAAATAACACCATGCTTTAAGTTAACTTACATACATAATAATATAATCATGCAATTATATATTCTATTGTGATTTGTCTTAGCAAAAAAAGATTATTAAAACAATTACAAGTATAGATGGTGTCGTTTTATCAAATATATTATATACACACACAATGATATATAGAAATAACTTCAATCAATTTTTTATAACCACTAATTTTTAGCAACATTCTTTAATTTTAAAAATGGCCCTATCAAGTATTTAGAACGGGGTCATTGTGTCCCGTGAAAGGTCCACACATTTTATAGTAGACCCCTTTTGGGTCACCTTAATAATTGAATTTGTTTTTATATTACTATATAAAATCAATCTATATATTTCTTTTGACCTTTTAGACTCGAATATCTGGTAGTTTGATTCTCGTGAAGAATTTCCTTGAAAGAATTTTTGTTGAATATTGTGTGTGTACTTTCTGAAATAAAGGTGTTCACAATGTTATATCAACATTAGAGGAGGCCTTTGAATATAAAAAAACAATTTTAAATAGACTCATAATGTTATTTTTACTATGCATGTATGTTAGATATAACCATACCCAAATTAGCAATACTTATATTATACGTACGAGTTCAATACAATTAATGTTTACTCATCATATACCCTAAATCTATCTGTCGTAGGTTTTAAATTAACCTTTTTTGTTACCTCAACAACTAATAGCTTAACTCAAACAAGGTAGAATAAAGTTTTAGCTTGACTAATTCAATAAACACTCGCCTAGTCGCCTTGTTAGGTGTTAAGACCTGCCTTAATCGGCATTAAGTTTTTCAAAGGCTGAGCATGATTTACGAGCCCATGGACATAGACGAATGAACAGTCCTAGATAGTGCACGGTGCACTTGACCCGTATACGTACATCTCTAATTACACACAATACATACATTCAAACAGAGTTGTATAACTCGTTCTTTTTCTCAAATCGGTTATGACTAGATCAACAAAAGTTAAAGCCAGTTCTTGTAGAACCGGTTTATGAAAAGGACAATAATCAATTTGGTCCGCGTCACTTCCTTTTATTGAGTGGTTTGATTCAACCATAATCGGTTTCTAACATCTGGTTTATACCAGTTCCGGTTGGTTTGATGTTCTGATTCATTAACTGGTTTTTTTTACACCTCTACGTATGAAAGAAATGATGTTGGATGGCCGACATTGGAAATCACGATGGCCCATTAAAGATCCTTTCTTGTTATATTTGTGAAGTAGTGGCTGTTTGCCTAATTTTATAAGCTTTATTGCAATTTAGCCTCCTAAGTTTAAGGCATTGATAAATTTGACCCTATGTATTTGAAAGTTGCGACTAATGGAATATGTTTGCGTAGTTCTTACCTAAATGTAATATATTTGATTCCGTTTGCCATTTAGGCATGTTAAGTGGTTAACGTTTGTTTAAAACAACTAGACAACTTAAATTAGAACCTTACACTTATACCGTCATGTAAATTACCATAAATATATGAACAAACATGATTTTTAGTAGGTTCTAATTCTTAACACGACAATAAATGTGAACCTGACATAAAAATAGGTGGACTTCGGGTTGGGTCTAAACGGTTCGGGTTGAAAAGTAGTTGACCCTCTTGACTTGTTTTGTGTAATGGTTGGATGTAAATAAATAGGTCGATCCATCTTCTTATTTAATACTATACTTAAAAATACAAGTATAAATTTTACAGAAAGCGACCAGTACATTTACTAATCGGTTTAACTTGGTTTCAACTTTATTGCAACCCACCAACCCGTTCACAACTTATTACAACTTGCTTAGCCATTTCGACCAGCTTAGATAAATGGGTTGCGCTTGTCATGTTCGTGTTATATGGTTTTAAGTGTGTTCAACTTAGAGGTGACATGTGTAACATGAATAGATATGCATGTCGTGTTCATGTTCATTAGTTGACCAACCAACATGTTGGCTAGAAACATCCAATCCATCAATAAATATACGTGTTGTGTTCGCGTCCTAATATTCATTACGTTTCTAAAGTTCTTCTCTAAATATATTTTTTTATTGATATGACACCACGTTTGGTTTCTATAAGGATCTAAATGAGACTTTTGTAGGTAATCAATGGTGAATTGAAGAGCATCACATTCTCATCCTTGTGGAACCACAAACCACAAGAAGATTGATTGAAATGAAAGGAGGCCACACAAGCACAAACAAGGTAGAGAGGGGATATCATATCATCATTGTATGAGAATTGAAGATAAACCAAAATAAGCTTTAAATGTGTTATGGACTTCAAATTCACGCGTATATATAAACAATACGTGGTTTTATACAATAAATTATGACTATGCATACGTATGCTTCTACCGACATAAGATTATAGTAGGAAGACGGTCACAACCAATACAATTATACGTTTTAAATTGAAAAAGTAAATATGAATAATAATTATAAAAAAGTTTAAATTTATTGGATATATGAAGACAACCAATTATGGATGCATACACCTCCAAAACAAGACAACTCATGTTGTAAGTAGGGTACCCTATGTGCATTATGGCATACTCTTGGTGGCATCGATATCATATATTTATTGTTCGTTGATGCACCCATAAATTTCTCAATAAACTTTACGAAAAAACGTTATTTTGTTTCTTCTTACATCTAATCTAGTTTGTGAGATTCGAACTCACATCAATTTAATGGAGATAGACACCATTGTGGAAGTTGATTTGTAGCAACCGCTGTCACCACCCTCGTTTGCGCATTGTGCCACTGACGATGACCATCTTTTTCCTGAATATTTTTTCAACACGAGTACGTGTATAAATTTAATTTGATATACAAATGATATGTTAAACTGTAGTCTTATATAACAAAAAACACAAATATGTATTTGTTTTACAATTTGGTTTGGATCCATAATGGTTCCAAGCATACACCACATCCGTACCAAAAGCCATTAAGATTGGTTCAGTTTGGTTATTTCTGTCTCCAATCTAACACGCACCAATAATTCTTAACTATTGCTTATTTTTGTTCTATTTTTTTGGTCTATATATATTTATCAAAAGTTATTTTATCTTTTGGAGTTTTGTATATATAATTTTTAGTTACTTATCAAATCAACAAAAGTTTCTTTAAGATGGTGTAATTCATATGAGAGTAGGGCTGTAAACGAGCCGAGCCGAGACAGGATGGGTTCGAGCTCGAGCTCGAAGCTTATCGAGCCGAGCCGAGCCGGCTCGGAAATTTTAGCGAGCTCAAAACACCGGCTCGAGTTCGGCTCGTGAAAAGTTCGAGCCAGCTCGTGGCTCGTTCGAGCCGGCTCGATTTAAATATATATATTTTTAATTTTTCACATTAATTTATATGAAAACACAAAAAATATATATTAGGTTTTTACATTTTATTGGGTACTCTGTACATATGAGAACAAAGATTATTCTTTTGAATATAAACAATTTACTATCAAGTTATATATTTTTAAACAAAATACTTAATGTTTTTAAAATATCTATTTTTATTTTTAAGAAAATAATTTTAAAATCCTAATATAAAAATAATAATCATAATAATAGTAGTAGTAATAATAATAATAATAGTAATTATACTACATAAATATATATATACATATATTATATGCACCGAGCCACGAGCCGAGCCAACGAACCGAGTCACGAGCCGAGCTCGAATCGAGCTAACCCTGGCTCGAGTTCGGCTTGTTTAGAATTCGAGCTTTTTTCGAGTCGAGCTTTTCTCGAACTTTTTTCGAGCGAACTTCGAACGAACTTCGAACTACGAAATTTTTATAGAGCAATGCATGAGAGTTACATATCCCTGACAGGAGGCCTAATTCTAACCAAAGTGGTCCCTCTTCATTGGTTTCAATGCCCTTTAGTGATGTACTTTTTTGGGACCATGTTTTATATTTACATTTTTTGTTGCTATCATATTCAATTTTTAATCATCCAAAGACATAATATTCCAAAAATGCTACTTTTTAAGCAATAAAATGATAAAAGTATTAAGAACCTTAAAAAGAATTTAGGCTTGATATACCAATCAAGTCAGCCCGTTCATGAATATATGACAAAAACGTGTAATGGTGACTTATCAGACGCATGAGACTATCTGATACACGAATGTGATCCTATTTATAATAAACCATCATTCATATCCATTCATTTATACATTCATATCCATTTATTTATATATGTATCGTCTTAAGTTATTCTTATTTATGATTGTTCTGGAAAGAAAGCAAACCAAAAAGGAAATGTAAAATCTAAAACATGTCGAAAGAGTCAAAGTTGTCAAAAGTGTTATATTAATGCGTGCATCAACATATGATTTACTCAAACAATTATGTTGTTGTTGTCATGATATGCTTTTCAAGTATACTTCACTTGATATCCATAAAACTGGTAACATACTTTAAGACAAAAAAACAAACATATCAATCTAATAACAATTACTATTAATATTACTTCTCTAATTATTATATTAAAATTTTTATACATAAATCGTAAAACCATTTATATACCTAATATAAGTTTTGTTGTTATCACAGTGAAAAAGTAAAATAATATGAATAAGAATAAGAAATAATCAAGATTCAAGGGAACCCAAATACCCAACAATGTCACAGAAATAGCATGCCCTGCTTTTGAGCCATAGTCTCTAACCCAAGCCCATGTTGACTTTTTAATATTCTAAAACTTAAACTCGTTAAGGATATACACAGGCCCATGTTGACTATTTTTTCGACTTCAAAGGTAAGCCCTAATATCACACACATATTGAAGAGTTGACATCAATATGGACCCTAATTGTTCGTTTGTCATTCTATTTTATCCAACCCCCCAAACCCCACCATCATAGATGAAAAAACCAGTTTGAAACAGAATCGTCACCTGCTGAACCATTATCTATAGGAACCGGTTTGGAAACGAGATAAATCGTAGGTTCCTAAGTGGTTTGTAACATAATTCCGTAGTAAGGCAATGGTTCAAAATCATAACTAAACTGGTCAAATATCATTCAACCCATAAAAATGATCCAAAATTAGTTAACAACCTAAACCGAACCCGTTTTATTCAAACTGATTTTGATTTAGAACTGATAACTATATGAACTAGCTTATATAAAAAATAGTTTTATGCACTTCTACCCATCATATCCTCATATCATAGGACTTTTTTGTTGCGTCACGTAGCCTACACACTTTTAAAAGAAAGAAATCATGCCCATGGCACCACATAAGTATAACATAACTATTAGAATCTCTTATGTTCTAATATTATTAGGTAACTTTTTGGTAAACATTAGTCATAAGATCATATTTCTCCGGACCTTTGCCAACCAGACCAAACAACTATGTCGTTTTGTAGAAATGCACCAAAAACTCGTAAAAATTTCAATTCAAATACTCCTATAAATCATCAAAATATATCAAACACTTTGTAGGTGATGTTTATATGGCCACATTTTACTTACATCATTATTTTCAATGACAATCAATACAAAGTAAGCAAAATAGAGTCTACTTGGTTTAAAATATTAAATCTAGTCATATCAGCTTGTGAACATCCTAAGCATGTTTAGAGTAAGTTTCACAAAAATACTCGGTCAAATAACTACACTTTATAAAAACAAGAAATCAAAGTGGTTAGGTTGGGTGGATTAGTAGAGCCAGCCGCTTTAACTGGCAAAAATGAAAACTTCAAGGGCGACAACTTAAAAATCACGACAAGTAACAACATATAAAAACATTGATCCTCAGCCCAAGTAGTCTCTCAATCCAAATGTGTTCCTAAGTTAACATTCAAAGGTTAGAAATGCTATTGCTGAAAACTTCAAGGCTCCTAATTGTTTTATTAACAATTAGGTTATGTTTGGCAAACCTTAAAAAAGTTATTTTGATTTTTTGGAGGGGTAAAAAGACCAAAATACCCCTCGAAATATCACAAAAAATGAAATTTTTAACTTTTGATAATTTTTGGAGGGGTATTTTGGTCTTTCTACCTCTCCAAAAAGTCAAAAGTAACTTTTATAAGTTTTGCCAAACATGCACTCAATCCAAAGTAGGCCCGTTGATTTTATCCGTACTTGATTAACCCGCCCGATCTAATCTCACCCGTACCCGAAGAAACCCGAACCAACAACCCGTTACCCGAACAACCCGAAAACCGATTAAACCAATTCTTATTTAGGTCGGGTTTCGGATAAAATTTCAAACCTCAAAAACCCGAATAACCCGAATAACCCGAATCGATTAACCCAAAATCTGAATAGCCCGATCAACCCGTATTATAATTAAGTAAATTATATGTATACACTTATTTATATTGTCCAAATTGATCAAATTGTTTGTATATAAATATATATTCAAACATATTTTATAAATTATAGAAGTAAACTAATTTAAACCCCCTAGTATTATAAGATTTAAAATGAAAACTTAACAAAATCTACTAATTTGAGTCTATTGTTTAATACTCGAAACTCGAACCGAACAACCCGTTACCCGAACACCCAAAACCGATTAAACCGACTGTTATTCGGTCGGGTTTCGGGTAGAATTTCAACGTTGAAAAACTCTAAGGGAGCGTTTGGTTGGAAGAATGGAATGGAATGAAATGGAATTGAGAAACTAGTATAATTTTTAAGTAAATTTATGTTTAAGTGGGTAATGAAATGTAAAACCCAAACAAATGTTAAACCTCAATTCCTTTGGTTGTGGGATTTTAAAAGAGGGAATTTAAAATCCCACAACCAAGGGAATTGAAGTGAAACATTCATTTGGGTTTTACATTTTATTACTCACTCAAACATAATTTTACTTGAAAATTATACTAATTTTTTAATTTCATTTAATTCCATTTTATTTTTCCAACCAAACGCTTTCTAATTACCTGAACCAATTAACCCGAAACCCTGTTAACTTACCCTATGATCAACACCCCTGATCCAAAGAGTGTTCAATCAACCTTAAAAGCGATGTCAATGGCGGAATCCCTATGGTGAAAGTGACGATGCAAAAGCAATGAGAAGTGGATCAATCGCACTCTTATCAACATCTCTTCCTTCTTACACTTCACCGGCGAACCTCACAACTCTCCGATCATCCACCGTTGTTCGATCAACTTCCGTCGCTGCTCCGCCGTTCACACATCGTCTATCTACTCTACGCAACCTCTCGGTGCCGTTATCTGGCTGTAGAATCAACAGAACTAGTGTTCTTCACAATCCGTTTAACGCTACTGGTGCCCGTGCAATCACTCGTGCTTCAGCTTCAGCTTCATCTTCATCCATGGCGTCTTCGTTTAGCCCTGAGAAAGCTAGGGTTCCTCCGGCGATTGATTTGCCAGTTCCTCCCGTCTCCAAGGTTTCGACCATCTAAAAACTTGTGATTCGTGTGTGTGATATGTATACGAGGCTAGGATTATCCATTTACATATGCAGCTTTTGAATATTCTTATGTGTGTTTTCTTAAAAAGTTTATAGCTATATGTAATTGGGAGTTTTGGGGATATGTTATTGTATTGTCATTGCTTGTGTGCATCTTTTGATTTGTTTCTGATACTTTGAGCTCTGTCTCTCCATTCACTCCATAGTATGTGTGTGCATGTATGCAGTTGGGAAAAGTTTGTGTGATGCACGTGAACATCAATATCTTGCAAATATATGCGAGTGTTTAATTGTTTATATGCTCACCTATTTACAAAATAGAGATAATAACTGTTTGTAAATTTTTTCCTCGTAGATCATTTACAGCTCTCATCCGAGTTGCAGAGTTTTTTTGTCAGGGAATACTTGCATACAATTATGAACTTTAAACTCCATTTGTTTTTTGTTCATTTTAAGTTTGTGCATGCATTTTCATATGATTATTGGAAGTTTGGATTGTTTGGTTATCCTTGTAGCTGTAGTAAACTTCGAATCAATGTGTTTATCTGTGTGGAGAATGCTATTAGGGATTTTGATTTTCCTAGAGGATCTTGTTTTTTTTTTAGAAATGAGTGTTAGGCAGAGTGGTCATCTGGTTATGTTCATCGTCTTGAATAACTTTTATTCTGAAATAGAGTAATCTGACTATTGGGGTCTAACAGTAGTTTCCATACTCCATTTGGATACTTACTGGCATATGTGGTTTTGTGTTTATTACATTTTTCTTCCTTTTGCAGTTCAAGATTGGTCTCTGTCAGTTGTCTGTGACAGCAGACAAGCAGAGAAATATTGCTCATGCTCGTATAGCAATTGAAGATGCTGCTGAAAAGGGTGCCAAGCTTGTTCTTCTGCCTGTAATATTCTATTATGAATTTCTATCTTTCTTTCTTTATGTTCTAATACACAAGTTGTATTCTATTATGAATTTTTACCTCTCTTTGTTTAGTTTTATTTTCTTTTCTAATTAAATTGCTAATTTTGTGATTTCTTATGTCAGGAAATATGGAATAGTCCATATTCAAATGATAGTTTCCCAGTGTATGCTGAGGACATTGATGCTGGAATTGACTCATCTCCTTCCACAGCAATGTTGTCTGAAGCTGCTCGTTCTTTGAAGATCACTATAGTTGGTGGGTCCATACCAGAAAGATGTGGGGACAAGCTGTACAACACATGTTGCGTTTTTGATACGGATGGAAAGCTGAAAGCTAAACACAGAAAGGTACTGTTTTTAGGTAGCCTATGCAAGGCTAAATTTTATAATACTATCATTATCACCCTTGATTGATTCAGGTTATATCTTTAATGGGTTGAAGTGGTTAAATTTTAAAAATTAGCCCAAAGGGAATTGTGGCAGATGGACCAAGAGTTGTCCAAAGCGTACTTTTAACACATATAAATAACTGTATATCAATTTCTTTTTGAAATAACATATACGGATGTCTGGGTGTGTACATATAGTTGTAATTGGCATACCCATCTACTTGTAAAAAAAGTTTAGAATTACTTGGAAAAAGGTTTCAGATCAGCCTAACTCAACTCACCCTGCCCATCTTGCCACCTCTATGTTTTTATTTTACTAATTTAAACATGTCACGTGGAAAGAAAGTTTGATGACCATCATTGGGATTGTGGTCTTAAATAAGAATGATTGTCTATTTGTTTTAGCAGAAATTATTGCCATTATAATACTATACCCAGATAAACTTCTGATTAAGTTGTGGGATATAACTGCATCACAGATACATCTTTTTGATATCAATATTCCTGGAAAGATTGTATTTGAGGAATCAAAAACTCTTACTGCTGGAGAAACTCCTACTGTTGTTGATACAGGTTTGTTTATAATTTTATGCTGAATGTTACACTGTTTGCATCATAGCACTCTGATTTACTTTTGATAAGCTGGAATCACTTACAACATTGATCATATATAAGTTGGGAACTTGGGATACTATTTCTTACATTTGTGAGATTTCTCATTGCAAATATTTTTGCAGATGTTGGACGCATAGGTATAGGTATTTGCTATGACATTCGTTTCCAGGAACTGGCCATGCTTTATGCAGCTAGAGGTTTGTTAAAGCTAACAGTGTATTACTTTTTCATTTAAGTATTTGTTTATTTTGTGTTATCACTTATCATACAATAGCTTCCATATAATTTATCATAACCTAGCATACCAAAATGATCAAACTAGGTTTTTTTTCCCAACATAAAAATCCCACTCCTGCCAGATAGATTGTTAGCAGATTAATGAAATGTAAATTGCTAACAGTAATCATTGTATTCTTCTTAGCAGCACTTTCACTTCTTTAACTGTAAATAACAACAATAAACCAATGAAAATAATAATGTTTAACATGTAGATGATGTATATTGGTGTTGTTTGCATAGCCTTGCAAATACATTTTGAGTAGGTGGTTGTTAACTAGTAGTTTCAATAACATTTTGGTGCGTTATTAATAATTAATCATCAATTGCTTATTAGGTGCTCACCTACTTTGTTATCCTGGGGCATTCAACATGACTACTGGTCCATTGCATTGGGAGTTATTACAAAGGGCAAGGCATGTAGAAATTTTTTACACACATTATCTATATTCTAACAATTAATTATTTATTGGGACTTTTATTGTGATTGACTAAGTGTTCTATTTTTTGCTATGCAGGGCTGTTGATAATCAGGTATGCTACCAACTTCAGTTCGTTATATGGACTGTTATGATATCAAACTTGTCTGTTTGATAAAACCTTATAAAATAGAGTCTAAATTGATTCGTTCAATCGTTCCTATTTGAAATGAAAATTGCTGATAAATTTTTTGAATGGATAATCTGACTAACTATTAGTTACCTTTCTAAGTATCCAGAACTTTTTTAATAATAATAAATTTTGACGAAAAGTTAAGGTTCAATATTAATGATACAAGTGCTTGGTTAAAAAGCGCGCAAGGGGATCCAAGGCGTTTTGGTCCCGTAAGCCGAGGCACCGGCGCACACATACTTGAGGCGCATGTTGATATACAACTAATTAAGCTTTATTTACAACCAAAACTGCACATCCCTCATTTGTTTAACAAACCTATATGACCTGATTATTCGTTTAATTGCTGAATTATTATGTATTTTGTTATAGTTATATGTAGCAACTTGCTCTCCTGCTCGAGATGCTGGATCTGGGTATGTGGCATGGGGCCATTCAACCCTAGTTGGACCAGTAAGTCTGTCATTCTCACTAGTGTTTCGTAGAGCTCTACAAACTACCTAATCGCATGCGGATGAAAGGAATTGTTTATAATAATAATTATTATTATTTTAAAATTTTAACGGAACAAACTTGTGTTATATTTAACAGTTTGGAGAGGTACTGGCAACGACAGAACATGAGGAGGCAACCATCATATCAGAGATTGATTATTCACTACTTGAGCTAAGGAGGTGAGACGTTTACTACAATGTCATAGTAAAAGTTTTAGAAGCCTATCTTCGATATTAATCACATGCTTTTAAATATAATTACATCTCCAGGACAAATCTCCCACTGCAGAAGCAACGTCGTGGTGACCTTTACAGCCTGGTTGATGTTCAAAGGTTAAATTCTCAATGAATGCCTCAGGTATACCATGGGTCCCTGTTTGGTCATTTCAACCCATCAAGTTTATATTCAAAATAGCGTATGTTTGTATACCATCTCTTGCTGAAGAAAACGTTCATTGTAACGTGTTAGTTGTTACATTTGTGTTGGCAATAAAGTCTCGCCTGCTGACTGATAAGGTTGGCTAGTGAAAAGAGAGCCCTTGGGTGGTTGTTTGATGATATCAATTTTTGTTGCGGTCATATAAAGTTGGGTGAGATTTGTTCTATCACCCCTCCCTAGGCTCTACATTAGTTAAAAACTGGAAGGTCAAGACAGGTGATAAGAAGCGAGGTATCGAAACCTGAACTGCTAGTGGTTTGTTGGTGTAGGTCTAGTCGTGGTCTTGACCTGTCATTTTAAGATTAAAATTGGTCCGGGATGTTTTGGACATGGTGATGGGTTTGGGCCGCTGGTTCAACCGTTCTGCTAGTGGTTTGTTGGTGTTAGGCCGGGTCAGAGTATTGACAATGCTAAAATATGTTCAACAAAATAAGTTAGAGAACTAATTTCATCAACATAAATGTTAAAAATCATGCACGACACACAAGTCTACATATTAGCCTGTTTGTAGGATTGCACATTAAGTAGTGTTATATTATATACTATTCGAATCATACTTGAAAAACCTAAAATTCAAATTATATACTTTGAAAATCTTTTTATGTATTGTTGCTTTTCTCTTGATTTAGATTAGTTTGAGTTAATATGAAGGGAAACGTAGACCGGCATGAACTTGAATTTAACTTGCAGTAAATCAAAAATTCAAGAAACTACATCAACCAACATGTGTTTATACCATTTGCCTTTGATACTTTTGGGTTTCTTGCGACTGAGGCGGTGGAGTAACTAAGACGAGTTTAACGTAATGTTGTAAAAATCGTTAGACGCTAGTCGGGTAGTGGAATATCAACTAGTGATTAATCCGTTTGAAATTTTTATATGTAATTTTTAGTTATATATATACACACATGTTTATATGTAATTATACAAACATTATATATACACATACATTTTATTAAAATAATCACAATTTTTAATGCTTGACTGGAATTTCCAACATTTGACCGGAATCTGGCAAAAATGTGGTTAAAATCAGGCTGGAATTTGGCCGGTGAAAATGTAGTTTGAATCAGACCGGAAATTGGTTGGCGATTAGGGGCTGACTAGGTCCGATTTTGATTAACTACGACCGGTTACCGATTTCATCCACCGATTACATGAAATCGTCAAGTCCACAAGCCCACTAGCTATTAATAACCTATTAATCATAACGTTGGTTAATGGGTCATGCATAGCAGTGTTATGATTTCAAGATTTATAAATGTTTTTAAAAGCCGTAGTTTTGCTATTCAAAAAGTGCCAGCGGCTTAGCTTGTTACGTGTTTGCCTTCTATTTTGATATAAAATTGGGTTATGACCTTGTGTATGTTGTAATTTTTGTATGACTTTGGAAACCGGGTCGTTTATAAAACTAAATTGGTACAGAACCAATAGGTTGGTTTTATATAAGTTAGAGATAAAATGACAAGTTAATATAAAAGCTTGCTATAATTACATATATTTTTTACTAATAAAAGAGTAACTAAATGGACAGGTGCTAGTATAACATTTTTTCTCAATTGTCATCTTTTGTTATTACATTATTTACTAATAACATTCATTATCTCTTTTTCTAGATTACAAATAGTTTTTTAATAAATTAAGAAATAGATTTATTTACTAATGTTATTTCTAAAGAAATACATTTTATTTAAAACATTAATCTTTTTAAAAAATAAAAAATTATTTAAAAATTAATGTTTTTAAAAAGTATAATTTTTATAAATTAAAGTAATTAAAATTAAGAGAGTTATATATGATAGAAATTTTTTAAAAAATACTTCTATTGTAAAACTAGATTTGTTTTGAAACAGAAGGTTTATTCTTTTCCCAAAAAAATAATAATAACAAAAGTTTAATATACCATTGTTTTATTATTTAAAATTTTTAGTCATACGTAATTTTAATATCTTAAAATAATATATTATAATTAATATATTTTTATTTTATATAATATTTTATTTATTAATTCGTGTAATACATTCTACTAAAGCTAGTAAGATAATATAGTGGCTAATTACTTTACTTGGTTTGTGTATGTTCCATTCATTTCTTTGCACTTTCGTTTAATTTTGGAAAGGTGAATTAAGAAATAATAGACTTGGTATCACAGTATACCATAAATACGAGTGAATTATATTTTTTAAGGCGGTTGAAACTACTTTAATGATTTCAATGAGTCTTTTTAAAACGAGATGTTGACTATTCATACTAAATTTGATTTTTGTCCGACTCGCTCAGAAATATCATCAAAGAGGAAAATTATCACTATGAGAAAACACACACTTAAGTCGGGTTTGAACATGAGATTTTAAAAATTACAAGCTATAACAATAACTCTCATTTTATTAAAATAGAAGACCAAACTGCTTGAGTAAATTACATGACTCATGGGAGTAACTGGTGACAACATTTACAGATTCCAAGAGTATTTTTCATTGTTTGCTTATGCTTAATCAAACTATACATAAACAATTTATTTATTACTTTTATAATAATATATTTTTTATTGTTTGCTTATACTTGATCAAACTATACATACACAATTTATTTATTACCTCTCACAATTGACACTCCAAAACCAAAACCACCTGTCACCACCATAGACATCAATCATCATCACCACCTTCCCACCGCCAACGGTGATGCTTCCCCACCTCCTTCCTTCGGTCTTTCTTGACACCAGCAACTAGAACCAAATTTGATTTAGAATGAATACATGAATGGTATGGATGGTTTGATCATTTAACTAAAGCTATGGATTACAAGTGTAAGCAAATACCGAATGTAAAGACAATACTTGCTTTATACATGTAATGATAGACACAATTTAAACCAAACTACATAAAGATTTGTGTAATTTACTTTAGTTTTAAATGACGAAGATTTATTAAAAGAAGGCTAGCAAGAAACTAAAACCCCTAGAAACAAACATACAATAAAAAGCAAGAATAGATTAAAAATAGCCCAAACGAGCTTCGAAGAATCACCTAGACAACAAGAAACTATTCCCTATCTACTTGACTCCAAAATGGCCATTCGAAGCTTTTGATCTCATCCTATTCTTAACCCATAAAGATCCAAGAATATTGATATCTTCAATAATCTTTACATGGGAAACCATTTATTCTCTCGCTAAAAACATAATCATTTCTTGCCTAAGAAATAAAAATTATTTTTATGGGTTAAGAATAGGATTACATGTATATAGAACTTCAAAGTACATGTATATCCTTCAAATTTTAAATTTACATGAATAACCTTACAAAACTTCAAAATACTAGTAAGATAAACTATTAAACTATTTCAATATACAAAACTCTTGTCAAAATACAGTTACAACTAGTTATTTGACCCTAATACCCTTCTCCCTTATCAAGCAAACTCACCCCTTTGAGCCTTCTTCACAAATTTCCAATACTAAAACATTAATATATTAACCAAATTAAGTTAATAAAATTTGATAAATCAAAATAAAATACGCTAGAGTCAAACTAACACGTTCAAAATAAAATTATCTAGAAATTCAACAGTGTGAAAATTGAAAAACTTTGGCTATGTATGCATGACTCATGACACCACAAATGTAAGGGATGACGCACCTATTGCTAGAGTTAGCTCCCGTTTTATGCAGGTCTAAGGATTGCTTCATGATCTAATATACACAGTCTTACCCTACACTTTGTGCAGGGGCTGCTCTCCACCCTTGAACCAATGACTTCAAGGTCATAAAACAACAACCTTACCAGTTGCTCTAAGGCCCGCCTCAACATAACAAAGGCAGAAAAAAGGGGAGGGTAAAAAAGACAGAATATTTGATTATGAACTAGAAGAATATTTGGCAAAAATTTATAATGAAGTAATTAACAAATTTTTTGACACCAAACAAAGTCAGGCATCTTAAGATCATCTATCTATATGTAGATTTTTCACCCCCATGGGGCATGGACTGATGATATAAACTATAAAGCATCCTCTGCAAGTTTCCAGCATTCTCTTGGTAACCTTGTTATGTAGCATTTTTTGGCCAACTAGTTCATAGGGTCCATGTCACCAAGTCCCAATGAATTTTATGTTATATTTGATCTCTGATGGGACGAATTGATCAACTTACAGGATATTAAATAGAAAAGATAAAAGGCAATGAATCTAACATATCAAACAGGTTGAAAGTCATTCGAATTGTTCTCGAATGCATAAAAAGTTAAAAACCTCCTAACTCGCTCAATAGAATAATGTAAAGTTTTTTTTAGTAATAAAGTTCTTATAACCATATTTAGCATATTACTAATTTATAATTCTGATAAATGGATAATAAAATGCATTTGTTGTTACCTGGTTGAGGGACTGCATCATGAATGTCCAACCTAGTTAGATCCATTTGACCTTAGCATCAAGCTTTGCTTTGTTAACATGCTGCATTTATCAGGGCCTGAGATTCCATACCAAATTTGAAGATAATCAATCAAATGATCAATTAGTAGTAGTCCTGGCAAGAGCAAATCCCATTCTTAAAATGGTGAAAACAATTTGGATCCTTTAATATAATCTCCCGGCTAACTACTTTAGATATATATTTTGCAGCCTCATGACAACTGTGACAAACACGAAGATTTTTCGTCACACGAATAGTAGTCCCACTTTTCGTGCTGATTAATCCAAATGAAATAGCCAATAATTCACTATGACCAATCGGAACACACTCTCGCTCTTCATCTACATCATGAAAACTAAAATCATTGACCAAATTAGAACCTTGTTTCTCATAATTCTTCATCAAACACTCTAACTCCCAATATATACCCTCTGATCTTGGATGAGATACATCGCCTGTTTTAAAAACATGAACTTTATTTCGAAATTCGATCCAACTGTATGCAATCTTTGGTGTTAAACCCATGTCTCTTATAGTCTGTCTCCATGTATCAACCATGTCATGTTTCCCGCATTGTGCATAATAATTTGACATCATTATGTAGTTATCTGCATTTAGTGGCTCCAAATCACACAAATGCTCAAGTAATCTTTTTCCTGTGGTTATATTCCTATGAATCCTGCATCCATCTATCAATGCTCTCAATACCTCTGTGTGCCTTGATATCCTATGCTCATCAATAAAGATCCTTGCTTCATTAAATCTTCCGGCACGAGACAGAAGTGCAACCATTAAAGCATAATGTACCAATTTAGGTGACTTTATGCAACTAAAATAATGCATACCTTCTTCAACCATGCGTGATGTGCAACAAGCATAGAGTGCTGTTAAATAACTGATTTCATCTATATCAGTTTTTGGGATTTTCTTGAACAAGTCAACTCCAACATTACCTTGACCATGTAAACTGTAGCCAAATATCATCACAGTCCATGATACAACATCTTTAGATTTCATTTTTGAAAAGAGCATTGAAGCATACTCCAAGCATCCTGATTTTGCATACATGTCTATTAACGCATTCTCGACTTTAGAGTTCATGGGAATATCATTCCTTACTAAATAACCATGAATTTCCCTTCCATTTTTATGGGCTGCCATTCGTGCACAAGCTGGAAGAATGCTAGAAATCGCCACAACGTCTGGTTTAACTTTACCTTCACAAATCATTTTTCTAAACAACTTCAAACCTTCATTTATCTCTCCATTCTTCACATACCCTTGAATAACTGAAGTCCACGAAATGGCATCGTGTAATGGCATCTGATCGAAAAGCCCACGAGCATCCTCAATGCTACCACATTCAACATACATTTTCAAAAGTGAATTACTCACCAGCGGATCAAACACCAACCCATGTTTCCTAGCCGTTTGATGAACACACCGTCCATCGTTCAAAGACTTTGCAAGAATGCAAGCAGTGACACACGTGATAACCGAAACAGCATCAATCTCAACACCAGTATCCACCATCTCATTGAACAATTCAATACTCAATGAAGGCTTGTTTTGCTTAATACACAACTTACACAACAATGTCCAAGATACACAACTTATCTTCTTCTCAGAGTTATAAAGCGCCCATCTTGCAGCATCAATGCCATCAAGATTACCATACAATTCAATCAAACCACCAGTCACATACATATCATCACACACACCCAACTTCAATGCCTGCCCATGTAGTTGCTTCCCAAGATTCAAGCTACCTGATAGCCGAGACACCGATAAGATGCGAGGGAGCGTGTGCCTATCGGGTCGAACGCCACGCGTTAACATCTCATGATAAGTCATCACTGCCTTGTAGTAATCAGCATTTCCCAAATGGGTTTGGATAATGCTGTTCCAAACTAAAGAATCAGTTGACAGAGGCATTTCGTCGAACAGTTGGTGGGTTGATTTGGGTTCACTGAGTTTCAATGCACAAACTCGTGAATTATAACGATTTAATCTGGATTTGTTGGTGTTTTCGAGGACATTTAGAGCTTGCATTGATGAAGAAATCACATCCATTTGTTCGTTGATTCTATGACAATGTATCTGACGATCACATCCATTTGTGATGATAGAATTGGGTAAGATTTGGTTTTGCGTTTTGACCCCTGTAGTTTATTAAAAATTCAATTTTTTGTTCTTTCGGTAACATTGTAAGCAAATTTCAGATCTGATTATAACTTTATAATTAAACGAGATTAGTCAAGAGTAGTATCAAGACGAGTGAGTTAGTGGGGGACGATACCACAACTATTATAGGGGTGTTACGATATGAAATTACTCTAACTTGTATTGTTTGGAATGTTGGTGCAAATATCATTGAGGATGCTTGTTTGTAACATCTCATACAGACCCACATGAGAAATATTAGATGGATTAAAATAAACCGTTTAAAAATCACATGTTTTTTTGTTGTCATAAATAGATCTCACGACTTCAGTTTAAAATGCAAAGCAAAAGTCATTGCCTGACCACCAAGAACAAAATCACAAATTAAAAGAGAAAATGAGAGAATATCAAAGAAAATCATGAATAAATTCTAACAATATCATGATAGTAGTAATGTTACATTAGGTGCCAATTAAAAAAAAATCATAAGAGATCATCATTTATGATTCTGACGGTTAAATTTTACATGTTAGGATTTGAATGACCTAAAATTGGGTTAAAATATGTCAAAACCAGGTTTGAAATAGCTAAAAACTTAAAGTAAATTTTATCATTTTTAGTTTCTAAAGAATTCAAATTTTTACATAATTAATGTTTTAACTATGACACCTATATAGCTAGGTTAAAATGATTTATTATGTATTTCTAAATTTAAATATTATAAATAAATGTTAACATATGTAGTTTTGGTTCGAGTGGTCGAATTTGATATCAATTTCCAACTTACCATGTAAGAAATCATCTAGTATTAGCTATACTTATGTGCCAATAAAAAGATAGTAAATTAATTTACTAAATGATTTCTTTTATGATTTCGTCTCTGAACACACAAATATTCTGTCAAACTAGAAATTTGTTTTAAATTAGTTTACTAGTTCAACTTTAATTTTTTCTTTTATATAAGCTACCACAAAAGAAGATCATTTGATAACTTACAACTTTGATGATGTTAGTTTATTGTATAACAAGATTGATATGCTTAAGTTCTTAACTAATAAACCAAAAATATGAACTGAAATTGTTGCCTAATTTTGATTGGTTTATGTTTCATATTCACCTCATGTATTTATATATATTGAGGTGCTATCTCACGATATAAGTTAGCACAACCAATTGTTTTGTTACTATGGTAGTGGTGATAAACATACAAGAATCCTTTTCTTCATCAAACTTAAATATCCTTTGTTTTTCTGATAGCAGTTTGGAGTAATCTTTTATTTATTTCTTCAGTTTATTTTCTTTTTCTATAATAATTTTATGCTAAACTATAAATCTTAAAACATTAAACCTTGCATAACCACTTAATCCTAAAGGGCAAAACCTTAGATCTCTAACTAAGCATCCATCGAGGGTCCGATTTGCTACGATCACAACCACTACTTAATTCTTCTACCAAGAAGTTTTTGGTTGGGTCAAAGAAAACAGAGTTTGAACAAAGTTTGTAACCGCTAATACATCAACAACTTATATGCTACATATCCCAAAACTCTATTATAACCAACTACGAGTGACATTACTTATCATCATATATGACCAAAAATCACCATCTCATGTTGGTTATTCCGGTAGTTGAGACCTTCATAACATACAATTCCCTAGTAAGCTGATTCGACTAATTTGGGTCATCAGGATTTGAGAAGCAGCACTAGGTATCTCGTCACTTTCAAAACTAGCTCTTTAGTCCTTGTGAAATGTATTATTATACAATACAATAGATGTTATTAACGATACTAAAAGACTAAAAAACTCATCGTAACTATCTTTATTTTGTATATTCTAGTATCGACTTAATTTAAATCTTTCCAATCTATATGATTTTATACTGAATAACACATGAGTGTCAAATTATAAGAACATCCTAATATTAACCATTTCAAACACTAATAAAACATGAACTCCTATGAGATAGAGATAAATATCTTTAATTTTAAAATTAAACGTTCCTTTGACTAGCACGAAATGAAATCCATCCAAACTCCAATCATAAAGATGGATTCATGTAATTGGAAGAAGATAAATATGGAATGTGCAACTTTTTATGTACATAAATAAAATAATAATAATTTGTTAAAGTTAAATTAATAACATGTCTCAATTCTTCGAACTTAATCCTCTCGAGTTTTTGAAGCCATATTTGTCGGCTATGAAACTTGAAGTTTGTTAGATTCATGTTAAAACAATGACTCGTGCAACTTTTTATGGTCCAATTGTATTTTTTTATTGTAAAACTGTTTTATATCTTTTTGTAACACAACAAAATTATGATTTGTTTTATAATAGTTTGAGAGCAGTGATTTGTTTCATAATATTAAGACCTTTGCATTTTTAATTTTTTAATTTAAGTTGAGATGATTTAATAGCAATAGGATAATCTTTAAATTAATTTATTAAATCAAAATATCTAGTGCATTTCGTATGCCCTACATTTGCAAGCTATAAAACATTAAAACCTCAAAATCAGGGTTATGTCTATTTAGTATTTACACAATTTACAAAATCAAAATAAAATATTGATTGACTTGGGGGTTAAAAAATAAAAATTTTCACAATAAGGGTACCCGCCGGTCACACCGGCGAGTTCTACCCACTTGAAATCCGTGCTCTGAAAATATTCCAGAAGTTTTGTCTTGTTCCTCAGAACCCGCCGGTCACACCGGCGAGTTCTAGCATGGTCAGCGGTCAACAGTGAAAGCATCGTTGGAGTGTGGCCAATGAAAAGACAACCCAAGAACCCGCCAATGGGACGGGCGAGTTCTTGGTAATTTAGGGTTTTCGAAATAATTTTTTTACTTTCCCATTATATAAACCACCCATTTATTTCACAACACACAACTTCAACTTCTCAAACTAACTCTCGAATTCTCAAAACAATCCTCATATTCAAACAACTCAAACCAAAAACCTCTTCAAACCAACAAATTTCATCATGTCTAGACCTTATTTTGAAACATCACTACCCCAATATATTTGGATAAAATAAGGTCTAGACATGATGGAATTTGTTGGTTTGAAGAGATTTTTGGTTTGAGGATGAGGATTGTTTTGAGGATCCGGGAGTTAGTTTGAGAAGTTGAAGTTGTGTGTTGTGAAATAATTGGGTGGTTTATATAATGGGAAAGTAAAAAAATTTATTCCGGAAACCCTAAATTACCCAAGAACTCGCCCGTCCCATTGGCGGGTTCTTGGGTTGTCTTTTCACTGGCCACGCTCCACGATGTTTTCACTGTTGACCGCTGACCATGCCAGAACTCGCCGGTGTGACCGGCGGGTTCTGAGGAACAAGACAAAACTTTCGGAATATTTTCAGAGCACGGATTTCAAGTGGGTAGAACTCGCCGGTGTGACCGGCGGATACCCTTATTGTGAAAATTTTTATTTTTTAACTCCTCAAGTCAATAAATATTTTAATTTTGCCCTATTAATAAAAAAAATTCAAAAGTAAGCCATATATCACCTTTTCCAATGTATACGTCTTCCCCCTATGTTTGACGAGTAGTTTTGGAAACTTATAGCCTTATAGGTCTTTTGAATTTCATATCACGTACGCAAAGTTAATTATAGGATAAAAACAAAAGACCAACGAGTCCTAGATCAACTGTTTTAGTAAGAGGCATCTTATGATTTTTTAAAATTGAGGTTATGGGTTGGAATCTCACTATGTGTAATATTATCTTAGTGAGTCAAGGGTGGAGACCTTTAGGTGGTGGGTTTCCCTTGGAATGGTGGGCGAGCCGGGTCACTACCACTGTCTGTGTTCGCGGGCGTGGGTGGCCTTTCGCCAATGGGTTTACCTGGGTGATCGGGCTTAAAAATTATTCGTTAGCTGATAAAAAAAGAATAAAACCAAAGATAAATTTAAAAAAAATGTTATTTTATATGAAAATAAAAGTTTTAGTTCAGTTGAACCATTACCAACGTTTCGGACTTTCAGTTGACAGTTGAAATGATAAATGCATGATAGTTATTTATATTAGTGGAAGCTTATAATATGAGCTCCACTGGTTCAATTAGAGGAGAAACCTAATTACCTTGCTTGTCGAGTTGCAATTTTGATTATATATGTTGTCAGTGATGACTTATTAACCATTGATTATTAGTTCTTACTAATGTTTCAATTGACACTAAATGTCAAGTTGTCGTTGATCATCTTAGTTATTACTGATGATTAGTAGTAACTTACCTTTGTTTTATGATATGCGATTGTTTTTATCAACTCGATGATGTTGTCCCTTGGACTCTATTAGGAGTGATGCCCTCTTAGAACCCTCCCAATTAAGGGCTTCACTTCTTTAAACATTAGAGGTTGCTTAGTGTTTAAAATAAAGGGTCAGGAGTGGTGCCCTTTATCATTTCTATCGTGGTTGAAATTGTAGGCCATGATGCTGAAATCTCAAATTTAAAAATGACAACCAGATGATATGTTTAAATTGACATATTCAAACTGTCTACGTTTCTTTGGTTCATGACTACTTTCATTCCGGGAGTGAAAGGTCATAGGGCTCATAAACATTCGATATTTCTTATCTTTCCTTTATAGAGATCATAGATCTCTCTTTTCAAAGTTGGCAAAGTGAGAACGCTAATTCCACAATAACCAAGTCAATCCAATCCTCAAGGGAAGAGGGGTCCGTATCTTGAAATGACCTCCTATATAAAAAGGATGTAGTTACATGATGGTTTTAAATGAGCGAACGGCTGTTCGCATACCAATTGCTCACAAAACTAGACGTGAAACCTATTTTCATAGGGATTTGAAGAATGATGTGATATCAGTTTGACAATAATTAAAATGTAAAATGTGAAAAAATAGGTTTAATAGCCTTATCATCATTGTTGTTGAGACTGGATCGGACCGGCCGGTCCTACCGGTTCGACCGCGAATCGGGGGCTTGTCTGGTTCGGTCTGGAGTGTTTCATTTTGTAGTGGTCGAACAGGCCGGTTCGTCCCGAACCATTGGTCGGACCGGTTTTCGTTCTTTTTTTATTTTAATGGGTAAAAACGGAGTGTTAAACCATAAACTAGTACGTCAGATATACAAATATAGTTAAATTTTGTATATAACTATAATATATATATATCATATCTAAATTACTTATATTTAATTATATATATAAATATAATTAAAATATAGTTAAATCTGGTCCAACCAGTCCGATTATCAAACAAGTAAGACGTCCGGTTCGACGTCCGATTCGGTTCTAAAAACACTGCTTATCATTCAACAAAATCACCTCTCTCCTAATATAAGAAGTGTAACAGTCTAATCTGTTATCCGCATATGTTCCATGGCTAATAAGTTGTGTCACATGAAAATTTCGAACTAAGCAATCACAATGGATTCATCACAATGGATTCAAAGTTGTGCCACATGAAAATTTCAAACTATCATCAAGTCCTATCGTTAAATTATAAAGGGTTACTATTCACGCCCAAGGGTTGTTACAAAGACTTTTCCTTCTCTGTAACGCGTTAACCGGTGTTGTTTACTTACGTGCAGGCTTGGATTGATAGAGACTACTCAGTGGATCGAAATTCAATTGAAGTGGAGCAAATCCAATTGAAGTTCGTAGTTACGCGTTTCACATTCATTGTTATGTTAAATTATTATTTATGTAAAAGCTTATGAAACTAGAGACAGTTAAAATAATTTTTTTAAAATATTATTAAGACTCTAACAAGATAAATATCTAATTTTACAGGAAAAGTAATAAAAAAAGAAATAAGAAACCAATCCTAGTATTGGATTCAGATAATTACTCATTACTTAAAAAAACTATAGATATATGTTAATGTCGTGTTTGGCTGCTGCGTATCAGGTCAGTTACTTACAGATTATGTAAACATTCATTATAATAATATAAAACAAATAATACTCATGGCTTAATACTCGATTTTATCACGTAACTTAATATTAAAAAAACCTAGTTTATCATCATAACTTCTTATTTATTTATTTATTTATTTATTTATTTATCATCATAAGTTCATAACTCATAACATAACATTTCAAAAGAATCACAGATAACAACAGAATCCATATAAAATATAATATTTCAAAATGGAATCCCAAAAAATCTCATATTAACAAAAAGATAACTCAAACCAAAATAATATATTAATATCACAATGTCTCCACCTTCGCGGGAGTATAAATACCCCTCAAACTCACAATCTCTTCATTCTTCAATCTTCAATCTTCAATCTTCAATCTTCAATCTTCAATCTTCAATCTTCAATCTTCAATCTTCACATCAGTGGTTAATTTACTTCACTCACAAGTCACAACAAATCTGCAATGAAAACTGTAAACAAAATCACCCAAATCGTCCGCCTGAAGCAAGTGCTCCAACGGTGGCGCCACCGCATCTCCGCCGGATCACTAGCGGTGTACGTCGGAGCCGAACGCCGGCGGTTCGTGATTCCGACGCGTTTCCTCAACCTCCACGTGTTCGTATCGCTGCTCCACAAGGCGGAGGAGGAGTTCGGGTTCCAGACCTCCGGCGGCCTCATCCTCCCCTGCGACGTCGTTACGTTTGAGAAATTGTTGATCGTTTTGCATAGAGATGAACGTCGGATAGGAGATCTGGAGTTTGATGATTTCGCCGTGAGGTTTTCCGATTTGGTCGGTGATTGTTCGTCGTCGTGGAGGAGAAAAGCGGTTTCGGAGTCTCGGAGATTCGAATCGCTGCTGCAGAAAGCTAAGGTGTGAAATTAGGGTTAAAATTGTGGTTAAACGTATGCGATTAGATGATTTAGGTTACTAGATTAGTGTTTTTAGTTTTCAGATCTGTATATACGTGATCGATTGATTTCGATTCGATCTCTCGTAGTTTGATCGTTGATTTTGATTTTGGTTTACGATCATCGTTGATTGTTGAACCTGATATTTTTCAACACAGGTTTGAGTCAATGAGATTAAGTTTGCATTTTAGCCCTAATTTTATAGGCTGTTTTAGGTTTTTTTTTTCATATTACAAAATCATGATAACGATTGCTTATGTTGAGAATTCGAATTAATCTGCATGCAATTCGTATTCTTGAACATATGTTTTATAACTTAAGGGTTTGCTATTAGTTATACGGTTATACTCACACCAACTTAAATCTAATTAATACGTAAAAATATCATTTGAGACGATATTGAAATGATCGTTTGGGTGTGAGATTAGATGGAGGTGATGTAGCTTTATCATGATAATAACTTAAATGGTGTTGAATCACATATTTTTAAAAGAATATTTTTGATAGTTACTGGGAAAATCTTATTTTCTGCAAATTTGATGTTGCCATTTTTGTTGTTTATGATTAACGTATATAATTAGTGCGTTTGAATTGTTACAGAATCTGACTATTTGATAAGGTTATGATAAAATTGTTAAACTGGAAATCGACAGCGAGCCACATACTTATTTTCCAAAACGTAGTCAATTTTTGATAAAAGATGAATGTAACTCTTTGTTGTTTTCTTATTGTTCTTTAGTTTATTTTATTTCAAACCTTTCTATCGTTAATAATAGCATCATGTGACAATTTTAGGTAAGCCTGTGAATGAACCTAACGAACACGAACATTAACATGTTCGTGTTCGTTCATTTAATTTTACCGAACACGAACACATAATCGAACATGATTTTTTATTAATGTTCGTTCATTAAAAAAATTAAAATGTTTGTGTTCGTTCATGTTCGTTCGTTAAAAAGCTAAATGAACACTTTATGAATATAAACGAACATAAATGAGCAATAATAAACGAACGTACATAAATGAACAATAATAAACAAGCATAAGTTAATGCACAAAAAACAACGTTAAATGATCATTTTGGAACTTGTAGGTGTATTACTGTAAATTTGAAATCTCACTAAACTTATAGATTTCTAGTATAACATAATACACTTATGTTTAAAATATTAACACATAATACCCTTTTATTAATATATTAATATATTATACATATAAATAAACAACATAAACGAACGTAAATGAACAAACATAAATAAACATATATGAACGAACATAAACGAATATTCATTAACGTAAACAAACGAACAAAACACGTGTTCATGTTTGTTCGTTTAACAAAACGAACACAAAAATTTTGTTCATGTTCGTTGATTTACTAAATAAACGAACTTCCCACCAAAAAGTTCATGAACGTTCGGTTTATTTACCGGCCTAATTTTAGGTGATTTTAATTTAAATAATATAATTGTGTTTAACGAGATTCATTCAATATTACTACAAGTTGGGAAGCGTCAAATAAATACTTACCTAAAACTACTTTAATTTTAAGCAGTATGAACTCGATAGTTTAAGGGGGCAAAGATCCTTAAGAGACCAGTAGATCAAAGAGGCATCTTTTAAAATTTATTGTGAGTAGAAAATGTTTATTTGATCATCAATGGTTAACTAAGATCAGTATCAACGTCATTCGTTAGTGATAAGTAGTAGTCATCTATGGTAACTGCTTATTAAAATAAATCTTGATTTTATAGCATGATGAAGTTTGGAGATTTTGTGACGTGTTAATAAACCTATAGTTTTAAACCGGAGATTTAGAGTTATTTAAGCAATATAAAACCTGGATCAGGAAACAATAACCCTAATTATTATTCTTAAAATATCATTTTATGAAATACAATACTCTTTGAGAAGTTCTCGATTGAAGGGAACAATGGTAAAGAAAGTTATCAAAACAACTAGATTCACATTAATAAGGAATTAAAACTTTAGAGTATTCATATGAGTTCTTTTAATCTTTATCCTTGTATTTACAAATAAACTTTTTGATTTTTTTTATTAAATAATAGTTTTTTAATATATTTATCATTAACTTTTATCTCTATCACACTCACAATTACTTTTAAAAAATATTAAAAGTTTATAGGGAGGAATAATATCATCTTACATATACAGATGAACAATAATATTTTTCGTCAATCATTGATCACTCACATACATTCCATATAATATATGAAATACATCCATCATAAGAAACCTACCGTGAGTGATATTACACATTCTACTATTATACACCACATTGACCAAAACTCACGGCTACTAGCCCACTAGAGCCTACACCCGACAAAACATGTTGATACATCATGCTTCACATGACTATTGAAGTTGGATATATTAACACTAACACATAAATGTTAGATTGCAGATGTGTTTAATAACGAATTACACGACATGACGTGTTTATTGTAGTCAGTTTAGTAACACAAATGGAAGACACACGACTAAAATAAACAGTTAAATAACAAATATGACAGGACATAATAACACAGTTATTAACATGATCTACTAAACATGGTTAAGAAATAAAAACACAAATAACATGATAAAATAAAAGCTACAAAAAATTACAAAACAAATTTAATTATACTATGCTTAATTTATTATAAAACCACTTCATTTCGATAGTTTAATCATAAACGTGTCAACCTGCAAAGCTATTTAACATGATAAGTAAAAAGTGTTATGTATATCAAACCAGTTTTAACATATTTTTATACGTGTTAGTAACATATCCTCCTAACTTTAATAAATTTACCTCAAAAACACTAACCCGTTTCATTTTATGTAAATTATATCATATTAATGGATATTCTTCCTAGGTTCTAGGGACTACTTTCCTTTTCCCATTAATATCCGATTTTCACTACAAGATTTTTGTCCTATCACGACGACAAATGTTGTCGCCATAGGTGCCATTTGTCGTCGCCATAGCCTATCGTGATGACATGTCGTCGCGATAGGAGTAGTAGCCGTAGTTTCGTCGCAGTAGGTCAAAAAAAATCGTCGGCTAGACTTTGTCGCCATTGCTACCTATCGCGACGACATGTCGTCGCGATAGGCATGTCACTATTAATTTTTTTCTCAATTTTTTTAATTCAAAATTTAAAATAAAATATCTAACCCGGGGACTCTATGGTGACGACATGTCATCGCCATAGGTATTTTAATATAATAAATAATAAAAATGGAAAATATATTAAATTAATAAAATTATTTTTTAATTTTACCTATGGCGACAACACGTCATCGCCATAGGGTTCCTGGTTAAATAATTTATTTTTTAAATTTTGATTTTTTTCAGGTTTTTTACCTAAATAATTTACCCAAATCAGATACGCAGAAATGAAACCTAAATATTATCAATACTTAAACGTAGATCAAACAATTCTAATTAAGTACATACCAAACTAAATATATCTTAAGTTTTTACAACCCAAATAAATTAACTTCCTAATTGTCGTCATCTCCATCATCTTCATCGTTATTGGGATTATGTTTTCTTCTTTCAAATTCATTCATCATTTTTTGCTTGCATTTGTTGCTTTATTGCTTCCATTTCTTCATTCGGATGTGATGATAACTCGTTTGATTGTTCATAACGAGAGATATTTTTTATTTTTCGCCCAACACTTCTCGTATGACCACGCCTTTCTGCTAATGCAAGCTCTAAACATTGCATCTCATTAACGGACGACTCTCCCGCCTCCATTTGCATTTGGGCGTATTGATTTTCAATTTTTGCCTGCAATTTTAAAGAATCAAAATGAAAAGGTTTAAGATTTTTATGAAATTTCGACAGCATAACTGTAACAAAATGAAAAAAACTATGCTAAATAATAACTAAATATAACATAAAAATCTCAACTTTCAAAATATAAACACAACTTATCAAAACCAAACAGTTCTCAAATATGTATAGCATATAGACTATATTGGGTCAAGATCACCAAATGCAAGAGGGATAATGAAAAGGAGCAGTGGCAACATAATTGAATAATGCTCTAACAAATAATTGACTATTTTCTCCTACAGCTTTAAATTGTTTTCCTGTATGATCAAATTCCACGGGCAGTGGTCTCAATCTGAGTTATTACTATAAAGATTTTCATCTTCTTTTACAAGATTATCATCGCTCTCATCCATACTATCATTAATATCTAATGCATCTTCATCTTTTTCATCATCATTAATATAATCTTCCTCATCTGAGAGATATGCATCTTCATCTTCCTCTTCATCATTAATAAAATCTTCATCATGAACAAGTGGAGCAATAGGCAACCAACTTAAGTCTACGACTAAATCACAATTATCATGTGCATCTCTCTCATCGTTAATAACTCGTGCACTTGATTCATCAATTTCAAAATTGCTATCGACTACTAAGCTGTGTAGTGCGTCTAATATCACATCTATTTACCACAAATCTAACACCATTGACAATACAAGCTGTGTAAGAATATATGCACACGGGGCCATGTGCCAATGCCTTCAGTTCTTTGTCAGGAGACGTATTAAACTTATTATTAAGCCATGAAAAAAATTCATTTTTTACATCGCTTCCATGGAATTCAAGTTCAAATTCACTGTGTGAGAAATATAATATTTATATTTATTTATCATTTTAGCTAAAGTGAAACTAATAAGAATAATTTAAACCAAAAAAACTTACGACATGTAGACTTTAACTTTTTCACAATTGTTCAGCACAAACCATTGAAATGACTTCTTAGAATTTTCACTAAGGGAAATGATTTTCTTTTTTGAAATTGGTTGACACTGTGATGAAAAAATAGAGAACTTTCTCTTTGGAATGCCAGGATCTTCATTCCTATCAGGACAGTTAAATTTGGTTTGAATACCCTCCAAATACATAAAGCAGAATGTCAATGCTTCATCGGCAATATAACTCTCTGCTATTGATTCTTCAAGCTTAGCTTAGTTTCGAACATAAGCTTTCAGCTTTTTCATGTATCTTTCAAAAGGATACATCCATCTCATATATACAGGCCCTCCAAGAATAGCTTCTTCTGGTAAGTGTAGAATTAGATGAATCATAATATCAAAAATTGCTAGAGGATATATTAGTTCCAAATTGTATAAAATATTAACCACTTCTTTTTGTGCTTTAAACATGTCATCCACATCTAGTGATCGTGCACAAATCTTTTTAGATAATGTGCAAAGGTTAATAATTGTTGTTGAAACATTTTCAGGTAAACCTGCACGGACCCCGATTGGTAGCAGACATTGCATAAGAATGTAATAATCATGAGACTTTAACCCAATGATATTTGAGTTATTAAGAATCACCTTATTTTTAAAATTTGATTCAAAACCATCAGGTAGTCTCACTCTTTTAAGGAACTGACAAAAAAAAATTTACCGTCGCGATAGAGATTTCAGAAAAGGCGGGCATTTTTACCGTCTATTTTTTTAGAGGAACTAAAATAAAAAAATTTAACCTATGGAGATAGATAAAAGAAAATTCTTGAGCTATCTGAAATAAATATAAATTACGATAAAATTACCTATGGCGACAAAATGAGGCGACGACTTTTGAGTCGTCGCGATAGGTGGAGCCTAAGGCGACGACATGTCGTCGTGATAGAGTTTTGATAGCCAAAACCCTAATCAATCCTATAGCGACAACATGTCGTCGCGATAGGATAACCTATAGCGAGGACACACTGTCGTCGTCATAGGTCTAGTCGCGATAGGGTAAAATTGTTGTAGTGTGTTATTCTAAATTTACAATTTTTATTCCATAATCTATTAATGCAAGTTTTATTTGATTAAGAAAAATTAAGTATAACTTATCTTCTTATCTTTCTCCAAACAATAATTTATCTTTATTTAAATTTTCACTACTCTATCCCAATTCCCATATATATATCATAACAAAACAATATCGATATATCTTCAAGATTTAATCTTCAAGTCCAATTATTGATCAAGTGTTGACACCCAAGTAACCTTTAGATAACGATTAAATTCGTTAAGATAGTGCAATCATCAATAATCAACAAATAATATTTCCAAAACGCAACTACAAAAATAATATTAAAAAACAATCAAAAACAAAAATTTCTTCGTTGTTACGCGGGAGTTCTAAACTTATAAATACTAATTACACATGCACCACACATCCAACAATCGCTAGGTGCAATGAAAACAACCACCACAATAACTCAAATCGTCCGGCGGTGGCGCCACCGCATCGCCGCCACGGGCTCGCTGCCTGTGTACGTCGGAGCCGAACGCCGGCGGTTCGTCATTCCGACACGATTCCTCAACCTGCCGGTGTTCGTCTCCTTACTCAACAAAGCGGAGGAGGAGTTAGGGTTTCCGATCACCGGGGGCATTGTCCTCCCGTGCGACGTCGTGTTCTTCAGTAAGCTGTTGAATGTTCTTAAGGAAGATGAGCGTCGATTCGGTGCGTTTGATTTGGATGATTTTATGGTGATGTTCGACGATTTGGATGCTGATTGTTCGTCGAATTGTAAAGTTGTTGGATGTCGTAGCTTCAGATCGATGTTGCTTAAAGGTAAGGTATGAGAGGTTTGAATAATTGATTGTGAATCGTGAATTGTGAATTTATGATCTTCTGATGATTTCATAGCTAGGGTTTTTGATTCTTTAGTTTTGGTTGTTTAAGGTTCTAGTTAGGGTTTTTGATTTTGTATACATACATGAGGATTGATTCGATTTCATTCGTTAATTAGGGTTTAATTTTTAGTCATCATTCATATGTTTAGGATCAAAGTATATATGATGGTATATATTTTTAGATGATACTTTATGAATTTATAAATGCATCTGAGTATCTTTGTATGATTTTAATTGTCAATCTTTTAAAGAAAAAAACATCTATTACGCGACTGAATATTATTAGATCAAATGTCTATTGGTAAAATATATGAGATATATGATTGATATCATGATATACCTTTTGATGACTTGATGTTCCAAGAAAAAGTAAAGTATGAATAAAATAAAGATAACTGAATATCTATATATGATTGATATTATGATACTTTAAATTTACACTTTGTTTATCAAAATATTATCTCACTCGTAAGTGAAAACAAGTCTAAATCTATGATAATTTGCAAACAAGTTGATTTCGAGCGATTTTTTTTCATTCAAGTCCCAAGTCATGAGTTTCTTGAACAACCCTATGTTCAACACAACCAACCTTTACCTGTTTGGACTGTCATTCCTTAACAATGTACTTAGTAGTTTGACCTAAAAACCTTCTTAAAAGTGGCTGAACGATATTGTGAACGCCCTTTTTAGCTCAACCTCTCGGCAAGCATTAAGAGCCCTAAGGAAATATTACGGAGCAAGAAAATAACATCTAGGCTATTTTCCGAAATGTTGTTAACTATTTCTTAAAAGGCTACTCTACAATTTTGAATACAAATCATTATTTGTTTATAGTCCTAAGGATAACATCATATAATGTTACATAGATCCAAGTATTTGCCCGTCAAGCCATGTACTAGTGGTTCAAGGGACGGTCCTTTCATTAAGAGTGGGTTTGATAATCATGTTGATCGTTCTTAAGGTACCGGGGTTGATGTCACACTATTGATATTATAAAAGTGCATGCGTGGGTATCATCCTCTAACTTCAAGCCAACAATTATGAATCGATGGGTTTACTACAAGAGTGTTACGTGTTTATATATGTAGCGAGGATGGGATAAACGAGAGTATATTAAGACCATCACTAATGAAAAGGTGAAAAAACACCAAAAAACATATTTTCTTTCCTCCACATCATCTTATTCATCTCTCTCCTCTTCTTTTTTTCTTTCACATACTTAAAAGTTAATGTTTTTAAAGAAAAACTTATACATCTTCTATTTCCTTCACATCACCTTCTTTCTTTTTTAAAAACACCAAAAACATCTCTATTTGAGATGCTTTAAGAGTGGAAGGGAAATGTGAGAATGGGAAACTCATGGGTTGTCTTTCATTTTACTAGAAAATTGAGTTGAAATTTTAGTAAGCAGATGATTTTCAAGGGGTTAATTAAAAAATAAGTAAAAATATGAAATAAATCTAACACTTTTATCGTAGTATAATCATTAAATTAGCACCATGTTACTCCTTACAAAGGTTATCACATAAAACTATTTACTTTGATAACTTAAATATATTGACATCATGGCAAATAAAAACACGTATTAAATTATTGTTTTGTATATGTTCCATATACTCTACCGTTTACCATGATTGCGTGCCTTTAGTGGTTTAATTTGACTCTAATAAATTTTGCTTATGGCATGTCTTTTTCGACGTCAAATAAAACATATTATGTTAGTTATCATTGTCTGCTATATACTATGAATGAATTATGCAGTTACAATTCATGTTCAAACATCCATCATGACACGCAAATTTTGAAGTTTGTCTTAAGTCTCAACAATGTATAATCAATCATAGTTGTTATGAAATTAAGAGCAGACGAGACGTAGGGATTATAACAACCAAATATATATTGTTTTAATTTAGTGATTCATGTATATATAAATCTAGTAAATGTTTAGGATCGATTTAAATAATTAAAATCAAAATTTTAACTGTCATTTTTGGTTGATGAAAAAAAATTTCAGTAATATTTTTGAAACTAATACAAAACCAGGTTTTTAACGGAGTGATGTTTTTAGTATAAACATATTGTATTCAATGGTGAATGCTAACACTAAAAGGGACAGTTTGTTTTCGGCTAACCGGGCTGACCCGACTGACCGGCTGACTCGGTCAGCGAGTTAGCACGTCTAATTTCTGCTTCAGGGCTAGTTGATTGGGTCTCAATTGTTGACCCAGACCCTAAATCAAAAGATGCTGACCCGGTCAAACCCACTTGTGCGCGACCCTCTTCGGCCAAACCCACCTGCGCGCGACCCCTCTCGGCCAAACCCACCTGCGCGGGACCCCCTCGGCCAAACCCACCTGCGCGCGACCCCCTTGGCCAAACCCACCTGCACGCGACCCCCCTCGGCCAAACTCACCTGCTGCACGACCCCCTGCTGCCCGACCCCCCTCGGTTTGTGTATGGTGACGGTGGTGGTGTGGTGGTTCCGATTTTGATTTAGTAGTTTATTAAGATTGTTAATGATTTTAGTTGATTAGAAAATATACGGTTTTTAATTTAGTCAGATACTGAATCAAACAGTCAAGTTTTTGACACATACATACCCAGTCAGAACTTCTAACTGAGTCAACTTTATACTCGGTCAGATCTTACTAAGTCGGTGTAATCAAAACAACCCCTAATTCTTTTCATAGACTTGCTAAATCGTGAAAAAAATACTTGAAGCACTAGGATTGTCAAAGATATCAGATCTAAACTACGATCAACCCAACACAATGTTTATAAAGATAAATCCAAAGTTGAACACAAGAATTTATAAATCTGAAGACAAAGACAAACTCACATAGCCTCAGACTCTATCACATCATTAAAGCGATGAATAGACAGACAACTTGAATCACTCAAACAAGTCAGAAACAAAGACGTTATTTAAGAACAAACATTAATATTAGAAGAAAACCCTAGAAGATCATCAGAGAGAAACTAAAGAGTGTGTGGAGAAAAATAAGATTGAATGAATACACAACACGTACTCTTGATCTAAGGGGTTGTTTGACAATCTTTTAATCAGCCTCTTATGGTTTAGATATTAATGGTTCAGATGTTTGAATGGTTTAGTATTTAATGGGTTCAGGCTGTTTGTTTCGTGAGCAAAAAATTGAATGATACAGACAATTGCCTCTGAATAGTTAAGCATTATACTAATGCTGAATGGTTTAGAGGTCTAATACTGAATGGTTAAAACTTCTTATCTGAATTGGTCAAACATTTGCATTTAATAGTTAATAGATATACTAGCTCTTAGAGTTGCAAACGAACCGAACGAACACGAACAAGGCCTTCTTCGTGTTCGTTCGTTAAGAAATAAACTTGTTCATGAACTTTTCACGAATACTTACCTAACGAGATTTCTTGTTCGTGTTTGTTCATTAAGAAAACGAACATGTTCATGAACTGTTCACGAACACTTAACGAACGCAAATGAACATAAACAAAAGCAAACGAACACAAACAAAAGCAAACAAACACAAACAACTGTTCATGAACATGACAAACACAAAAAAACTCATAAACACAAACGAATACAAATTATTATAGATTTATTATAAAATAAATTTTTTATTTTTTATTACAAACATTACACAAAATCAATAAAAATAAATAAGTAATTAACATAAATACCAAATAATGTTTGATATAATAGTCATAAAAATAAATGACACAATAATTAAAAATATAAACGAGCACCTTAACGAGCATAAACGAATACATTATCTAACATTCACGAACGAACATTAACGAACATATACGAACACATTATCGAACGTTCACGAACATAAATGAACGAACGCGACTTGTGTTCATGTTCGTTCGTTTAACTAAACGAATGAATTTTCGTGTTCATGTTCGTTCATTTACTAAACGAACGAACATAAACGAACACCCCCCGAACGGTTCATTGAACGTTTTGTTTGTTTGCAGCCCTACTAGCTCTTATTGGTTCAGAACTCTTAATAATTCAGATATTTTATTGATTCAACATTTAATTATTCAGAAGTTGTGAAACAATACTTAGCTAATATAGCGTACATTATAAAATGGATATCCGAATAGAGCCCAAGATCCGGGTGAGAAAAATAAGTGCGAATGATAAAACAACACGTGGGATCCAGGTATTGATCCAACAATCCGAACGCCATATGGGCCAAATCCATGCAAGCTCCAATCCAGCTTAGCCCATATGTAAATAGCACAGCCCAAGTCCAAATAGTAGGCCAGATCCTTAGATCCATATGAAAAATACAAAACCAAACAAACAATTAAATAAACCATTAACTTGACTAAATAAATATTAACAACTTTTAACACCCCTTAATTTGATATTGCAACATGCCACGCTTATTCAAAGTTTTCAATTGTTATGTTGTTGAACCAACAAACTTTTTGTAAAAACATCAACAACTTGTTTTAGAGAACTCGTAACGATAATTCTAGTAAATACAACTGATCTTATTTGTCTAAAATAATTGATTTTCAAGAGGTTAATTTAAAAAAGCGAAGTGAAAATATCACTCGAATCTAAGACCATTTAATCATATATTACTCATGTCGAATATATTGATATCATGTCGAATAAAAACACGTAATAAATTATTGTTTTGTATATGTTATATATATTCTATGGATTACCACGACCGTCTTATTCAGTGGTTATCTTTGACTCCAATATTTTTGTTAAAGATCACATTTAATAAAAGTATTTTTTAATAACTCATATTCTCATAATCCACTTTAGATTCACCTAACATGTTTACAACCGGATTTGTCCTCCAACACCTAGCATACATAAAGACGAAGATCAAGTAAAAATGACAAAAAATCATTAAAGGTATGAGAAATAGACTAAATCTTAAATTAAATAAAATGAATGAATAAGATGAAATGATTATAATTTCTTAATAAACTGGAACATAGTTATGGTTGGGACTTGAAAAGGAAAAATAAACAAATAACCGTTGTTGAATTTCATGTAGTTTTATAATATTATTAAACACAAATAACTTTTATTTACTTAACGTTTTAACTACAAAAATTCATAAAATCAAGTATTTTTATCTATTCTTTAATTTTGATTAAAGAAAGCCTATATAAAAAAACAATATTTTAACATTGTTAATGAAATTGTGCGTCGAGAACCATTTACATGACGTGTCCAACTAACACAGTGTGTATAAATCATACAATGATACGTCACCTCGATGCACATTTGTCGTCAGATTATTACGTTTTTAATAGGATGCATTTACTTCTCATCATATGATACACGTGTTACACCCCAATGACTTCTTACGCTTCTCATGTTTTTTTCCTTTTCTAGTATAACAATCCTTCATATGAAAACACTAACGTTCCAAAGCAATATACTCTTCAATTAATAACTTATAATAACAAGTCTAATACTTATTTTTCCTAAAAACATAGGACCAAAATAAACAAACGACATTCTCAAGGGGTAAGAATTGTAAACCCAATAGTGCATTATAAGATCTTCCGGTTTCCACGTGATCTCTCTCTCACCTTCATGATGCTTCCAGAAACACCAAACCACTTATATCTACTTCTTCGTATATATCAATTACGAATCTACACAAGTCGAAAACCATATTATCATATATATCACTTGTAACATTCTACACATTGAATCTGCAAACATCGAACAACAATTTTGCAATTCTGCAGTAATTGAAGAAGGTGATCATCGGCGTTGAAGATGAAGAGGAAAGACGCTGACGAAGTTAACGGCGACTTCTTCGACTTCACTCTCTCTTCTCCCGCACTGAAAATCCGACGTCTGGTAAGTGAATTCATGATTACATGAACATGTGTTTAGATCTGTTGTGTTTTTTCGTTTTGATCGTCTCTTCGGTGTGTAATTAACTGATTATGGTGGTATGATGATCTAGTTTGTAACTTTCGTTTGTGATTCGAGAATTGGATCGCCTAGGGTTTGTTTGGTGTAGATTTCTGTTTAATTCGGTCTGTTTTAGTAGGAATTGATCGCTGCTACTGTTAATTTTTGTTTCCTTAATACGTTTAATCAATCGTCGTTTAGTTCTAAGAGGTATCGTTTTAATCTGTGTTGTTAACGCTAGGTTTTAGTTTTGCACTTGTGTTTCACAGTTACAATTGAAATTGTGTAGGAAATTTGGAACGTAATTGCTATGAACAATTGCTACTGATCTAGGGTTTCAAACCGGCCCCTGTTTTTGGATTTGGTGCTTTCATCTGATATGTTAACATGTAATGCTGATTTGTTATGGTGTTGTTAGGATTCTGAATTGGCCCCGATAATTGACGAACAAGAGGCTTTGAATTCAACTGTATATGGACAATCTTTGCCCTTTCAAGATAACTTTGTGGAACAATCGATGGAACGTAGTCCCATTGCGATTGATGAGCTGAGTAACAGTGTGCCTGTGAATGAAGAGAGGGCTATTGTTCTTTTCAACCCGATGAACAATTCGCCCTCTTTACAGCCTTCGATTTCATACTCCATCTCTGCTGATTCAGACTTCCTTTCAAGATTTAAAAGTAAATTGCTTCACATATGATCTTACTTTGTTTTTCACACTCTAAAAGAGTTTTCTAATTAATCAAAAACACTCATTACATTATGCAGATCCTGTTATTTGGTCCAACGGGTCGGATGATTATGCACCTAAATCATCAGCAGATGAAAGACAGAAGCAAGGTGATGATTCAGGGATGGTTAATGGATGTTTGGCTGTTGTACCTTGGGTGCCTAGTCATTCCCAACACCCTTCAACCACGCAATTCGCGGCCCCTGATGCACAAACATCTGATATGATGGATTCAGATGCCATGGATGTAGAGGATGATAACAACACTCAGCATATGTCAAGACACAATGATGTTACAACAAGTGCAACCCAAGATTGGAATCAATGGCAACAACACTGCATGGTTCAACATCCTCCTAGCAACTTCTCAACTCCAATCAGTTGGTTAGGTTAGTTTTCAAAGTAGAACTGAAGTTCTACTTGCACAATTAGATAAATACAAGTATTATTTGTGTGTTAGAGGGGTTTTCCTTTGGTTTTGATGCTAAAGATGTTCAAGAATCATGGCAGCTTTTGCCAGTGGTTTGTTTATAGAAATAGAAAGATGGAAGTTTGTTTGGTGATTTTGAGATGCCCGTAGACTTCATATTGATACATCCTTGGGGTTAGCAACTTAGCATCTAATATTTCTAAGGAGATGCTGCAATAACTAAAGCTTTATCAGACACTTTTGACTAGATTGATATTCTTCCTAACAACCTGAAATACCATTTGTAACCATCCAAGTTGGTCTGTTAAATAAAAAATAAAACTTGAAACAAAGTTGGTCGAATTAAATCGATAAGAGACTTGATTAATCCTAGAAATATACTTCCTATGGTTGTAAAATTACTTCATGCTGGCTTCATTCTTTGTGCTTCGCGCGTCTGCAAAGTGAAAGAGCGCAACTATTCAACCACCTAACTTAGTAAGTGCAACCAAGTCTATCAACTCTATATGACCCCTCGAGCTAAAGTGAGTTGCGGCTAAAGCTGCCAAATAGATGTAAAGGGGTTGTTTTTCTGCAGATGGAATTGAAAAGCAAGATTGAATAGGCCATGAGAGTGGCGAGCCTTGTTTATTTAAGTTTCAGTGATCAACAATATTTAAGCTTCAATGATTGACGTGCATGGTTGTTTAAATAGCTTATGGCTTGTAATCAACTTGAAATAAACTCGAACCCAATTAACTCTTATTAATTTGGCTCGTCGCTCTGGTAAGCACACACAATGCAAATGGACTTGGGTCAAGTTGTCCAATCTGGTAAGCGCACACAATGCAAACGGACTTGGGTCAAGTCGTCCAATCCACACCTTAAACGCAAATGATGTTCTTCCATAAGCATCATTGCCAACATTCACATCATCATTGTTCGTATATTTGTTACTTTGTAGTAAGCCATCGATTCATCCCTTAATCGAATCTGTGCATTTGCTACAACAATGATCTCAGGAGGCCAATTTCCGCAGCAAACATCAGCTTCTTCTTGATTTCAGACGTGTATTAATCTTTGGCTTGAAACGATGATGCTTATGAAGATTTTAGAGTAATCCGTAGTCAATTAAGGTGTAACAGTTATCGTTGATATGTGGTGTTGTTGATACTCATTTTTCCCCGGTAGCGATGATGTTTCACCTTAATTACAACTTCACAAACTAAATGGGCGCTTGCAAAAATGAAATTTCCTTTTTCTTTTATTTTTGTAGCGTTCTTGGTGCTCATGTATAGCACATACATACAAAAAATAAATAGCAACTTATAATTTCCGATTTAATTACTAAAATCTCATTTTGATATCTACTAGAGTACTCTTGTAAACTCTCCCCAACAAACAAAAAGGAATTTATCATTTCAACATTCCTAAAATTGCTTATTCTTTTCCTAAAATAGTTTTGATTTTTTTTTTCAAATATGAGAGACTTTTATTCAATGTCACAAACCTAGAGCTACAAATTACGTGAAACTAGCTCGCGTATCTACTTGCCCTCGTATCCATTTTATCCCATCAAACGTTGTCTCAAAGTATTTTTGTTTTCGGACGATTGCTTGTTGCATGATCTAAACAAAACATGCGCTTTGATAACAAAACTCAATACACAACGAGTTAGGTCGTGTCGTACCAATTTATTCAATATATATATGTGTGCGTGTATATTTAACGCATGAAGTTAATTCATAACTTATAACTATAGAAACAATACAAAGAGATTGCATACTACAGAATAGTTGTTTTAAATCTTTAATGATGATATTGCATACTAGTGTTGTTAGAGAAATGGTAAACTTGTCATCACATAATGTATACGATGCTAAGAACCGGTGAGGGATCATAGCCACATGTAGTTATGAGTAACTACACCTCATGGTAAGGTTCGAGGTCTTCGTCTATGAGGGATTGATCCCAGAGGTGACATATATAGTCTTACTTGGACGAGTTGGATTGGAGTTGCGGGGCCTACTACAACTGAACATAAATATACCGACGAGCTATCTATCTCAAATTCCATCAATTATGGTCTCGATTTGTTAACCAAGTTTTCCCGGTATTTGCAATCTTCAATCCTCTACTTTTATAACTAAAGTATTCAAAAATTTCCCAACTTTTTATTGTCATTCGTCTGGTTTGATCTACTTTATAAAGGGTTGTCTCATATCTCTCTTTTGATGTATTTAAAGGAACGGAAACTCTTCGTACCTTTAAAGTGTTTTCGAGTTTTCTAGAATAAATAAGTGAAAAGAAAACAAAAATTAAAATCAATCATTTTAAATTGAAAGGAAACGAATAGAAGAGAATAAAGGAGAAAAGATATTAAAAAAAAAGAAAAAGAAAAAAATGTTTTTTTTTTCGTTTTAAACTCGAGAACACAGTGTTAGAGAGTCGAGAATGTTGAGTATCACTAATCATAACGTTGCTTGCCAGTGCACTTTGGATCATGGATTCAGGGGAAAGATCGCCATAATCAATCATGTTACAAGATACAAAACAAACGTATAAATGAAGAAACATCAGCGATTGATGAAGTTTGGTTTTCTCTCTCAGAAGAAATCCAATTCTCTAATATCTTTAATGTTTATCCAAACAATTAAGTGAGTAGTCTCTCTCTTAATTATTCAATGTATCATCCATTATTGTTTTCAGCATCATACATACAATAATATATTGTTTGATTTCTGTCGTGTGAATAGAATCATGAGCATTGATTCGTTTCTCCATCATCTCATTCTTTAATTTATTGGAGTATAATATTATTGTCTTTCAAATTGAATTTTGGGTCCTTCTCAGATTCCTAATCTTTTTATTGTTTAGATTTTCTTGAACAGAATTGTTTAGACTTAGATTCATGTGCATATTTAACTTGAATTTCCCACATTTAGCTTTGATTTCAGTGCACACAAGGTGTTTGTGTTTTTGCGTATGTGATTTTGTTATGGATATCAAATCTACAGTTTTCACAAGGTGTTTATGCACACTTAGATGTGTTACAACCCAAATTCGTTCTAAAAGATTAATCTGATTGGCAAGGGAATCTATTTAATCTATAACACTCATGTTCTCGTCCATAGAATCAATGTAGGAAAATCTCATAACTTGCAATAATTTCAGTCTGTACGGTGAAACATCCTCATCATACGAACTATTTAGTAAGTTTCTTAAAGGGTCTGGCTATTTAAGTAAATTTTATTGTACTTTTGGCTACCCACAATGCTCTAGTTTCTGGAGCTGCATGTCATGACTTGAAGTCGCACGTGCCAAGTGTAAGCCTTGGAGCTTGGTTGAGACTTGAGCAATGATGTTAGGACTGGATCGGACCAGCCGGTCCAACCGGTCCGATCAGGGATCGGCTAGGTGGCTGGTCCGTTTCACTAGGGTTGTTTTGGGTTGGTTGAATCAGCCGGTTCGTCCCGAACCAATGGTCAGACCGGATCAAACCGGATTTTGTTTTTTTTCTTCATTTTAATGGGTAAAAACGAGGCATTGAACCATAAATTAATGTGTTGGATATACAAATATAGTTAGTTTATATATAACTATAAAATACATATATAAAATACTTCTATTTAATTATATATATACATACATATATAATATACTATAATATACTATATATATAATTATAACGTTATTCGGTTTTAAATCCGGTCCGACCACCAAACCAGTAAGGCGTCTAGTTCAACGTCCGATCTGTTCTGAAAACATTAGACTTTAGTATCAAAACATGGATATGAGACCCCAAGCGTATTGTGAGTTTGATTATTGTGGGCCCTTCATTCATAAAACTTTTTTCTTTAGGAATAAAATAGATAAGTTTATAAGAAGAATGAGTATGATAACTTGAAAAGTTAAATAAGTTTGTGGGAGTGATGAAATTTAATGTGACAACATACTAGACATGTTTGTAAGAAGAAATTATACTATCGTCATGGATAGTAAGATTACATAATTGAGTTCAACTACACCAAGTTTTTATGATAATATTACAAAACTTGATTTCTAGTCGTTTGTCAAAAAGGGTATCGATAATCCGTTGCTGCTTATACAAGATTTGTTAGATGTTTTAATGTAATTGAATTAACTAATAACAAATGTGATTATAATATTCATCAAACAAGTCAGGAGGTGCGGTGTGCACTTTTGTTTGAGTTTATTTTGATATTCAATATCGAAAACCTATTTAAGGGCAAAACCCCTAAATGAGGTTCCAAGGTGGTGCCGCCTCTAGTAGCAGGGTCCAAGGGGCGGTAGCCCCTGACGAGGGTCTAAATTTTCACATGTAGTGGAAAAAGGCCAAATTTTTTAGTCAATCTGAATTGAAAATAAAAACTACCAAATGGCAGTTTCTTGGACTCTCTTTGAAATCGAAATGGCGTTATCATTTTTATCACTCTCTCGAATTCTTGTGGTTCATGAAAACCAGAAAATAATATATATTAGTTCTTGATCTCGTCTGATTTATATCCGATTGATTTATTCGAACGAATCACCAAATAATTTCGTTTGAAAGTGATTTTTACGACTCTCACATTATCCAAGTTTGATTTCAAGTTTTCTACAAAATTTCTCATTCAATTTCACTGACAGATTACTGATAATTGGTATCTTCATGATAAAGTCTTCAAGTTTTCATGATAAAATCTTCTGGTACATTCATTTTGTAGTGTCAAAGAGTCCTGGAGCTTGAAACTGACTATCCTTACTGATTCTTGAATCTCAGTGATATACTAAGATCAGATTTCCTGCATGACATGCTTTTGTGTTGATCTATTCTTTAGTTAAACTACTTATTGATCCAACTCCATATGTTTAGATCCCAAATAATATGATTCAATCATTTTATGCATAATTCACTCTAATTGTTCTAAGATATGAATCATGTGTTTTAAAAAAGATTATCTAATACGTCATACCTATACTGACAAAAATAATAAGATCAAGAAAACAACTTTTAGCATCTCACCACCACCATGGATAAAAAAAACATGTTTAGACAGCTTAAAAACATGTGTGTTTTAGTCCCACATATGGGGTATGTAAGTGTACGAACAGAAATCAGGACACGAATTCACATCTAATCAATCATTTTATTCTTTTTTATATTTTATTATATCTTCCATTTCGATGCTTTCTTTATTTTATCTTGCTTCATATACATGATGTAGAAGTGAATTTACAAAGGCAGCTGCTAGACTTTTATGTGTTTAGCATAATCCCATCTTGTAAAAGAGATACGACTAATTGGTAGTAATTAGTCTGACTTTTGCAGAGGACTTATTGAATGTGTGAGCGATGGGGTCACTCACACCTATGATTTTTTTATAATATTATATATACGTTTTATTCCTAACCAACCCTTATAAAATTTTGACACTCACGTGTATGAAATTTTATGACAGACCCAATAAAATTTTATAAATTTTTATCATCGATTTGTAAGAAGATTATATTAATAGATATAAAACATTTAATTTAGATAAGTAAGCCCACTTTAATAAACTATTTCAATAACTTAACCTCAAACTAAACAAAACAATTAACTCGTATACATATCTAAGTACTAATTTATTAAGCTCATTTAACTTAATTCGGTTAATTTTAACTTAACTATCTTAATTAACTTTTGCGCACATTTATTTGTTAACTTATTGTCTACCCGATCCGACCTGAATTAAATTTTTTTAATATTTAGCTATATAGTCAACAATCTGTAAAATCCTTCAACTCTCATGAAAAGAATTCATGGCCCATCGCTACTAGTAGACAGTAGTAAACATGCATATAATAAAGGGTTTTATCTCTTATCAAATTTCATCTTACCCTTGGGAAACATCAAATAAATAACTTTTTTTCTTCTCTTTAGGTGTGAGGATAAAAAATATAATTGATTTGACGATAGAAAGGAATAAAGTGCAACAAGTAAAAACAAACAAGGGGGCATATTTAGCATCAAAAAAAAAAATAATTTTCTTTATACTAAATACACCTAACGTTATAGTTGTATCAAGATCGGATTTCAGCTTTGCGAGTAGCAATCATCAATTTCACTTGCCTATCTATGGACATTACTTTTGGGTCAACTGTCAAGATTGGAATATTATACGTATTATGTTAACTGTTTTACTATTATTGTTGAAATTAAACATCCAAAAAAAAGTCTAAAAAAGAACCAAAGCAAGTGGTATGAAGCAATTCCGTCTTCAGTTGATCATTTTTATTTTTATTTTGTGTTTAGAAAAGGTCAAATTCTATGTTCTAAACAATGATATATATATATATATTGACATATATCGCTCTATTTTAAACAGGAAAATTGGTTTAGTTTATTATTATATATCAACATATACATATACATATCTAGATACATACACACAATTAAAGTAGAAGATAGTTTTATGTGATATTATCTTGGAATGGAAAATGGTTATCCTTGCTTTATTTGTGCTTACGGAAGCCAATAATTTGCATCATCACCAACACACAGAAACTGCTGTTTGCAGTTGTTTCGAATTTATATTACGTGTCTTCTAGCTCATGTACTACTTTTAGAAAAACTACTTTTTTTATTCTTGCTTTTTTTAGCATAGCATCTTATGATGATCCTATTGCATGAGGTGTAACATTCAATTTATAAGAAGTTCTCATTTAAATTGTAAATGTGTGATTTTGTTCTGATATCGTGAAATATCGGACTAAATTTTAAAAATGTCCTAAAATACGTATAGAAGTGTAGATATTTGATTTATGAGTTTAATATACAAATTAAATTAAGTGAGCGACTTCATTTGTTATTTGGCAAACTTCGAATCGAGATAACCTTATAACAAAGTTTGTTTTTACACCGTACGAAAAAACAGATTGTTCATGTATACGAGTGTGGGCACGCGCAAACGACCCAATGTGAGAGGGAGCAAAGAAATAAAGAAAATCGAAGGTTGAATCAACGTAGTGAACTTGTTTCCGCCATTCACATCTTATGGGAGGTGAGAAACAATCAATGGTATAAATATTATCTTAGATTTTTTAGTGTAATTAGATTGACTAATTACCAATATGATCATAATATTCATCAAGCAAGTTAAAAGGTGTGGAGTGCACGCTTGTTTGAGTTTATTATGATTTTTGATATTTTATCAAACTTCTTTTTAACTATGTTGCACACCATTTTTGACATATAATCATTGTTTAAAACAATTTGTTCAACAAATACGGTTTTTCTAAAAGGTTTATTCACTACACGTGTTAAGTCGAAAATTATAATCATTTCAAAAATATTGAAACAATATTTGTATATTTTATTTGTATATTTTTATTAACAGAAACATAGAATTAGGAGTTTCACAATACACATGAGCCGGTTGTTTATCTTTTAAGATTGATGATGACTAGTATTGTATGGAAGTGATACCTACTCCTAATTCAACAGAGAGAGTAGTCTCTTTATTAGATTTAACGGTGAGAAATTTTTTTTTGTAATAACAGTTTCTTGTTTTACTAAAGCAAAAACAGTGATACAGAGCAAACAAAGGTGGTACTAGTGGTAAACAGACCAGAAGGTGATGACAACGGAGTTACTGAAACCGTTTCAGCCAAAAACTGTATTCGACATTGGCTTACAACCAAATTATTTAGAGTTTGAAATTGTGAAGAAACTTAAACGGTATTACCATTAACCATGCTTTTCTGATTAAATAATCAATTTTTACTTTTCTTCCTTCAAAATATACCATTTACTTATACTTAAAAAGCAAGGTATGCGGGTTGCCACCGGCAGGTATGTGGGTTGCAACTGGCCTTGCCACATGTCATGCTGTAATTCGTGGTTATTTTTATTGATTGAATTTTTTTTTGAATTTACCAACTTTTAATTTAAAATAAATATACAAATGTGGGAGATCTCTGAAAGTCTTTGTTACCAGAGTGGTTAGGTCCTTCCTTTTTATTAAATTCCATCCGGGTTCGAGGCGTGCTCACCCCTCCCTTCAATCCTTTCAATTTAACTTTTAGTTCTTTGTTGTTTTTTTTCTCTTAGATTTTTTTCTTTTACAAATCACTTTTTTCTCTCCTCTTCAACAATAATTATTTATTTATTACTAAAGTTTAAAGGTTTTGTCGTCTCAACTTAAGTTTTGTTTACGTAATAACATGTGAAACATAATACTCTTTTGTATCTATGTTTTAATCTCTAGATTCAAGTCACGTAACTTCATACGTTCTTCAACACACGTTATAAGGTTCGTAACTATTTTCTTAACCACATTACTCTTAAAGAAAAAGTAATGTTTGACTTTATTTATATTTGTAACACAAATAAAATACTTTCTTAGAATTTAGTTACATATATTATCAACACTTTCTTCAACACATGAGTTTACCCTCATGTATCAACATTATTGTTGGGTCTTGTTTACATTACAACATTTAAGGTATAATACTCTTTTATATCTATGTTTTCATATCTAAAACTAAGTCGTCGTAGCGTCATACGTTTTTTTTATATGCTTAACCATGTTAATGTCACCGAAATAATGTACGTAACGGTGTTCGGAAACACGCTGCGTTGCGGAACTCATTAATTTATATAAGTGGCTTGAGTTTGAAACTTGGGAAACTTATCTTTTTCAATGTGTTATCTTTTTCAATATGTTATATTTTTCAATGTGTTATCTTATCTTTTTTAATGTGTTATTTTTTGTACCCCGTGTTATTCTTTTTGCACCTTTTTGTGTTACTATTTTTTCTACACTTTGGGTATAACTTATATAACTTATTTTAAATCTTAACAATGTGTTTCGGCTGACGCACTATCTGAGTTTCTGTTTAGAGGGTGGCCTTTTGTTTTTTCTTTAGCAATTTTGGTTTTTTTACAAGTTTTGTTTCTTACGTTTCGCTTTAAATCTTAGTTAGGGAGGAAAAGTACGCTGCAACGCGCGGGGTTACATATTGACGTACATAAATTTATTTCAAAAAAGACTTGGGTTAATTGTAATTTCTATATTTTATACATATTAACGTATATAAATTTATTGTAATATACGTATGATGTAACGGCAAAGCGCGACGGGTCAAAAAATCTAGTTTTGAAAAAGAAAATCAGAGTACGATACTCATATTAGCAATACAAATTTCATATTATATGATCATATAGAATAAGATCATATTTCATAGTGTCAGGCAACTGTTTCTCGTTATCCACTAGGCTCGCATTATACTTGTTGGTACGAGAAATACATTTTTGAAGTTTATCTAGTTAAAAGGATTCTCATTGGTATGTCTATCATTTGATTTCTTATATTAAATTAAATCAAAACTGACTTAAAATATCCAATAACCGGCTACACTTACGTGTTTGTTTTTTCTACAGTAAATCTGTAATCTGTGGATCACATCTACATAAATCTACAGTAGAAGAGAATGACCAAATCTTTGCAGTCTGTAACAAGAATGATGTCTGTTTTTACATCTGCAGACTGCTAAAATCAACTGGTGGTATTATACGACGATGCTGGACGATGTTGGTGATGGTAGATGGTGGGTGGTGGTGGACGGTGAGTGAACCAAATCTTTACAGTTTTTCTTTAAGGGCTCGTACCGTTTTATAATTCTTTTATCATTCCCTAAGTTATAAGAGAATAAAAAGAATTACTTTATTAAAATTCTTGTGATTTTGTTTCTTCTACAATTTGTGGAAAAAAAATATAATAAAGATACTACCATTTGTTGGCGCCGTATTTATCAAGTGGGATAGTGGGATAAGATATGTTACGATCATCTTTCCTTACAAATACAGAAAAACAAAACTACTTAATATATATACACATTACGGTACTATTGTAATTATCGGTGAACATAAAGGGCATAAAGTTTTCCCATTGAGACAAAAAATGATAGGACCTAGTGGTTTGCCAAAAAGGAAAATTCCAAAAATCATTTAGTTCTAATTAAGACATAGAAATGGGGATCTTTGTGCATGGAAGTAGGGAAATTACGATACAAACCGTTTGATAAAATGGAATTACTAAAATAACCAGTTAAAAATGAAGTTTTTTAAATAAGACAGTCAATTATATCGCTTCACGTGTCTATCATTCGTAGACCAGAAAAGCATGTCAGCGAGGGATTATTGGAATCCCTCATCCACGTGTACATCCCTCGTTGACGTGGTTTTATCCCTCGTTGAGTCAGCGGGGGATTATAAGAATCCATCACCCAAAATTACAAACATGCCCCACATCGCCCATAATTAAAAAAATAAATATATATACCAAAAAATATGTATTTTTTATTATTTATTATTTTTTAAATACATAAAAGTTTAGTTTAATTTTATTTTCACCAATATAATACAATGTTATCCTTAATAAAGTCATCAAATCTTACGATCTTCTCAACCTTGTTGTTACTTTTTTCTTAAAATTCTCTCAAATCAAGAAATGTCAGTTAATATCATATTATATAGTAATGGTAAATGACATTTTGTAAACGGTGTTGAAGAGTATCTACCAATGTCATGTATCACACATTTACTTTTTAATGGTATGTATTCTTTAACGCTATTTACAAAATGAAATTTACCATCATTGTATAGTATGATATTAACTGATATTTTTTATTTGAGATAATTTTAAGAAGAAAATAACAAGATGGTTGAGAAGAATGTAAGATTTGATAACTTTGTTAAGGGTAAACATTGTATTATATAAGTAAAAATAAAATAAAATTAAATTTTTATGTATTCAAAAACAATAAATAATTAAAAATACTGATTTTTTTTGTAAAAACATATATATATATATATATATATATATATATATATAATTATAGGCGAGGGGGCATTTTCGTAATTTTGGGTGAGCCATAATCCCTCGCTGACTCAGCAAGGGATAAAGTCACGTCAGTGAGGGACGTACACATGGACGAGAGATTCCCATAATCCTCGCTGGCACGTTTTTCTGGGCGAGGGATTCCCATAATCACTCGTCACGTCAACGAGGGATGTACACATGGAACAATAAGATTGACTGTTTTATTTAATAAACTTCATATTTGACCGGTTATTTTAGTAATTCCATTTGATCAAATGGTTGTTTTTATAATTTACCCATTAATTTATATGTGATAAAAGGTTTTAATTCGATTTACATATTTTTGTTTTGTGTAAAACATTGATGTGTTAAATACTTATATCAATAAATTTTGTTATAATAAGCTTTTTATCATATTATTTGTGTTATTTAAACTCTTGATAGTTTAGATAAATGACGGAGTAGTATTCTTTGCAGTTTACTTATACTTTACTGTTTTGTAATATTATGAATTCGTTATTGGAAACTCACGAAACATTGTTAATATTCGACTAACCAATTTCGTAGGTTCATGTGGGTCAGGAATACCACCAGCGCTTGTAGTTAGTTTTGCGGATTCATTTGTCTCCTAAGTCAATTAGTTTGAGAGACAAGTGAATTCTATCATAATCATCTCTTTGTAAGTTTAACCCTTGTACAAACAAGTAGTAAGTTTCACTAAACACCCAACACCCCCCCCCCCCCCCCTCTCCAATTGCCACACAAATTCGACATAGCTTGCACTAGTTAATTGACCTTCAAGAGTTAAAAAAATTCTAATTTTCTAAAACACGGATCAAATGCTTACTGATATATTTTATTATAAACAGCTGAACATACCTTAGACTATGGGTGTGGCACAAACGCCCAACCGCCCTCCACATCAACCCTTCCTGACTTCTCCTATCCTCACAGATCTGATTTTGTGGCTTTCTTCGCTCCTTCCCACTTAGAGACCGCCCCACGGGCACGCCTAACTACACCGGCGTCTCATGCTCCCTCTCTCCTCCCTAACGACACCCTCTATCTCTCTAAAAATGATATTATAATTCGTTATACCTCGTCCATCTTAGATGCTATCTTCCCCAATATTCATAAACATAACAGTGATAATACTAAAAGTAAAAGAAAACACATTACTGACCAACTATTTATAACATTCATGACCTCTGCAAAAGTCATATTAATACTTTTGCTTACACAAAAGGAAACCAACTTTCTCCCACCATTTTCATTGACAACATCATGATATGTAAACCATCTTCACAATCACACCAAAGGAAAACAATGAACACACCAACACAAAATCACACCACCATTCATCATCATCATAAACTCAAACAACAACCTCATGATCTCTCTGGTGCTTACATACGCACCCTTGTTAAACACTTAACAAAATCCACAAAACCAAAAGATTCTCACACTCAACATCATCATGAAACCACCAACATCCACCAACAACCACCACCACCGCCACCGTCACCGCCACCGTCACCACCGCCGCCACCACCACCACCGTCACACAAGAAGCAAGTGAGAAGAAGAAGACACACCAACAAACCATACCAACAAAGGCTTCTTAATATGGCTGAAGCTAGAAGAGAGATTGTCACCGCCCTTAAGTTTCACAGAGCCACCATGAAACACCGTGAAACCGCCGGCAACCACCGTCCGCCGGAGCAATCTCCGACCACCACCACCTCCGCCGCCGCCGGAGATATGTCCTGTAGTTATCTAGAGCATCATTGGCCTATGAACACCGCCACTCCACCGCCGCCGCCGCCGGAAAATCAAGAAAATCTTGATTTCACACTTCCTGATCAAACCTTAGGATTGAATCTCAATTTTCAAGATTTTGAAAACTTGGGTAGCATTAATCTTTATCACAACCCATTATCCAATCATCCCACATCATCATCATCATCATGTTCATCATCTGCATCAACAGCCTCATTATCATCAACATCAACATCAACATCATCATCAACAACAACTTCATCATCATCATCATCTAGTGGAGCTATAATGAATGGTGGTCTACATCATGCGATGGATGATGAGGGGATGGAGGAGATCAGATCTTTAGGTGAGCAGCATCAGATTGAGTGGAATGACACTGTGAATCTGTTGATGTCAGCTCAGTGGTTTGAGTTCTTGAAAATTATTGAAATTGAACAAGAAGATGGAAGATTATTTGATAATGAGATCAATCCATTTGATCAAGTTATGGAATTCCCACCTTGGTAAGATCTGTTGGAAACACAAACCTCTACTTATACGTACTTGTAATTACAATATGTTATTAGTTTTAAAAGATTTGAACTCTGAAATGTTTTTAATTATAAAGTACACAACTTTATCAGCATAATGTCTGGTGTTAATATTATTAGCTAATTAAGGTTAAATTGAGACTGATTAGTCCGTAGGATGCTGGAGATGTTTTCTGTTCCTAGGATTTCTCTCCGTACAAAATTTCTAAAATTAATTAATTAATAATAATTACTTATTATTATTGTTTATTTATTGTAAGCACTGTTTACTGCTTAGCCATTGTTGTTAATGTTCATCCTGTTGGGCTAGTAATAAGGGTTGCAGTGCTGTGGTTGCTTCTGAATATTTGCAGTGTGAGAATTTATTAATTTAAAACAATGGCAATGGGGCCCACGTCACCATAATTTCATTTTCGAACTGTCACAGCTTCATGAGCTCTGTATCATGTTCACAACGATTTCTAGTGATGTTTATTGAATGGAATTTTAAGTTTTTCGAATTCGATTCGAAAACTGAGTCTTCCTAACGAATTTATACTTATAATCTTGAGATATATTGATTTATAGTCATGTATCGTCTAGATATGTTTTACTAGAATGTGTACATTTGACGCGATAGTCTTAATATAATCAGATGGAAATATAATTTTGGTATATACATGTTAAAGTAACAGGGGGATCAAGATGTGGGTGTCACCTATGTTATGACTATGTATGAAGTTACTGTAAAATGATTATATAGGTACATCACATCTAGAAAAATAACTATTTCAAAAATTTATCATTTTTTAAATATATTTTCTGGTCAATATTATTGTTTTTGCTATTGATTTAGTGATCTACTTCTGTTTGTATATTTTGTTTTATTAGGGGTTAAAAATATATTTTTTATATGTTTGCAGCATGGACATAGGTGAAATTGAAGGAATGGATGGGGAATGGCTTGCCTGAAACAAGATTGATTTTTTTAAAATAATCAATTTGTGATGGTATTTTTGTAATATTTCTAAGCTTCTTGTAGTGTGATTTAATAAGCCTGAAATGTTATGTCTTAAGAGTTAAGAATTATAGACTATGTCTAATTCCATATAAATTTTGTTTTTGTTAAGATGGTTTAGATTATCAAGATCATACCAAATAGTTTTGTTTTTGTTAAGATGGTTTAAATTATCAAGATCATACCAAATTGAATATATGGGTTTATTATCATGTTTGTTGAAAAATTTGTGACGAAACCAGTACAATTATAAGACTTTCGTATGAGAATAAAATCGTAAGAAAAACCCGTACAAAGAATAGAACTCCCAAAACATTTTTTTGTTGCGATTTATAGCTTAGAGATGTTTAGAGTTACTTGTTTGTCTTAACTATGTCATATCCACTATTAATTGATAGATCTAGCATGCGACTTGACATGGGATTTAGGAGAAGAATGGATCTATATAATTTGTTGTATTACTACTTTGTTTAGTAAAAACATCAATATTTGTAGCTGATTTTGAAACTAATTGTACCACTACTTTGTTAAATACCAGCTTAAATGATCCGGTTGTCAAGACTCGATAAAAAACAAGTTAACAAATTGGTCTTAGATATCTTTAACGTGTAAACGTAATTAAAGTTGTCTTCATAGGAAATATGTTAAAGTGTTTAACAATATGACTTGATTAACTTGAAGACACAAAATTAAAGATTAGAAATTAAAACTTTGAATGAATTAATGAACACACGTGCATAAAGCAAGAAACTTTTAAAAAATTTTACTTAAATAATAGAAAACAATTACTTTCGAGTTTACAGTACCGCAAGATCAACAATCGACATGTTTAACCTAAGGTTTGTAAGAACATCACTTTAAGATTTTAACTTTTGATAAAGTGATAACCAAAGAACAATAGACTCGTTTGTTCATAAGATTACCAATTTACTCATACCAAGTTGTCTTAGACACCTTTCTTAATGAGTGCATGATGTAAAAAACCGAAAGCTGATAATCAAGCACACAACTTTCTTTACAAGTAAATCTTTTAAATTAATCAAAACATAAAACTTAATTCAATAGTCTAATGTTCATTACAAAACCTATATAAAACATACCAACTGTCTCACTTTACAAAAATCATACTCTCGAAAGCAATCAAGAAAAGATTAGTCACGCATCATCTTCTTTAAATATTCAATCTTGCTTTTAATGATGATCAACATGATTTGGAATAAATTAGGGAGCTTGAAAGTACCAAAAACTTTTTGAAATCGCCTATTTACGGCTGGAAAAATTTGTTCTTTGAAGATAGGTTTAAAATAAGCTTGAAGTTCCATAAAATCCTAGGTTTCAAACATCCAACTGTCTGTTTTCTTCTTCAAATACGTCGCCCATCATATGATACGCCCAAGCACGGAGTATCATACGTCAGGTCTCCCTCTTGACCTCCTTTTTTTCTATTTTTTAATGTTTACATTTTCAGTGCTTCAATTTTATGTTTTGCTTCTTTTGCCTCAAATTATGTTCCTTAATCTCCAAACACCTATAAATCAAAACATAAACAAAGTTAACTTGTTTCACAATAATCACGATATAAAATCAAACATTTTGATCAATTAAACATTAAAATATTTGCTCGTGATCATTAAACCTGTATAGTACATAGGTTAAATAATTTTTTAAATTTTAAATTTAAATAACATATTTTATGTATATATACACACACACACACACACACACACACACACACATATATATATATATATATATATATCAAATATGCTTTATTAAAAATAAAAAGTAGGACTTTTGGTGTAGTCATATTATTTATAAAACAAAAGAACATATTATTATTATTTAATAAAAGAGATAGAAATTAAATTAAAATTTGTAATAAAATCCAGATATTACTGTAATTTATCAGAATTCAACACATGAACAGAATAGAGAGACAGATTAACCAACTTTTATATCGCTTACAAAGCAGACTTGCGTTTCTTGTTATTGTTATTAATAATAAAGATATCATTTAGCATATATTTTGACTTTTAATAACTTTACGTTATTTAAAATTTTAAACAAAATCTAAATACATAGTTTTGTTTAGTTTTATATGTAGAACGTTACGTAAATTATATTGAAAACCGAGTTGTATCAAAATAAAGTACTTATTACTCTTGTAAATAGAAAAATACTTTATGTTGATTATAACTTGGATTTCAGGATAATTTATATTGGAGATATATGTTAAAAAATTTAAAAGATTATGTACTTCATTTACTAAAAATTATATATAATCATGTATAGCTATTAAAGAAAAATGAAATTATATGTTAAATGAATAATTATGTGAATATTAATTTAACATTTACTGAATTATACAATAGGGATTGTGATCAGGGTTGGAGATAACTACTTAACTAGGTAGATACACACGATTAAACACAAAAGAGAGTTGATACAATACAACAAAATACATTTCGATCCCGATAAATTTATTTTTTTTCATGTTATCTTTTTAGTTGGTACCAATCATTGTTATCATTATTTTTTATAGTTGGTTGCAATTATTGTTATCATTGAAAAAATATTTAAAGCTAACAAAATCAGAGTAGCATGTAATGGTATTTTGTCATTTTTATACTTGAATATAGGTTTATAAATTCTCCCATTTTCCAAATCTTATCTTTGTTTTGGGGACACGTTAGTCAACAATTTATTGATCTGTTTTACGCATTCACATTTTTTTCAATTATATACATTGTATTTTCACACTTTTTCCCATTTATATCCTTGTATAAAATAATAACATGAAATATAAGTGCTATGTAATGTTACATTTAATATCATGACATATATATCAGTATGAAAATAAATCACCATTTTAATATCCGGGCTTTATAAAGTAGGATGTTAATTGTTAACTAGTAACTACATAATCCATATTCCATTCTTCTAATTGTTAATTGGGCCACTGCTTTTGCCTGTGGACTGCGTCTATTGCTCTGGCCCAACTACTTAGCCCGTCAGCCAAAGTCCAGCCCAGTTTGACATACTCGTTTTCTTTTTCTTTTTCTCTTTTTTAATTGAGTATTCAAATTTGACAATTATATTTAAAATCCCGCTCCATTTGTCAAACTTATCTAAGGAGCTGTTTAGCAATCTCTGAATAATTAAATGCTTAACTAATAATAGGTCTGAACCATTAAATGTCGAACCATTAAGAAGTCTGAACCATTAAGAGCTAGTATATCATTTAACTATTTAAATGCAAATGTCTGACCAATTTAGATAAGAGGTCTTAACCATTCAGCATTAGACCTCTTAACCATTTGACACTAGTATGATGCTTAACCATTCAGAGGCAAATGTATGAACCATTCAGACATTAACTCGCAAAACAAACAGTCTAAATCATTAAGTGTTGAACCATTCAAATGTTTGAATCATTAATAGGCTGATTAAAAGGCTATCAATCAGGCCCTAAGGCTTAGTGATTTTTGTTCTAGACCAGTTGTGTAGGACCGACCATGAACTTGCCCAAATACATATACACCAGTGCGTCTAGGGCTGGCAATTGCCGACAAGTTTATGACACGACTAAACAGTTTAATAAAAAATATTTTTTATTTTTTGATTTTTATAAATAATTAAAATCAAGATGCTAGACTTTATTATTTCACATGTTTGGTTGTTAAAAACTAATAAAAAATAATAGACATAATATAGAGGCAATTAAATAAGTCTTTTGCATGTTTATAAGTGAGTCACACGCATCATCTATAATCTGTTAAAAACGATAAGACCTGTTTTACATGTGCGCCAACGGGTCTATAGTTTTAAAACCATACATGTAATATATTTTTTCACATTGTTTTACCTTGATTCTCCACATCTATCCTTCTAAAAAAAGTTTAGTTTCAAACATCAATATGAACATGGCAGTATGTCTTTTTTCTTGATCTTGGATTATGGTAATTTGTTCCAAAAATAATGCAAAAGAGAAAGAGTGATTGTTCTTGCGTCTTGACTCACTCCTTGTTCTAAATAGTGTAATATTATTGATTATTGATAAAATATTATTACTTTTATAATTATGTATAGTATAAAAAACAAATAAGAACTGAAAATGTTTTTGGGTCCACACGTTTCTGTAGGTTCTGGAAATGATGATTTCATAGGAACGCATTTAAACATGCTAGTCAAATAGTCAACCTACATTTGACGACTTATGTGAATCGACTTTAATACGATCGTAAGTCAAAATTGTTGGAATGTTGGTTTAGGTGAGCATTTATGGCGAAAGGGACCTTTTTTTCTAATTGCTAGCGAATACTTTTAGTCTAGTTGATCAGGTAAATTTAATGATGAAAGATCACTCACGTCCTTAAAAACAGACAGGCTAGTGACCCGATCCAACTATCCTTTAAAAAATACCATCATTCAAAGGCCTACTGTGGCAAAACGCCTAACCCAGAGCGTATGACACCACGTGATACTCGAACTTATAACCTCCACTTTGTAAAGTCGTATGATGAGTTGGTGACTTCTTCCAAACTAATTGATTTAGGGTTTATTGGCGGTGAAAGTGACCTCTAATGTCCTTTAATTCTGTCACTTTATCCTTATGTTACTCGTTTTTATTTTATTGCGTTAAAAAATTAATAAATTTCATTTGGTTTGAAACTATAAAAATATGATACTAAGTAATTATATAAAAATCTGAAATTTTATCGTTATGTTCTATCATAACTTTGTTAACAAAAGTCATTGGTCATGCCCACCTAAGCCAACCTTGGATAGCAATAAAGTTACCCATCAATCTAAACCAACCACCAGTAATACATGAGTATTATGTTACATCTAGGTGATCTTTTCGATTAGGATTTTTAATATCGTGTCGGTGATTACCAATATTACTAAGATGTAAGTTATGTTTTGTCTGCGATGTTTAGTTTTCTAGTATACTAAACTATTTCGCTATTAGTAAATGTGTATGATAGTAGACTCTAATCTCTAAAGATTATTAGAATTTCTGGTTGTGCCTTGAAACCATTATAAATATCTTTGAATAAAAAGCAAAGTGTCTGGCATGTATCAAATCTTTGAATAAAAAGAAAATGCTTAAACCGATTTTAAAGATAATTCGATTTTATTATTGTGATAATTTAAACATATTATTGTAACCGGATTTTAAAAACTCCTTTTTTTATTTTCTTTTGAGGGGAGAGCTAAGTAGCTAACCACCCGTTTTACAAATGAGTATAGGTTCAATTGTAGTTTAGTTATTTTATTTTTCTACCGGCTCCTTAATTTAAATATGTTTTTTAGTTTACAATAAAAAATAAGCTTATATCAAGTAAAATATAAATACTTATTACATAAAATTCAAGTAACAAACATTTAAAGTGCAAGTATTGAAACACAAAATTATGTAAAGAGTTAAATACACGTCTCTAAACACCGTTTGAGTAGTGTATGCAATTAGTAACTAAGCCAAACTCTATACAATCTGAGACTTCTAAAAAATGCTTTTCTCAACTCAACATAATAAATCTGGACCCATTTTACTTAAATCAAATATACCAATATTTCTTTAACACATTTAACTTTTATATAGATCATAAAATTTATAAAAGAAACTACCATAAAACTGATAACTTTGTAAAGTACAGTTATGTTTTTTAAACTCACATTTTATAAGAATATGGATAGCTTGTTTGTTTGTTTGTTTGTTTTTGTTGATTACATAGGCATGTTTAAACTAATAACAACAACGCATCTAACTTATCCAATTATAACAACGTGTCAAGTTAGTTAGAATGATGTGTCTAAATAATTATAACAATGCATCTAACTCTACAACTATGCATCCAAATTGTTGTGGACTCACACGTGAACAACCTATGCGATTATAATGGCGCATCTAATACATTAGTATCATGAGCCTAAAACCACTTGCAATTAAACCCAATGTGTATACTATCGCCATAGAATATACATGTAGTATCATCAATTCTATATTGCATCGCAATCGCTTCACCTGGAAAAATCAGTTTGTACGGAAGTGGGATACGTATGTATAATGTATATGTGTGTAGAGGAGATATTCTAAGAAAACCATAATGTTATATGAAAACTAAAGAAAACCAATAAAACCAGTTACATGACTTATAATGTTTTTATCACAACCCTATATATATATGTGCGTGTATATAAAATAAGGGTATGGATCAAATGAAAAACCGTAGGAGAATCTAAAGTACTAAAGAAAGTGCCTCCAAAGGGTACCTCTCTATGCAATCAAGCCAAGGGTTGTTGCTTGAAGGTTTCTTTATGCTACGTACAGATTTCCACACTGCACTATTGCATTTAAAACCTGACCCGAACGATAGTTGCCAAATCCGATCACCCCGTTTGATATGTCCTTTTGCCTCGAGGTATGCTAGCTCATACCAAATGCTGCTACTAGAGGTGTTCCCAAACCGATGGAGGGTGGCTCGAGATGGCTCCATGTTGGCATCACTTAGCCCAAGGTTACGTTGGAGCTCATTGACCACTGTTTTACTAGCGGCATGGATACAAAAATGCTCAAACGCAAGTTTGTAGTCTGGGATGTAAGGTTTGGTCTCATAGGAAGATGAAGAAGACGTCACTGTCTGTGAGCCATTAGAGAAGTCGACTTTAGCAGTACCTTTTGTACTAGAAAAGTATCTATTCATCAGTGTCGCGAAGAAAAGTAGTTGCTCAGATAATGGCAACACTAATGGACTCAAAGTTGTTATGTTTGTTTTGATGGCATCACCACCTATTTCGACCAGATCCTTGCTAATCTTCAACCCTTTGAACCTCTGTTCATCTTCCTCTTGATACACACTCCTATAACACGAATGGGACATAATAATCTTGTTAAACCATTAATACATCTCTACTCAAACTTTCTAAATAATTTTAGAAAATAATATATAACGATAACTAGTAAAATTACACGTGTCCTTTGTCAACTGTTTTAAATTTTGTAAAGGTCAATTTTGACAACTTGTATATTAGTGTTCACCCACAAGAAAATTTTACGTTGAAACACCAATAAAAATAAGAGAAAATTCTTAAAATATCCCTCTAATCATATTTTTTTCTCAAAATGTCTATTTGACCAAGTAATCATCAAAATGTTCCTTTCGTAAGTTTGTCCGGTCATCCAAACTTTCGTAACGAACTTACTGTTGTGCGGACCTTCGTAACGACTCTATTTAAACACGTGGAATCATCTTAACCGTTCATCTTAGGTTCAAACAAACCTGTTTTATGGTCGGACACCCATGTTGAGGTGGGAACAGTTTGAGAATTAGGTGGTAAGATAAACATTTTGATAATTTTGCCTCAAAATAAAGGGGTTGAAACAGAAATCCTATACTTTTTCAGATATTTTAAAGATTGAAAAGAACAAAAAGCCTATGAATAATAAAAACTCGAACTAGCTTGGATGAATTTTACGTTTGTACTTTTGATAACCAGTATCATATAAATATGTAATAATCAGATATTTAATGAAGAAACAAATGGAGGAAAGCTACCTAAAGTATCGATCATCAGCTCCTTTATGCGTTCGAACGATGTGTTCAAGCCTATACTTCGCACGGTGGTAGTCACGGCGGCGATTAGACAGCATCACGGCGGAGCAACCCATCCTGATGTAACAGTTAGGGATGAGCATCGACGGATCTTTCCCCTGATACCAGTTGTAACCCACCATCTCCGTGCTAACAACCACCGCCACATTGTTAGGGTTCGCCTGAAGCATATCACGAGCCAAATGCACCGCGATTACTCCGGCACTGCACCCCATTCCGCCCAAATTGAAGCTCAAGATGTTCCCCCTCATCTTGTAGTGGTTGATGACCATGGCGGAGAGCGACGGCGTAGGGTTGAAGATGCTGCAGTTCACCACCACAACTCCGACGTCCTTTGGGCGGATACGTGTTTTTTTTGAAAAGCTCGTCTAGGGCTCCGAATATCACCATTGACGCCTCCGATCTACCTTCCTTCATCGTTGTGATGCTTTCCGGCGATGTTATTGATTTTGGAACGTACGTTTCATCGCCGATTCCTGACGATTCGACGATCCGTTTCTGGAATTGGAGACTTGATTCGTCGAATTTGCCGGATTTTCTAGCGAATTTGATGAATTCATCCTTCGTCACCTGCAAATTGTTAAAGTAATTCATATAGTCGTTAATGTTTTCAGTTTTTAGTTTCATGTTATGAGTGTGTGTACATGCATGCACGCATGCATGTGTTGCTTTTCCCTTTTCAATCAAGGCAGTTAATGCCATGTACTGTTAGTGAAGAAGTGGTGTCATGAGTTTCATAGTGGAGTCATAGTTAGTTCTTTCTCTTTCCTAAACGTGGGTATGTACTGTATCAAGACTATATAGTCCTGTTTTATCTAGAATATGAAGTGTGGTTGATTTTGTTGAAGAAACCTTTCTCCTATACGTATTAGATATCCTTTTGTCTCTGAACCAACACAAATTGTAGATCATGATAATAATTAGCACGATAGATCAGTTTCAACAGATTAACAAATGTGATTCAAGCATTGATTCAAGTATTCAACTGAATTTTTTTAGCGAATTCGATGAATTCATCCTTCGTCACCTGCAAATTCTAGATTATGATAATAATTAGCACGATAGATCAGTTTCAACAGATTAACGATTTTCAACTGATTTTCTAGCTAAGTTCATCCTTCGTCACATGCAAATTGTAGATCATGATGATAGTTAGCAGGATAGATCAGTTTCAACAGATTTTACGAACGTGATTCAAGTATTCAACTGATTTTCTAGCTAATTTTATGAGTTCATCAGTCGTCACATGCAAATTGTAGATCATGATAATAGTTAGCACGATAGAACAGTTTCAACAGATTAACAAATGTGATTCAAGTATTCAACTGACCTTCAAATCATCAGCAGGTTTGAAGCACGCGAAATCGATGAGATAAACAGATCGAGGTCGAGACAAGAAGTAAACCGAGAGAGTGAAGACAAACACCGCGAAAAACGCTAAAACCGTAGCCAAATCATATCCAGCGGTGCTGTTGCAGAACTTCCACCACACCTCCGTCCAACTCAAGCTTCCGATCTGAGCTCCGACCACCAGCACCACCACCGGCACGGTGGCGAAGTAGATCCCGTGGTTGATCAAGTAATAGTAACCTAGCTTCACGTACTTGAGGTTCACGGACTGAGCGAAATCCGGCAAGCGGCGGCGTACTCTGACGGAGAAGGTGACGGCACCGGAGGACTCGAGGCGGCGGTTGACGATCTCCGGCGAGAGGAGGCGGTGTTCTCCGGCGGAGGCCATGGTTATGTGCTTGTGTTTCAGTGGTGGTGAATTTGTCTTGTAGAGAATTGATGAAGTTGAAGAAAGTGAAGATGAGTGGTTGCATCTTCCATGGTCATACACCATGGGAGCTCGTAAGCTTCTAACCGCATTCAGAGAAAACAAATTATGTCTTTTTTTAGAATAACAAGTATACGACTCTGTCTCGAATGATAAATGTTATGTTAATCGAGTGTATCATTGGTTTTTCAACTGGGACTGCATTTCAACAGATTCTGTTTAAACACTCTTTTTATTACATTTAATGAACTAATTGTGAACCGAAAATTGTTTACGTTAGTTCATTTAGTCGAATATGAATACGAATCGTCACGTTCGTTCATTTGTGTTTGGCTATATCTTTGTTTATGCTTGTTCATTTATGTTCGTGCATGTTAGTTTGCTTATGTTTGTTCGTATAAGTTGGTGATTGAGAATGTAAAATTTTAAGATAGTAGATGTTTGTTTGTGTTCATGAACCGTTTGGTCATGTGTTTGTTAACAAGTTACGTTCGTTAATGAACAAACACGAACTAGAACTTTCATTCGCTTATACGTTCGTGAAAAGTTCGTAAACAAGTTCAACAATAAATGAACGAATATTAACCAGGCTTTGTTAGGTTTGGTTTAATTGGTTTACGGCCCTAGTTAGATACCTGAACGAACATTAACCAGGCTTCATTTGGTCGGTCGGATGTTGTTAGTTTAAGCGTGTTGATTATTGATTCAAGTATGTTGTTGCATGTTCATGGTTGTATATACACATTTACGAGATCTTTGTTATAAAGAATGGATTTGGAAGTATTTTTAGAACTAGGGCTTTTTCAAAGCGTATGATGACATCTTGTCCTTTGAAACTATGTCATGCAACATTCAGTTGTTGAGTGAAATTTTTATCATTTTGTTCGCTCTACAATCTCCAGAAAAGTAACAAATCGTTAATAAGTGAACCAGAACTCATGTTTTACACTTGTATCCGAAAATAAACCGATAAAGATTCCCATTCATTGACAAAACGTTACAGGACTAGGATGTTGATGTAGGCGGAAGCAAAATATAATAATTGAAATTGTTGATTCACCGAAAATAACATGAACAACTCTTCTAACTATCGTTGATTTACAAATAATAACGATAATCATGATTTTACACACTGACACATAGTGTGATAGAAAAGAAAAGTATTTTTTATATAAATTTTAAAACTAAATTTCTCCCATTCTTACAAGCTTATAAAAAGTAAAACAAAAGTCGAATGAGCCACAAAACATAAATGGGTTAAATTCTAGGCAAAAAATAAATTCCAACAAAAACTAGAAATAAAACAAAAAATAAAATAACTCATAAACAAATCGTTTTTGGGCCGAAAAGATAACTTAAAACATACTCATTGGTCCAACAGTCATTTCAACTGGTCGCAGCTTCAAAATAGAAACTTCGAACTCAAGTTATGACCATTTTAATAAAACTCATTTAGACAAACGATCTTGAACCTTAAAAATTAAATAAGCTTTAAACAAACGATATTTAACCTTAAAATTTAAATAAGCACCAGATGTGCTCTAAGAAACTAACAATCTATATATGTCGAACCTTGTTCAAAGAGAGAACATTGAGAAATGAGCTAGAAGGTTTAGAAAATAGAATAACAAATAAACAGAGACATGATTGATTATTTAAAAATGAACTTAAAAATATAATCATATATCAATGTTAAACAAATTAAGTTGATTTTTGAACTTCTATTGCTATATCAAATTTACATTGCAGACTTTAACTCACAAGTTTCAGTTCTCATTTCTTAAATGTTGTATTTATTATTGACTAAAAAAGAATTTGGTAATAATAATATTTTATGGGAAAATAACTTTTCTGCTTCAATTCTAAATAGTTTTAAAGTGGCATTTATCTTTTAAAGAGACATTTATATAGCTTTGCCTTTGCATTGACTTTATCTAACAACTATAAAGCACTTAATGGAATTCGTTGCCAGTATTTATTGGACGGGTATTAAAGATAATATAATTCTATATTGTATTGATTAAAAAAACACACACATGTAAATTAAAAAAGACGACAAATAGTTAGATTTAAGATAACATTTAAGTTGTGAAAATAATCGTTGAAAGACACGAAGTTTATTTAAAAACAAATGATCATGATTTATTTCGTAAGCTTACTTGTGTATTAACCATAGAGTGTAGCGTATAAAACAATTAAAAAAACAAACACATAACATAGTCACATAGAGGTGCACGAAGAACTAGTTTTGGAAACCAGCGTGGAACCGGAACATATAGAAACTTTTACACAGATTTGAAACCAGAATCGAATCGGTTAAAAACGGCCAAACACTACTCAGGTCTAAAAATACCAGTCAAATAAAAGGCACCAACACGAACCAAACATGAATAGTTTTAACTCAAAAGGCGTTTTGACTTGAAATGGACACCTATAGGAATCGGTTTGAAACCGAAACCGATTTAAACATAAAAATAAAAAACAAGAAAGAACATTTTTTTGCCCCTCTACTATGATAAACGGTTCGTGGTTGAAGGTTGTATTTGTTAAAACCAAAATGTTACCAAAGAAATTCTTTTGCCCCTCTACTATGATAAACTGTTCATGGCCGGTTAATATTTAAAGTGTTTTTTTCGTACGAAGCGTACGAAGTTTTGGGATGGAATTTCATGCAAGAACAAAATGATATTTACGCAACACAAATTACATTCACGTGGAATTATCACGACGCAGAGATGAAATTATCACGCAAGAATACCTTCTGCGTAATAATTCACCTTTGCGTGATAATTCCATATCTGCGTGATTAATTATTATCCTTACGTTATAATTTTACTCGTAATCTCCAATTTTTGCGTGATAAATTTGTACAATTCGCATGAAAAAAAGCACTTTGTACCAAACCTTTCTCTATATTATTATATTAATAAAAGAATGACCATAGATTGCATAGTTATACTTTAAGCATTGATACTCGAATTAAAAGAGTTAGATAATTAGATTTAATATAATTATTCCCTAATAATACACACACATAAATTATAAATATACATGCATGCATGTATATACATATTCCTTATTAATATTCGAGGGCTACCGTGAATCATTTTATCCAATCTTTTCAGAACCGGATCGGACGTTGAACCGGACGCTTTACTGGTTTGGTGGTCGAACCGATCGGACCGGATTTAACTATATTTTAATTATATTTATATATGTAATTAAATATAAGTAATTTATATATGATTTATATATATATTTTATAGTTATATATAAAACTTAACTATATTTGTATATCCGACGTACTAATTTATGATTTAACATCCTGTTTTTACCCATTAAAACTAAAAAAAAAAAAGGAAAACCGGTCCGGTTTCCCGGTCCGACCAACGGTTCAGGACGAACCGACCGGTTCGACCAACGATTCAACACGGACCGGACCGGACACCGAATCCCGGTCGAACCGGCCGGTCCGATCCGGTCTATCACCATTGAATACACTATTTCTCCTTTATGAGAAACCAATATAAAATGCCGATTAATGCGTCAAATCGTTAGTGCATTTTGTAAACCATGTACTAAATTAGCAAGGACAAGCATGTATGAAAATAACTGTTTTAAGTATCAACTTATATTGATGGAGTTCTGATCATGTAATTGAAACTTTACTGTAGTGAAACTTGGACCCACATAATGCTTCCCAGATTTGGGTCCAGAAATTACTAAATTTGACCATTAAAGTCAAAGAGACGCGTATGATTCGTCAAGATGAGCCAAACCGAAAGGTCAATATAATAGTTAACGGTCTTCTGAGACGTGCTTATCTAGAAAAGCTTGAGCAAGGTTGCTGAAGCTAACACTAACCGCGCCAGCAGCTGCATATCTTTTAATGATATCCACCACTTCTGGTCTCAAAATGGCATCCTTAGTAGAATCATTACAGAGATAATAAAGAGCCCCAAGAGCATAATTCACCTACCAAACACCAGAAACTTAAATAAAATTGCAAAGATATAAGTATCAGTAATTACTAATGATAATGTAGAGCTAGAGGTTGTAAAACGAGCAGGTTAGTCAGCTTGGGTAATGGGTCCATACAAGTGCGGGTCAAAAAGGTAACTTTAAACTGGTCGAAATGGGTTGGGTCAGCTCACATTCTCTTCTTGAATACGTTTTTGAATTTCTGTAAATAATTTATGCGCTAAATATGATGCAGAAAAATATATTATCACCAATATACTATACCTTTTTTAAATGCTTTTTCAACCCATTTGGCCCATTCAACAGGGAATCAAGAAAAACCAGGTTTTTAAAACCAGACCCGTCTTCAGACCAATTGGCGACACTGTTCATTTGTTAACGCTACTACTACCGAATTAATGTTCCTCGTACTATATGGGCCACAGATATCTTCTCTTACTCTCTTCCCCCATTTTTCTTAGCAACAATACTTGCAGCAGAACAATAAAAAATTAAAAAAATATTTCCTTGACCGTGGGCTATTGGAAAATTCATTAAGGTCATTCTACAAACAGTTTTGTTTATTAGGCAGTTATACCTTATATTACTTGACCATGACCTTTCGACACATTTATTCCTGAAAATGATTAACACAAAATGGTGTACAAACTTCAATCAGTAGAGCCGTATCTAGACAGATAGTTCACCAACAGTTAAACTCTTTCATAAGTATGTGCAAAGTCAAACGTTATTCTTATTTTACAGGCACGTTAGTACAACTTTAGTGATGTTTTAGCTGTGTTATAGAGAAAATTAACATTAAAAACAAAACCAACTGATTGAAGGAAGGAAGATAAAAGCTACAAAAACTTATGTTGTTTGTAACACTTACTGTATTTTTAACAGGACTTGATAAACACTGTATAAGAAGAGGTATACCATCACATTTGGTTATTACCGCAGCATTTGCAGGATCTGTAGACATAGAAAAGAAGGTTATGGCAGTGTGCAGATGAATCATTTCATATTTTGAGCTATTAGATCTATCTGATGACTTTGAACAGTTAAAACTAGGAGTTGTCAGTTTCGACCCCTTTATTTATAAATGGATTGATATCACAAGGGTATAATAAAAAACCATAGACAAAAAAAGTGTATTTAAATGCATACAACTTCCTAATTTGCTTTATTAGAAAAATTATATCATTATTGTAATAAAACTTAACACAGATTATTAAAAGTGCCTGGGCATCTACTCAACATGTACCAAAATTACCCGTTGTAAAATGTTACCCGACCCGACCCATCATTTTGCCACCTCTAGTTTTTAACATACCAACACACGAATTACAGATCCCTCCAGCACCAAACTCTATAAGCTTCTCATTTGGTTCTGTTATGCAGTCGAGGAAAAGTTCCAAAACATTAAGCTGTTTACAGTTGATTATGGTTGTCAAGTACAGTAAATATTGAAAATAGAAACTATGAAAGAAATTAAAATTTTAAAAATAACCTGGCGCAGAAACGTATAATTGTAGGGATCATATGCAAAGTTTGCTAAATTAGCAACAATTTTCTCCTTCAACTCTGCAATTACAAGAATCAAGATTCTTAAACTTGATGCGATCTTCTTTTTATAGCGTTAATTATGGGATAATTTCTCATGCTTACTTGATACAAGGAGAAACCAAAACAGAATCAACAAAGCATAGAACAGTGTAATGAAGTGTAAATGAAGGGAAACACGTCCATCTTTACCTTATTAGTTCTTAACTAAACACAAAATATAGTCACAAAAAGACAATCACTCTACAGCGTACCTTCACTAGACGCGTTCTGAAACTGGCCCACGAGTTCCTAGAAACATAGAAAATTAAACATACGATGATAAAAGAAAATGGATGCGTAAGCTATGATGAAAATTGAACATTCATGTTCCTCAAACGAGAGAAAATATAAATAAATTCATTAATTTATGATTCATACCTGAAGGTATTGTACCCTAGGAGTGCCGTATTTTCCAGTACGCTCTTCTTGTCTTTTATTATTAGTGAACATATGGTAATCTGTCACATATGTAAAACACATTTCCAATTGTCATATAAAAGACAACAAACATTTTCTTTAACATTTTTTCTAAAATTGTAAAAGTAAAACCTCTAAAGAGGAGTACACAACAAGAAAAAGAGGAAAATTGCTGTAAATTATGTAAATGCCTCAGTATCTAGAATGAGAAAACAACTAGAAATCTGGACAATTTTCAACAGCTAATATCTAGTAACAGGAAACGAAAGCTCTGCCGCCAAAAGACCACAAGACGTGCGCCATAGTTGTCAATAGAGAATAGCGGTAAACAGCGACAAGCCACCTATATGCTACGTAGCAAACAGCGGTAAATAGCAACCTCTATTTCGTGTTTAGCTATTAAGTAGGATAATATGTAAGAATGTTTTACATTCAGTAACTAAGCATGTTTAGCAATGAACTGATGAAGTAGTAGAAAATCTAAGCAAACACCCCATAATAGCTAAATCACTCTATTACTAATCATCTAAATCTCATATTTATCATAAAGTAAAAATAAAAAAATACAAAATTCCGCTATGCAGTCGCTATTTACAATAACGAGGGAGGGGCGCTATGCTACATAGCACGCTATAGTGGTTACTATAGCCACCATTGACAACAGGGACGTGTGCCTAGGCCTTCAGGTTCAGCACAATGCAAACTTGTCGCATTGCTTCAAAAGCCCTATTTCCAGTGCTCATTATAAACAATTACAATAACCCTAAACAAGCCAGGAATCAATCTAAAACACCCTCATCTACCCTAAAACATGTCTAAAATCCCTAAAAATTGGTACTTTTATACTATACGTCTCGCTTAAAAAAGCCCTCTCTTTTTACGCGCTTTGCGCCTAGGCCCAAGGCTCACCCTATGCGTCTCTGAGTGTGTCTTGTGCCTTAGACAACTATGAAAGAAACAAGTTTTTATCTGCATACACACGGGTTGCAGTGCGCATAGGTAAATATAAGAATACCAATTTTGTAACATCAAATACTTGATATCTACAAAATGAGATACAATGCTATGCTACCCCAGGCTACACATTGATCAATCAAGAAAAGGGTGTTCATTCACATCAAAACTGGGGGGAAATTTCAGAAGAGGAATCACACATATGAATTTATGAGCTAGGGTTCATAAGTAATTCATGCAATATGGTATAAATGTCAAAATAAATCTGGAAATTGAAACAAGTAAAGGAGACACAAAAGATCAAGAAGTCGATTTAAAGCAGATCGAAATGGGTTTTCTGAAAAAGAATATGTTGATTTGGATTATAATTTGTATTGAACTTACCCGAGTGTTACAATTGAGGAAGCGAAGTGAAATCAGCAGATTGAACTTTGAAGGCGAAGAGTGTAAATACTTCGAAATCAGCATATTGTTATGGGCATTTTTGGTATTGCTTATTTTAGATAAAAATAACTTATTAACTTATATTTTTATAAAATAATTTTTTAAAAAGTATTTTGTATTAGTTTAGAAACTAAAACGTTATAAAATGTCTATAAAAGACATAATTTAAAAATTAGAGGACTTAATAGGAGGTAGTAAAAGAGTATAATAAAAATTAAACAAAAAATAGTTTTCAAAAGTTAGTAATCCCCTCCTTATTTTTCAAAACATATTTTTTTACTTTATATGAAAATTCAATTCAAAAAATACTTTCGGGTTTGACAAATATTTTTTTGACTTATTAACTTTTCAGAAATTAATAAGTCAAAAGTAACTTTTGAGAAATTGTTGCCAAACATGCACTATATTAGGTCATTCTTTTTTACCATTGCGTCAAATATCAATCCTTTGTATCATATATTTTATATCAGTTGTTATATATATTCATTAAAAATGTTTACATTTTAGATCATTTTGTATTATTTTTATCATTGATTTTATAGATTATATGAATGATCTATCATTGTGTTTTACAATTAAAATTACATATTGATATATTTTCACTAATGTAATTTTCAAAATTCATAATGTTAAAGATAACACAATGACAATAAAAAAAACATAATGAGATATTGTGTTATTTATCATTGTTTTTAATGTGTTAGATTAAGTAGTTCCTAATTTATTATTGTGTTTTACATACTATAGTTACACAACAATGTTATTCACCACTATAATTTTTTTAAATACATTTTATAAAAACATAATATTATTAAAAAATGCAATAACTAACAAAAAGATACAATAAACTGCACTAAAGACACAATAACAAACATAAATCATATGAGCTTAAAAACATAAAAATATATATTGTCTTTTTATATAACAATATTGTTTTTAGGAAAAAATGCTCTGGTGTAATATTTTAATAAAAAAAATTGTATATACAAGTATGAACGTTTAAGAAATTTTAAAAAACTTGAAAAAAATCAATAGTCTTTAATTGTTGACTAAGGAAATTTATGATTAGGATTGCCTCCTACATTTTTTAGTCTTAATAGTATTTTTACTTAAACATTTCCCATTTTATAAATGTACATTGTAATAAGTATATTTATAAGTGACGGACTATACGATAATTATTTGAATTTGAATCTTTATAGAAAGAAACTTTTAAAAGTTTTATGGTTTGTAGAAAAGATAAAATTGTATTATATATTATTCAATTTTTTTTCTAAACATTCTGGTCAACCGATAGTGGTTAGAAATCTAAAGAAATTAAAACAAACATAATAGAGTTCATGAAAATCAAAATTTTGGATTGCAATACATTTATGATAAAATTTAAATTTTAAAAGGGCATCATCTTCCTAAATACTCAGAACACATATATTAATTCCAAAGAAATCGAGCAACTAATTCACATCTTTAACCATATCGTCCAAACATAACCTATCAAGATCGATCGAGACGGTATCTTTCAAATTATGAAAAATGGTGTGCAAGTGGTCTTTCATTTTGAGAATTGATATAAACCAAAAGACATTTAACCTCTAAAAGCAAAAACTAACTTTGAATATTCCCCTTTCTTGAGCAGCCGAGCAGGAAGAGCAAAATGTAGATTCAAAGTCGAGTCTCAGAACCTTCAAATCGAGTTACAACATAAAGAGTCACATCACAAAATCCTTGGGAGAAAGTCATAAATCACAAAGAAAACTAAACGTGAGACTGACTTCTTCATCAAATGAGGTTGCATCTACATGCCCACATTAGGTTTCATCACACCAATATGTTATTATGCTACTACATTCCTGTCATTGATGATTAGATCTGTCAAAGATTATAATTGATTGTAAAATCATCAACCATACGAGTAACACGAATGTGGTAGTTGACATGCTTGTTTGGAAGACCAAAACACAGTCCTATACTCCTATTGGTGTAAAATCATTGAGGATGGTTGTGACCAAGGTTAGTGAAAGCGTGAAGCCTAAATCGAGATCTTGGGATGATAATGTAAAGAATTACCGGCCAAGTCGAATACTTTGGAGAAGCCAATGTTTGAAAGAAATCCAATTCAGTTTAAGTGTTTACTCGATGAAACTCACAAATCAAGGTGCTAGATCAAGAATATATATTACCCAACTAGTTGAAACTAGATCAAGGTAGCGCTTTCATCCCAAACAGATTATGTCAAAAAATAAAACTAGTTGAAACTAAGGGTGTAAACGAGTGAACCCAACTCACAAGCTACTCAGGATCAACTCGAAAAACGCTTGAGTCAAGCCGAGCTTAAACGAGCCCAAGCTTACATTATAGCTCATTTACTAAACGAGCTTTTTATTTATATACTTTTTATTTATGTATTATATATAAATATATATTTACAAAAATTATATTATTATATATATTATTATGATAAAATTAATTAATTTAAATAATATGTGTTATATATATAAAGTATGATAATGAAATATATAGAAGTAACTATAGAAAAATAAAAATTTAAAAATAAACCGAGCTTAAAATTTTCTAACAAGCCAAGCTCAAGCTTTAGATATAAAACTACAAATGAGCCGATCTCAAGCTTGAGCTTTTTAAAAACCAAAACGACTTGAGCTCGAGCTCAGGCTCTGCTTGTTTACACCTCTAGCTGAAACTAAAACAAGTCAAATGGGTTAAGACGGTTCAAACACGTTTATAAAGTCACTCATATGTTCTTCTACAAGTGTAAAAACCTTCTAAGTGGCAATATTTAAACATTTTTATTCTTAGTATGATAATTATACTTTTTTGTTATCATATTTAGCAGGTTAATTGTCTACAAATTCATTTTTCACAGGTGGACAAAAGGAATGTTAGCAACTCAACCCAACCCATACTTAAAATGTGTTCAAATACAACCTGAACCGTTTTAACCCGTTGTCCAACCCAATCAAAGGGCAAGGATTACAACTAAACGTTGCGATAAAAATCACAATATCACATTACATGTATTATAGATAAAATCTAAGGAATCCGTTATCAGTCATTTACTCAAATGCGAAGAAAACTTACATATAAAACCACAACAATGGGAACTAAAAGCATACCGTTGGACATCATCATTGCACCAGAGGTTTACTGTCCCAAGCCTCCCTTGTTTCTGCTAAATCCGGGCAATAACGTTGCGATAAAATCTCAACTTGCTCAGGAAACGGCTGACTCCCATGATGACCAATGTGAAGAACCATTTGATCCCAGCGTTTTCTACAGATATCACCAGGCCTATGCTCAAGAACTTTATCCCAATCTACATCTTCAACACAACTAGCATCTAGATCATAAAGAGCTCTAATCAGCCGATAGTCATCAGCATTAGACCATTTACCTTCTGTAACAAGAGAAGATGTCAACTGTCCGTACCATTTCAAACAACAAGTACTATTATTTCGAGTTGTAAGTTTATCACTAATCGCACCCCAGGGAATATTGTCTCTCAGCATCCCATGCTGTGATCTTTTCTCTTGTGCAACTACTTTCGTTTGTAAATTCAAGTTGACCAAATCATATAAACTTTGGTACTCTTCTTGAGTCCATTTTCCTAGCTTTCTGTTAGCAAGTTTTATTCTTCGCCATTTATCCTTCACGTGGACTCTATTTTTACCAAGTGCTTTGGCGACCAGTTTCCAATTGTTACCGTACTTTTCATAACATTCTTGCAAAAACTCAGTTTCCTCTTTAGTCCATTTGCGTTTTTCACCTCTTTCAAATATAGTATGAGCACGGTAATAGATGGCACTATATGGGCGATATGGTATGCAAGTCCCAATTTTTTTCCAACAACTTTTCATCCCAGGATAAGAGTAACAGTTCAAAACCATGTCTAGACCGTTTTCCCCCAAGTCATATGCTTTTACATACTGTAAAACAGCATCTTTTATTAATTTGTCTTCTTCTGGAGTAAACCTTTTGCCTCGCACTAAATTGTCTTCTTCGGCTTTTGTCTTGGTAAACTTTTTCCCTCGCTTTGAATTGTCTTCTTCAGTTTTTGGCTTCTCATTTTCACTGTCGGATGAAGAGAAAGTTTCAACATGATCTGAAAAGCATACTTTCTTGGATTTGGCTTTTGATTTAGATTCATTTTCAGTGACTTCATGCTTCCTCTTTTTATTGACCTTCTTTGCTAAATTACCATAAGTTCCCTTACCCTTCTCATCTTCATCTTCATCTACCACTAGTTTTAACTTTTTATCATTTGAAATATCACCAGCTGTTTTTAGACAACTGCCTCCATTATCAATTTCTTGCAGAATAACGGTCTTATTTTTCTTGTTCTTGGATTTCTTTTCTATCTCCAAAGGCATGGAATCCCCTTCCATCTTTGTCTTATTTTTCTCGCTCTTCTTGGATTTCTTTTCTGTCTCCAAAGGCATGGAATCGCCTTCCACCTCTATCTGGCTCATTTTTAATGTATCCAATGGCTTTTGTCACCTAATTTCCTGAAAGTACAAAAGTCGAGACTCGAGAGATGACCATTAAGACCCATATAGAACTTATACATCAGAACTCCATTAAAACTAAAAACTGCAATTACGATTTTCAACTATATACTATATTATCAAAATAATTAAACTAACATAGAACATATGATTATTTCAAGAGTTTTCATACTTTTGTAATATTCACCTATACTTGAACTAGTGTCACCGTCTATAAACACTATCCAGCAGGTGTTGAAATTCTAGATTCACTGTTTGGTTGATCAATTCAAATGATCATTAATCATTTACATAACTCTATGTTTATTTCTAAAAAGTGCAGAAACCATATATGTATAATGTATGCTTCTGGAATATCATAATAGCACTTTCTGTGATCACTTTCAGTTTATCATGTATAATGTAGGAAAAACTTTCACATTGCATCACACATCTAATGAAATAAATAAAACTTTTCTCAGGAAGAAGTATACTAATGCGAAAGTCTAAGCATAGTGCCACAGTGCCACAGTGTTCAAGCGGCTGAATGGCATCAAATTTTAGTCATTTAAACCATACATAATACACATTGACTTATGATTGGAGATAGCATTCCAACAACAAATGTAAGAGGTCATCATGATTCATGATACAGTCTATTTAAACGATGTAAACTTGAATTTGCATCGCAGAACTAAGTGAAGCATTGTATAGGCATTGATTTGATGAAATACAAAGACTAAAAACTGCCCAGATTAAGCAGATCAAACCGTATGCTTGTAGTTCTGATGGTAATTAACAACTAAGAGATGCAACTGAATTGCAATAACAGTTGGTGAAATTTGTTGAACACACAAAAGTGTAAATCAAAAGCGTAAACATGAAAAATAGGAACGAACAAACAAGAATTCAAATTGAAAGGTGAAGAATATGCATCCTCGAATAGTAGGTAAGAAGAAGCAACTGACCTGAGTGGGATCCGATCGCCGAAACCCTAGAAATCGAGAGAGAATTTAACAGGCTTTAAGAACATGAATGGCTAATCATGTAACTTAAGCCTACAACAAAGGGATTTATACAGGAGTTTTTTAAAATGTTATAAAAGTAAATTACATAATTCATCTTTAAGTAATTATGGATTAAATCTTTTATCTTTACTAATTACAGAAAGCATCTTTTATTTTAATAATTTGTAATGATTTTGTTCTTTAGGTTAACCATCTTTAATTAGAAAGGTTAAATTAAACTCATGTTCAACTCACATGAGGATACCATAGTAAATTTCTCATCTACTAACTTCTAAAACATAATGATATATGCAACATATGAAAATATATATATATATATATATATATATATATATATATAAACATAAAATAAACAATAAATAAAAAATAAAATATGCTACTTGAAGTTCCATATTAAAATATAAATGATGTTTGCCCAAGAGTATTTAAAAGAATATTTTTAATCATTTCTTGTTTTTCTATATAGTTCTAAAACAAAAATACATCTAGCAGTGATTTTTTTTAATTTAAGAATTGTACTGTTCATAAACGTTTGTATTTGAACGTATATAGTTACTAGGTTGAACTTTAATAATCAAAGAGTGTTTTTTCGAAAGAACATGCAACATAAACTAGTTTAATAAAAAGATTAATGTAAATAATATGTCTTAGTATGAAAAGCAAAAATAACAAAATAGTTTCAAAAACCATACGATAATAGTTCTAACAATTTAGATTGTTCATATTTTCATAACCAAAACCATAAAAGCATTATACTTGTTCTCCAAGTATATTTTGAATCCCATCCAAATTTAAGAAACAAAAGAAAAGGATAATCTAGTTTATAAAAGAAGATTTATTCTAAAAGTTAGGAGGAGTGAATGTGAATGTACTATTATGTCCTCATGTGATTTGCATATGAATTTCATTTAACTTCTTGAATTAACTATAATTAACTTAAAGCACAAGATATGTTTTTTGTAATTAGTAAAGTTAAAAGACCTAAACCATAACTAGTAGCATATATAAAGGATGAATAACGTAATTTAGTCTAAAATAAATGAAGAGTAAAAAATTATGTTCATAAGTTTATTTTATGGAGTGCAATAAAAAAACTTTGTGTTCCTTAGTTAGAAAGGAAACGACAATAAACTAAAGGAAAATTTTAAATAATTTTCACTTCTAATTTTCTTTTCAAAATGAAAGAAAATGAAAGGAAAAAAATTAAACACGTAAAATTCTTGCCTTTTTTCAAATTCTGGAACACGAAAATTTAAAATATATTTTTTTCTTTTCATTTCTTTTCTCTCGCTAATTTCCTTTCACTTTTTTCTTGTTTTTCTTTCGTTTATTAAACTCGGGAACGCAATGTTACGTTTAACATTAAATATGGGTGGCTGTGAAAGAGAGGGCCTAGACGAGGATCACTGCTCGGGCCTGAGCCTATTGGAATTTGGAAGTAGAGGGGTTCGAAACCAGTTTGAGTGAGAGAAACGAACGGTTTAAATCGGGTCTTGCTGGGTTGGACCAGCTTCATCGAGTAGATTGAAGAACTGATCTTAAACCTACGAGTTGGGTGAAATGAAAAGAGGTTGGAGTGTAACTGGTTTGACCATTGAATCGGGTCGGTTTGCCAATTTTGGTTTCCAAACCGGTTTGTCAACTGTATCATTTTATTATGATATCTATGTGTTCTATCTAGTCACGTATATGTTGGATGCCTACTTACTAATTCTCTTCATTTATTGCATAGTTTTTAATATTTATGTAATTTTATTATACAATTGAAAAATATAAAAAGTAAAAGTAAGATGGAAAAGAATAATAATGTTATGTTTATGAGTATGGTTAGGTTAATCTGATCTGGAATCTTTGTCCCAAGCTCGGAAAAGTTTATAAAACTTATATTATACTTGGTTCCATACTCGAATGGCCATTCAAAATGAACAAACGGTACCCTACGTAATCTACTACTATATATACATGTTTTAAGTTTCATACATAATCTAAGTATGGTCACCTGATGTGCGGGTTTAATGCATGAATAAAGTGTGTGTAACTTTGTATTTTTAACACATAATACATTATGGAACATGTTACTTTGTTTAGTTTTATATGTAGGAGAAACTTTGAAGTCTAGGCCACACTTGTGGAATGTTGGAAATAAACGAGACATGTATACAAACGACAGGGAATCAAAACATCAAGAAATCAACAAACTAGGCCAAGGTGGACGTAGACACCGGCAATTGGGCGTAGTCGAAGGCCACCACCACTTTATTTGGCATTTTGCACACTGTAGAGCAGAGGACCTTGCCCATTTTTAGTGTGACTCGTCGTAGTCTACGGTTATGGCCGTAGTCTATGGCCACGGTTTTCATCATTTTTGGTTGAGTTTTTATTGAGGATTTTAAGATTTTTGATCATTCTATCAAGGGAGACGTTTAGGACTGAAGGAGAACAAAGAAATACGAATGACAAGTGTATCTTTGATCATCAAATCCAAGATGGCTTTCTGAATTTCGTCATCCATTTTCATCAATCATGGGCACATGTGGCTAGTTCACCTGTGATTAGGGGTGTGTATGGTCGGTTTGGTTCGGTTTTTGCCTAAAACCAAAACCAAAAACCGATATTTCGGTTTTTTGGTTTTTCAAACCGTTCGGTTTCGGTTTTTTCGGTTTTTGGTTTTCGGTTTTCATTTTGGTTTTGGTGCGGTTTCGGTTTTTTCGGTTTTGTTTTTGTGTTTCAAGTTTTTTTAATTGGTCCAAAGTAATGTATTTAAGCTAGAAACTTTAAGCTTACATCATTTTGTTTATCATAAACATAATCTATATATTCTTATATATTACTTAACATTAAATAAAATTAAAACTAATAAAACACAATAACAAAAAATTCAATAAAACAATTTAATCTACCAAACAAAAAGGTTTAAAGATTATTCTCAAAACCTAAATAATCTATCTATTTTAGATAGAATAGGTTAAATAAGTAATTTATAGGCTAGTTATGTTTATAAATATATATGATATACCTTTAACTTTACAAGTTTGGTTTTATGGTTTTGGTTCGGTTTTTTGGTTTCTTTTACAAGCAAAACTAAAACCGAATCGAAAAAATCGGTTTTTAAAAAATCATCAAACCAAACCGTCGGTTTCTTATTGGTTTCGGTTTTTTTTGGTTTGGTTGCGTCGGTTATTACGGTTGCGGTTCGGTTATTTCGGTCTCTTGCTCACCCCTACCTGTGATCACTTCCGGGTGTTGGTTTTGTGTTAGTGAATATGTTCAATCTGAATTTTTATCGTTGTTACTTGTTAGCATGAATTATGCTTTCTACATTTGATTTATTTGATGTCTAAGTGGATTCATGTGTTTAATGTTGGTGTTTGAAAAACAATTTAGGGTTTATGGATTCAATGTAGCAATCAATTATTTCTTGGTCTAAATCATTAAAAAGCATGATATTATGTTGGTATTTATAACTTTATTTTGGTAATTACAACATAACATCTAGTATGTGTTTTTCTTCGGTCTAAAATCGCTAAGTAGTAACACATCGGATTCTTTAGTCTTGTAATTACCCTTGTCTCATTTCATTGAACTAAATTAAAAAGCATGATAATTAACTCAAGTTATACATTATGCTTTTAAAATCAATCTGGATGTGATCATTTTTTATATAATTGCAACCAAATTAATACTTTTTAGCGTTTAGTTTTAAATCGACAAATCAAAAATCAAATCTTTTTCTTAATGTTTATTCAAAGCAAACAATTCAAAATAAACACCACCTACTAACTCTTTGTGATTCAACATTCTTGCTTATCCTAGCTAGTCTAAGGTAAATAAGACATTATCTTTATCTTTGATTGGTTCATCGACACTGGTCATCATCTAATTCAAATAAGAAGCTTTTGGACCCGTTTGGTTCGCAAAATGTTTTGTAAAGAAATTAAAAATGAAATCTTGTTAAAATTGATAAGGTGTTTGATTGATAAATTTGAATGAAATTAGAATGTTAATTTTAAACATTCTACTAGATTGTTGAACATTTTACGTGTAAGTGAAATGAAAGTAAATTTCAAGAAATGTTAGAAAATTTTTAATTTCAACTCCATCTATTATTCAACCAAACAGAATTTTGGATGAAATATTTTTCAATTCCAATTCAATTTTAGAGAATTATGTGAATCAATGAGTTAGTATTCTGTTAATGCCATATAACCATATCAAAATCTGAAGTCAAGTATAAATGTATAATTTTACTAGGAAATATTGATCACTAACTTTTAACAAATCAACCGTTCAACAAATGGGCTACATAAACAAAGTTACACATATGTTCAATTCCAGACGCAATGAATACTATGGGCATTAACTTCTGCATCAAGTGTAATATCAAATCCCTTCTTCTTAATGCCACAGCTACACACTGAATACCCATTGGTTATCAATATAAACAGGTAGAAAGCGGGATGCGTAAATTAGCACCTTCTCATTATATTCGTGACATTTTCACCTATCTCGGTTTTTGTCTGCTCTGAAACAGGACCATCTCCGATGTACATGTCAAAGAAAGCCCCTGAAAACAAGCATTAATAAATACATCATCCATGTGGCAAAACGGGTCAAGACGGGTAGTTTTGTGGTACTAGTCAAACAGGCTGGGTCAAGTACAGGTGACCCTAAATGGTTTTTAGTGCAAATGTGTAAAATCTATAACATATACTGTGTGATAAATTGTCAAAATTACATCAGTTCAATAATAATCTAGTTTTTTCTTTAGTAACAAAAAAGGTTTTTGGAGTTTTATGCATTAAACATACCCATACAATTTTCAGCCCTTTTGACCCGCTTGCTTCTTTTTTTTCTTCCTTTTGTTTGGCTGACTTTTGGCAGTTTGACTCTTTGAGCCATTAAAGGTGGAAGTGTGGAACACAACCCAAATCATATCATTCGTAGGTGAACAGGTCAAACTTGCCACCTTTAGCAAGAATCATCGAAAGTGACTTTAACTTTGGAAAATACTAAGTTTGAATCTCTAATGTAAAGAGGCGCTTCATTGCTTCTTAGTTTTTAAAAGAGGGAAGAGGCGAACAGAAATTCACACGTTTAGAGGATTTGTAAAATAAAGTGTGCATGTAAGACTCTTTCATGATCACAGAAAAATGCAAGGCGGTGCAAGTGACAGAATTAAATATAAAGACTTACTGCACAAATCCTTGCTATGAACTGCACCAATCCGATTGCCTTCAACTGCATAAAAATAAAGAAAAGGGTAAACAAAAGGTTGTTGAATTACCATCTGATTGTTACACTAAGTAGGGTTTACCAGCTATTACAGTAGGTAACCCGTAACTGAGAAAAGAACAAGGAGTCATAGATATGCATAAATGATCGGGGCAATAAAAGACTATATTTGAAATATTGCTAATCATTTTATTGAAAATGCACATTAATATTGAAATCCTACTATTTTTGTCATCATATTTGTTGCACTTATTATTTATAATAAAGTTCAAGGTTTTGGGACAAAAGGTACTTCAGGTCAAACTCAACCCGACCCATACAAAAGATTACTCATTTTGAATCAAACCGACTTTGACTCGTTACCAAAACTGCCAGATCAGTCTATGTTGGCACCTCTACTTAACATAGATGAGTACATGTTAAAATTGATTATGGTGAAACTCACTCTCAGTAACAAGATGTCCATCAGCTGTCCTTTGAAATTTAATCGTTGTTCCCTGAAGATTGCTAGCATTGATCATACATATATGTAGAAGAAACGAACATACACATACATATAACAAATGATTACCGCTCGTATTGGAATATCATCCGAGAAAAGAGAGCCAAAACTTCTTAAGCAATCATAATCAGTGTTGGGATTCATCTGTAACACAGGCACATACATAAATAGAAAAAATCTGATGATATGGTGAACATTATAAAATCTATGATGCTGTTTCACCTTAATCAATCTGGCTCGAAGTGATTTCTCAAAAGCACTGCAATACACAATTACAAATCAAATATACCAATACGGTGAAAATTACAAATAATATTCTCATATATTCTTCAATTCAAGATAACAATAAGGAATTAGAGAAGTCTAAAAATTGGACTCGTATAATCTAAATAAATAAACTTTTTCATTTGATTTATGTGATAGAAATTGGACTCACTTTCTAACTGTACTGATTTTAATTCCATTGCAGCTGACCACAAGCCTAACAGTCATGCTTATGTCCTCCCTGCAGCACCACATCAAAGAATTTATTTTGAAAAAATCATATTAAATAGGTACATGTACATACATTCCCTCCAATTCTAATATAAAAAAGAAATCCAAAGCCATAGAAACGTAAAGGGAAACTTTTTGGACACCATTTCTGCAGTTTTACTTCTTCCCATACAACAGAATTAAAACTACAACTTAACATGTCTTCTCATAAAGACCTATTTTATTAATCAAACAAGGGTCATGAGAAAAATAGTTATATAAATTTAAAAATATTGCTTGAATGTTTCCATAAACTTATCAAAACATGATACCTTAAATGTCAATTAACAAGATAGCTTCCACTTATTATAATATTATACCAGCAATAACTTGAGATGACTGATATCGAAAAAAGATAGAAGACTTTCTCAATTTCTATGTTTCGAGTGAAACATTAGTTTCTGTTAGGACATGATGTGTATTATACAGTGAAAAACAAATTAATATGAAAATTACAAATTGCTAGAATATAATGTATGGAAATATTATTATTGAATACCTTAGAAGATCAGCATAAAAATTATGATGCTTGGTCACTTCATCCTCTGGTAAAGAAGCATATTTCGAACCCAACTTGTTACAGACATCGTAAGGGTGAACATCTAAAAAGTATTAGGATGAGTTACAAAATGATACAGATATATTAAAAGTTAGAACTTCAAAGTGCTTTTAAGTTTTACTTACAAAAACCAAAAGCATAGAGCTTCAATGATTTTATTTTAATTATTTTCATTGTTTTCGATCCAGTTCCAACAAGAACCTGAAACATAGAATAATTAGCTTATAACCAGTTACCATGAATTTAAAAAGATAACAATGGAAGTAAAATGATCAACCTCTGTATTTAAACTTGAATTACTCCCTGCAAAAATGTTATCCAGTATAGTTGGGAACTCAATGCCAGTTCTTGGTTCGACTGCACATGCTGAACGATTAAAGTTTCCATCATTATCACTACATCTTCGTTGCTTAATCTCACAAGGAATATGATTCATGGATCTCCCAACAATTGCATTGACATTTTCATTTGAAACAGCAAGAAAATCCCTAGATCTGGTTCATAAACAAAAACAAAAAAAACAATATTGAAACAAATATTAGAGAAATTCTCATGTTATATTAGATTTAAACTAAAAAAGGATGACAGAAAAAAGAAGAGAGCTCACAGGTTGTCAAGTGGTGGAACTAAATTACCAGCTAATGATATTGCAGGAATGAAATGAAGATCTTTAGCCTTTCCCAGCAATTGTTTTATTGCAAATCTCGAGAACTTGTTAAAAAGTTCAGGAATCTCGAGTGCTTTTCTTCTATAATTGACAAAAAATCTTGGGAGACCATGACTATTATTCAAAACATAATTGGGACGAGGAGAAAATTCATGACTTTTTGGGCTCGTATTTGAACTTGATGCGCTAGCACACCAAAACAGTACGCTGTTGGTAAACTTTGAAATGTAACTACAAGTTTCTTGAAGAGCATGGGTTCCAAGGTTGTGCTGCTGTCTAGAATGATAAGGTGAAGTGTCTACTAGTGAACTTATATGGTATAAATATTGAGATGCTACTGGAAAGAACTTGGGCCGCCCATCATCAAGATCCATAAGAATGAAGTAAAGTTTTCACACACTTTTTTGCCTCTACTTCAAGAATTCAGAAAAATGGATATTATCAAATGATTAAACACCTGCACGTGAACAGCACACCTGCAATGGAATCAATCAGACTGTAAATATTTGTGTAACATGTAGATGAATGAGGAACAACTGAATATCAGATTGACTGCATCTAAAAGGTTAATACTCGCTATTTGCTGGCACTGCATTTAGACTTCAAGCATATGTGATTACCAATGTCAAATGAAAATTCAACTATGTATCAACATTAAAAAAAACTATCTAAAATAACATTAATATAAACAAACGTACAAGAAAATTCCACTTGACGGTGGGGTCTAGAGGATGAGATGAGGGCAAACCTTACCTTTGTGCCATAGGATAGCGAGCCGCTCCTAAAGAGACCCCTAGCTCATGAAAACCTCCTACTTTTTCTAGAGTGCTTACAAAAAGATTACATGAGTAATCATAGCAGATCCTATATACAACAGAAGATAAAAGAACACAAAGGCATGCAACTCAAACAAATCTCTAAACTAAAGCAGCAAAGACACAATAGACACACCTAGGCTAAAAGCACACCTATAACTAACGCACAGTCACACACCTAGGACTAAAGCAGCATGTAGAAAATAGGTCATATCTACAACTACGAGTAAAAAAACATAAATAAAGCACAAGCTAGGAACACTAAGCCCCAAACAAGAGCAAATCTTTACTTATCATGTGTCTCCAAGAGCTCTTATCACCGATCATGTCCTGAAAGAGGTGCAAGTATAAGTTCATCCCATGTGCCTCTGCTGCTCTTCCCGACCACTGTGAGGTATTCTACTCTCCTTGCAAGTGTTGTCATTTGTCTCCTCCGCACATACCCGAACCATCTCAATCTCCCCTCCCTTGTCAAAAATGCATGCCACCCCTAATTTATCCCTAAAAACTACATTCCTTGCCCGGCGGGGGCGTGGGGGGGGGGGGGTTCGTCCATGGTGTTACATTTTAGCCCGATAGTGTAACTTTTTACATAAAGTTCGAGTTCCCCCGCTCGAAATGGTTCAAACTCCACCACTGTCTACACCTCGGAATTCATGCTTGCATCTTCTTGAACATGTAATCAAATTCATATCAAATGTGTATCTGAATGGCATCATGATATCATACATGCCATCAACAGATTGAAGTGCATCTCCTTATTCCTTTTTTCAGTAATGTTAGGATGATTCTAAAGAACCTACGTTCAAATATTAAATTTACAACAAAAGAAACCAAACTAACACCCGATTCCAGATAACTAAACAGTTTGTTGAGTTCAACATCACATCAAAACCCAATACGAACGCAAACAACCAAATTACGAAGTAAATTACGCACAGAAAGAGCAAAAACGGACCTGATATTATCACGGAAGGCAATGCATCAAATTCAGATAATCGATCACGCTTTTGAGTCCACGAATGACAGCTTTTCTAGGGCTTTTCAACACGAATTGAATATGATAAAAGCTAATCAGGATTTTGAGAATTCTATTCGATGATTAACTAATCAAAACTTTTAATCTTCTTTTGGCAAGAGAAATAAACAAAATCGCTAAAAACTAATCAAAATTTTGGAATTTTTCTTTGAATTTGTTCTCGTTTTCCCCAAATAATTTGGGGGGTTTTTCTTAAATTAAACGAATAAGGAAGATTCTGGTCTTGTTAAGCGTACAAGGGTATCTCTCTCTTTCTAACAAACTTCATGAATATATTTATACAACTTTCCCCAATGTTTTTACTAGTTTCAGAAGTCATCCTTTAAATTAGAGCCGAAAAAACAAGTTTTATCATATTTAACAGGTTACGCGTAGCTCACATATAAAACATGCAAAAGATTTGTTTACCTACCTATATATAATGTCTATAGTTTTTTATATGTTTTTATGATCCAATAATGTGAAATAATGAAATCTAGACTCTTGATTTTAATTATTTTTAAAAATATAAAAAATTGAAAAAAAATTTTACTAAACAAATTTAGTCGTGTAATAAACAGATCGAAAATTACCAGTCCTACTTTAAATAAGAGGAATTACATGGTAATATTAACGCTCAATCTACTAGTCTAGTCGTATGATTTTGACATGATATGGGTACCACACCGGCATCGTATTCGCTCGATCGATTCAACTCGTTTACAATCATATCTTTAAATCACAATCATAAGTGAAAAGCCTAAAAGTTAATTCATGTCTAGATAAATAAATAAAAATAACAAAACAATACTAAACAGCCTTAACTAAAAATCAGGTTTTTCTAGTCTTAACGAGTATTAGTATTTTATTATAGTTGTATCAAAAAACATTGTTTATGAATATAATTTGAACTTATGAGAAGATATCTGTGATCTAAAATAAGAAAAAAAATTGCCGAAAAAGAACTAGATTAAGTTATATAAATGATATATTTGACATTGGTAATGATTAAAATAACAGCACATTAATATGTAACTAAATGGAAAGATTAACAAAATTCAAAGTGGCTTTTCCAACAACAAAGTGGTTTCCATCTTTATTTTGGTAAAGGAAGTGTCATCATATTTTGCTAAAGGAAATGTCACCTAAATAGACTAAACCAACTTTATTACAATTTATTAAACGTAGCTTGGTCAATATTTGATATAATCTTTATCTTCCATTAATTTCTTTAATAATGATTATTGTTAAACATAAAAGAGGCCATACAAGTATGTAAAGGATTCATGCTATATGATTTATGAAAAAGGACTTGCTAGATTTTGTTTAATAAAAGGGCATGCTGAGGACGAACTTTTGGTTTTTTCTTGCTTCCGGCTTAACCCGAATCCTCTTGGGCCGAGTTGAACCATACTCTACCAATGCTTAGGATCGAGCTTTTCGGGTCGGGCCTAGGATTAACTCAATCTTTTGTTTATTTGTGCACCACTAGCTTGGTAGACTTTATTTTTTTCATTCACATATCAACAGAGGTATAATACACGAGTACAAATATGCGTTCCAATGATTTCTTAACCTAAATTTTGTAAAACTCAATAATTTCGATTCTCTAATTAATGCCATATAACATGCATCTTCTAGTCATTAAGTAAGGCATAAAAAAAAATTTTAAGTTCGCTTACATTCTAGCTGGTCACAAAAATTTACGTTTGTTTCATATTTATCGCAGACAATCAAGGGTAAAAAAATTCATTATCCGGTCTAAAAACGATCACAAAACTTGCAGATGTGTTAAATTTAACCATAAAGCAGTTGCAAAAAACAGTAATACAAATAAAAATCAAAAGTTAAACATCGATTACCAATTGGTCACAACTTTTTTTTTAAAAAGTTAATATAAAACTAAACCCAATAGTTGGTAATGGTACTTGTAGGCTCAAATAATGTTAAACTCATGATTGTAAGATGTGCCAAAAGTAAAGATGGTCGTTAAATTCGATCGCAAAATAATCCTCGATTGCAAAACGATCAAAAAATTGTGATCATCGATAGAATTTTTTCTCACCATGTTTCGGTCCTAAAAACCTATTTGTAACCGGTTAGCGACCGAACATGATCCTAATACCTAGTTTTCTAACTTTAAATTTTGCAACAATAAACTTTTAAATAACCGAAGATGGTGACAACTTGAGTGGAACTAAATAGTATTTTCTTGTTTCTGGGTGACTACAAAGAGAAAATCAAACGAAGGGATCACTTGTGAATATTATCATTAATTTAGGACCATAAATAAAATCATAAATAGAAAATGTGAATTTAGAAAGGTGGTGAACCGACACGCTTTTGTGGACCAGCCGACCACGCATTTGCGATATGTTCTTTCATATGGTCGGTCAATCAAACCTAATTTTGTTATTCGGTTATTATTTCGGTTTTCGGTTTTAAGAAATTTATTCTGAATAAACCAAGGAAACTTAAATAATATATTTAGTATGTTGTAAAACCAAGAAACTGAACTGAAATGGATTCATCAATTTGAAACTGAAACTAAATCGAATTTAGATTTATGTTTTATTGGGTTTTGAAAACATTATATTGGTTAGGCTCGACTTAATAAAATAATAATAATCTGTCGTCAAAACCCACACCGATAAATCCCCTTAGAGCGTACGGTTCACAGAATTTATTAGAACAGGAAATGAAAGCCAAATTTGCATCGGGATTTAAAACAATATTTTTAAAAATTCAATAGGTGGTCGATTGGTAATTTGTTAATAGAATTAGAATGTAAAAACACTGAAAAATACAAAATTATCCTTTAAAATGTTAGTTTTAAAGTCACATCTCAAGTAAATTAAAATACTACGATTGATAACTTATTGAATATACGAATCAAAACTGAATAATTCGATGATTAGATTTTTTTAATTAATTTATAATTATTTTGTTTGGACGCATCAAGTTTTCAGCATTTCGACAAAATCCGACGGCCCCTTGTTGCAACTTAAGTTGTCGATATTGACCCTAGTTGTCATTTAACCATTTAACTTTATATTTGTTTGATTAATATAATAATATACAACTATCCTACATTGTCGCAAGTGTTTATGTAAATACATGAGGTTCAACGACTCAACTTTAAATAATAAAATACGAATATGAAAAACGTGTCGTAATGTTGTATTCGGAAAAATAAAGAAAATTTTTTTCATTGTTAATAGGATTTTAGATAAAGAGAAGTTTTATAATAAACGAGGTAAAACGTAAGGGTTTTCAAATTCGGGTATCTAGATTTTGGGATAGTTAATTTCAATATCCAAATCTAAATTTGAATTTTCGGATATCTGAATCCAATATCAGATATCCAAAATTTCTAATCTGGATATGGATATTAAAACATATATCCGAATTCTAAAGATATATGTTAAATTTAACAATTTCTATAAAAAGTTAATAATTTTTATTAAAATATTTTTGGATATCTGAACTTTAATCCGAAATATTCTAAAACTCTAAAATTTCTAGTTAATATTTATTATTTAACAGTCAAAAAATATAAATCAGATAATTTGGATATCCAAAATTTTTCAAAAACACGATATGAATTTGGATTAAAAAAATAACTGAAGTTGGCCTTAGGTGTAATGGGACTCCCATTTACCGTACGCGATCGTATACCGAGGTGCTCCACCTGTTGTTGGAATGACACGAACCTGGCCAGGTCTCGATTCAAAAAGATGAGTCATGAACCAACTTTCGGATATCCGAAATTATGTATTACCCATCTCATTGAGCGCGGAAAACAAATCGACGTTCGGATATCTAAAATTTTCGCTTTTAAACGATATCATATTCGACTCTGCTTTTGTTGAAACATAACTTGACTAGGTTTTGAATAAAATATTTACCAAAATATATATGAAGATAAAAACATCACAAACGTATATTCAATTACAAAACATTATATTTTATAAATCGTAGAAGAAATTAAATAACTTAAAAGTAATAAGAGTATTAAAATATTGAATATCAAATTTAAAAAGTTGAACCTTTGGAACAATTAAGGACTTGAGGGCGATGGTTGAGAAAAATTAAACCATCCTTTAAAGGGCACTCGTAGGATTCGAACATCCATAGACGATAGTAGAGTTTGGTTATAAGATCTAGCAGTCATGTTTATTTTACTAAAAATAATTGATTAATTATGTTTAGTCCATTAGTTTTTAACTTTACATGTGTCTCCTACGTTCACGCTTCAACTTTTTGGACCAGTCGTGACACTTCTCAAAACATAGCGGTAACCAATAACCAGGGTGTTCATAAGCCGTTGAAACCAACCAAACAACCTACGCCAAAACAAGCCGCCTGGTTTGAAATTTATATAGCTTTGTTTATGGTCCAGTTTTGATAGTTTAACTATTAAACGGTCCAACAACCAACAACTTAGAACTTGAAAGCTAAAACCACGTGTAAACCGGCCAAATCGGACCACAAACACATAATAGCACAAATGTGCATTCATACAACTTCAGGAGAAAGATTACTAAAAGATTAAAAGGGATGTATAATCATAAATCCAACATTCTTTTTTCACCAAGAAATCTACATACATGGAGAAAATATATGTATAAAAAAGGTTGCAGGAAACATAATTAAAAGGGATAATAAGGAATAAAACCACAATTAAAAACCTGTGAAATACCATACTGATTGATTTTGTCAAAAATAAAATAAAATTGATGAAGCTTTTACTGAAATATTGACATGTGAATAGGGGCCGTTGTCACAATAAGCCAGCTTCAAAGAGGTTTCTCCTTCTTAGGGTTTCATCTACCAATTTGAATGTTTTCTTCACGAGTTTCTGGTCAAGAGCTGTGGTTCGGTAGATCTTGAAAACACGGTCCTGGTGATCACATGTCACGTTTTGATAGTATAACTCTTCGAATTTCTTTTTCACAAACCTGAAATCATAGTAAACTTATCAAATTTTGAGTAATCAAGGTGGTAATTCAGACCCATCGACTTATGATTTATGAATGGTCAAATTGGGTTATGTTTAATCCCCAACGATGAAAGCAAACAAATACGCTTATAAGGAAACATGTATATGGGTTTAACATGTCGAAAGTCACCTAATGTGTATTTATTATGCATAAACCTACTAAACTGTTTTAATATTCTTTTTGCTTATAATTGAATTAGAATTCTTTTAGTAATCGTGTTTAGCACCCAATCATTTTCAGCCCGTAGCAAAAATTACCAATTTAGATTATCATTGAAAAAATATGCTTACTCGTATGCATGTTCGACTTCTTGCTTTCCTGTTGAAACGGGTTGATAATCTTTAAACCACTCGCATACATTTAGGGGGACCTAGGAAATCAACTATAAAATCTTAGACCAAAAGATGCAATATAATATACAAAAATAGTCATAAACTTCAAAACCACCACTTACTTTTGAAACTTTTTTCTCAAAAATGTCAAACTTGTTTAGAAACAGCATGAAGGATGTTTTCTGCATATGCCAAAAAACACAAGTGATGAATATTATCGACATTAAAAACATTAAATAAATGATGTATACACCAAGAAACATAATATTTTTAACCTCAAAACATGTTTGTTTTAGGACCCATTCAAAGAGTTCTTTTGTTTCCATAATTCGGTTCTTGTTTTCATCTTCGAATAAGGTTTGATCATACCTGGAAACACAGTTTAAATAATCAAGTTACATTACTGTTTAGAGCAGTTAAATATTAATTAAATGCAAATGGCATAAATAATCTTACTCGCTAATAGCAGCACAGAATATGACAGCGTTAACACCATCAAATAAATGAATCCATTTCCTTCGCTCGTTTCTCTGGCCTCCAACATCATAAAGTCTATATACTTCACCACTTTTTTTGTTTTCCCCAACAGGGCTGCATGCAAACAAAAATTATGAATGGATTTACCTTAATCTAATCAACAAAATCAGCCAAGAAAAATTGACAGCCTTATTTCATTTTCATGACGAGAGAAGAAAATTGACCGGTCCCTTTTACTTTATATGAAGCGAAATATATATGGGACCCACAAATTGCAGAACTGGAAATATAGGGAACTGAATAAAGGGTATTGATTATTAAAAAATGCTTAAATTTCTAGTTTTTGAGAACAGGAAACATAAGCAATTGGAAAGTTAGAAGATACGAATTTTTCCTCAGAAACGAATTTTACCTGAATTGGATTTCTACTACTCCTGTTGTACGAACGCGAGCATGGAGAACATCCTCCTGCTCATGAAAACTTATTAGCAATAAAAGGATACAAAACTATATATATTGGCTTCAACAAAGAGATAACACAGGCAGAGAGGTTATTTATCACTGAAAGGGGTGAGAGTTTCAATGGGGCATCTTTACAGTTGCATTAACCTGTATATCACCCTTTAAACCTTTATATTGAAAAACAAGACCTATTAAGGTGACATTGTTTTCATACGTGTTCATTTCATTTTATATATATAATAGCTTTTGTTCTATCTCAAACAGTTCAAATGAAAATAAAAAAATAGCTATAAGGGGAATTGGTCAAAATGCCATAAGTGAACAAAGTCACCCAAAGTCTAATCTTATTGTGTACACCCACTTAATTGTTTTCTAAAGATTTTAATAACCATAGTAAAATAGTGTTTTTCGTAATGAAGCTAATTCAGTATTCATATAAGAAATCAAGAAATTAACAAAAAAGTGTAAACGGGTCAACCCAACCCAGCCCTTCCTGTTTTGGCTCATACTTTGACATGACATATTTCAACCCAATCCCATAAAATGGGTCAACCCATTTTGACTCGTTACCTAACCGGCTAACCCTACCATATTGTCACATCTAGTAGGAACCACGGCTCAGTTTAGAGATAAGTATGAAATATAAGTTTTTGCTTCAAAGGAGTAAAAGTTCTTTGACAAGAAATATTACTGGATGAATTAAGGGATGTCACCATGTAATCATGTATCAAGTAAAAACTTAAAATTAACATGTATACCTTTGTAGGGATATAATTTGCCTCCGACAATCTCTGCAAGTTTTCCATGAAGTAATCTGCACAGTCTGGAACTTGGAGCTCATTCCCACGAGCATATGTTTCCTGCACGCAATGCACACAATATAAAACACTTGAAATGAACCAATAGCCTATTAGGTAAGTAATACAACAGTCCTAGGCTGCAAAGCTGACAAAAAGGTTTTACCAAAAAAAGAGCTGCAAAATATTAATCTGCCACATATGATATGATACCTGTATAGCTGGATCTCTCCAAATTTTTAAGATGTCTTGAACAAGCTCTTCAGTAAGACGAGGATAATCCAACCTACCTCCAATTTCTGATAGTTTCTCTCCAATTTCCTGGTACAAAAATATTTCAATTTCAAATTAATTTGCCACTTCCAAATAGACAAATGGCAGAATAGTTGCTATTGACGAATCCAACAAGTTTCTGTTTACTTTCATTTATGATAATGTCTAGGGGATAAGTCTTTTATGAAGATAAAACAGCAATTAAGACCAACTAACGGTCTCAGAATTATTTTTTTATTCCACTCCAAACATGCTTCATTTGCGTAGTGTACCTGATTATTGTGATTTGAAGTTGCAATATCAGTTTCTAATGTTTGGATAAACAAAATTCTGCTTCTGATAATCTGACATATAATGAGGTTTTAGATATTAGTTTAATACTAGCTGGAACAATACTGATTATCCAGAGGTAAACTAAAGTTACTTATTTTACCCTTTTTAACTAATTTGAGAGGATTTTACTCGCATTTCACAAAATGTCCTCTTTGTCAAACCTGATTAGTACAAATTCCTATAATGGAAGCACATCCGTAAACCATCTCTAATATCCAGTTTTTTGATAGCTGTTCTGAATCTTATAAATCATAACACGTAATCACTTTCCAAACATGAATCCTATAGACCCCATTGTTGTACGTTTAGTGTTCTATTTAATCTTTATAGAGCTACACATTGGACATATAAAAAATAAAAACAAAAACTCAGTATCTACATAAACATTAAATCCATCTTACACAAAAACCCCTCTCCTTACATGTAAAATAGGCTATTAGGTTAATAAAGTCGATGAACACTACCTTATTGTCAACGCACAATGCATACTTTGATGAATCTGCTTCACTTAAAGCCAACTCCTTTGCTCCATCATGTAATATCTATTAAAACATCATAAAGTTTATAATTAAGAAAACTACCATCACATTTTCAACATCAAAAGATTCAGTCAACTTTTCAAATCACTTAGTTTCTTTATAGTTTACAATTTACAATTTTCCAGGTTGTGTGAAACCAAAGAAACATAATACTCTAAACACACCCTTTCAAGTATTGCATACTTTTATTGTCTGATAGACATTTGCATGGATGACTGAGGTGTAGCTCTGAAGCTCTCTCTCATCAAAGCCAGTTTGAAATAGTAGTTTTATCTGCACAATAATCACATTTCCCTCTTTATAAGTAAATATTATAACTAATTTGATTACATTAGCAACAGATTCACATAGTGATGCTACCTGTTTGAAAATGGTGGACTTTCCTGACTCTCCAGCACCTAAAAATTATTTAATTACAGATGATGTATTCATGGATATTTAAACCAAAAACATAAAATATGCTACTTGCAAAGTGTTATATACCAAGTAATAGAAGTTTCTGAATATGTTTTTCAGCCTTTGTTTCTTGCTCAATCCGCCTTTCTATTTCTGCTGCCTGAAAATCATTTGCTTTAGTGTCAATCTGAAGGATATGTGAATAAAAGGGCTAAATGGGAATACAATCAAATGTTGTGCAGATTACCTTATCATTTTCTTCTGTGGTAGCTTGATTACTACGCTTGTGTCTACTACAGAGCAACCCCATGTTCTGAACTACAGTATCTAGCATGGAAATTTATACCAACCAAGATTCAAGATGCATTTTCATCAACAGAATCTTGTGGAATATTATGCTTTCATTATACACATCTCACCTGAAATCCATTAAATGTCCCCAAAACAAAGGTTCAAAATGAAGTTCAATATTGGTGATATTTCGTAACCATTTTTTTCTTATTATGCAATTACGCAAATACATGGAGAGAAGTTTGTCACTTGTGAAAAACGACAACTAAGAAACCAACAGCCTCTACGGTGTATTGATACACAAGTTAAGTTACGTTCAAGATATAACAATATTAAAAACACATTTAACGCTCTGATGCCCTCTTTCAAAAGCTCAAAAATATCTATCTCATGCATGTCCTGTTAATATGATAATCCCTGGATCCCAAGAATATCCTTGCAAATTGGTAAGTTTGAGTTAACTTAGACATTCAATATTAAGTTATATATCTTCAAACGATTTGATAAAAAAAACATTTTCATAGCAGATATATATCTAAAATACTTGGTGCAAAATGTAACTAACACTTAACATGATTTTCAACATGCTCTCAGTTTCTGGCTCATCGAACTAGCTCGCGCCTGATTTGGTCGTGAATCAGCTTAAACTTGCTAGTTGAAGTGTTGAACAACTCTAATCAACACAAGCATTCAAATTCAATTATTCAAGTAAGCATTAAAGAACAAATCAAAGCATTGATACTTATGTAATTCACTATACAAATATAGGTAGCAATTAGCATTGCAACTTTTTCTTAAAGCAGATGGAGCAAATTTACCCTATTAAACTGATTCAATCCAACTCATTTTCCTAAGCCTTCAAAACACTTAAATCGTCAATTATATCACAGCATAAAAGAAAATTTAACAAACAAGCACTTAACTAACTAAAAAACTCCTAAATCGAGCACAAGCACACAGCCACACACTAGCAACAGCTCCAAAACCACATCCACTAAGCATCCGTATGAACACCAATGCCGACACACAGCAAACAAATTCCACAAAAACACATTTAAACGCAAAACCTACACCACAAACGCAACAATTTCCCTCCGATTTCACCAAATTCAAGCGGCGCTCCAATTCACACCGGCGAATCAAACAATCAACAACAGATGTATGTAACACAACGATGATTAAACTACAACATGATTGAAAATATCGATTTGTTACACGAAATCAACAGTATGTAGATTTGTATTCAGTGAGTAATGATGCTAACCATATGAGAGTGTAGGATCCACAGGAAGAGATGAAGGTTTTCAGTTTTCACAGTGATCTGTTGTTGTTGAGAGAGAAAGAGTGAGGGTTTTTATGGAACCATGGTTGAGTTAAATGTTGAATGAAGCTGGACTCCATTTTGACTATTGTTTTGACTTTTGAGCTTTGTGTTCTCATAGGGTCATATTTAGGTGTTTAATTTGATTTTTATATCATCTTAGTTGTCTTTTTCAATCAAATTATGTTAAGGATTTAGGGTTATTTTAGTATTTATAGTTTGAAAGAATAAAAATTAATTTAGATGTAGAAATTGAATTAGGTTTTCGGGTTTGAACGATTATATACTCGACTAGTCTATTATCGTTTTGTGTATTGTAAGAATCTTATAACATGTCAAAGATAACCTTATATGTCTTTACGGTTTGTATATTATTGTTATCGTAATTATTAAATTACTTGATAAGCATTTATGCATACACGATTAAACATGTGCACATGCATGTGAGTAAACACGCGTAATTTGATATGTTATTTTGTGTGTTACCCTTTGTTACTGCATCATCACCATCCTCCACTTCTTCGCCGTTAGCGGTCGTGTTTTGTGGCTCTGTGATTCGATTTCTTCCATGGCATGAGAGTGTCTCTTTGTAAATTTTGCATGTGTATGATTTTCATCCATGTTTAGGATGTTTATATGAGGTGGTTTATGGTTTTGATTATGTTAAAGGTTTGTACAATGTACTCGTATTTGTGCTTAATTTTAAGGGTTTATTTTTGTTGATAGTTAGAGCATTCACAACTCATTCTCCATTCTTATCTATATAATTACACTATAAATCACTATTTTTTCTTTCTCTCTTTGTACTTTATCATTAGTTTTTCTCTCTACTTCACTCACAACTACTTAAAATATATTAAAAACATTATAGGGTTTTTAATAGTGATTCTCAAAAATACAGATTGAACAGTAAATTTCTCATATCCTTCACTCACAACCACTTATAACCATATCATATAATATAAAAGCTAAACTCACATTATTTTAAGTAACGAGTCGTGAATCCTCGTTGAGTAAAAGCTTTAAAATCACTTTGGAAATGATATGTTTTGTGACTTATTATATTTAAGTTAAGTTATAGGGTGGTGGAAGGTAGAGGTAGGTGGCTAGGACAATGGTTGGTGGTGGTAATCAGTGTGAAAAACCATAAACAATTATAGTTAATGTAAAAATCTTCAATTATAAAAGTTGAAATATTATTTGACCTTTTTTATCCTAAACTGCCAAATTTGTCACTCAAAATTTTATAACCAAAAAAAGTAAAAAATAAAGAACAACTAGCAAATAATTTGCTATGTGTGACACTTGTTATGTAATATCTCGTCATTTTGAGAAAAATTGAATCCTTTTTATTTGTCTATTTTTCATACATCAAGAGAGAATAATAGAGTATAAAAACGACTAACCAATAAATGTTTTGTTAATAAAGTGTAGATCCGTTTAAATTTAAGAAATCTAATAATTATGGAATGCAAAAGTTATGAGAATTGACCCTTAACTCCATTAATTACATGGTCCTTGATTTCACTATTTTGCTTGTCTGATTTGAGTGTCATTAGCATTCAATTGTTAGAAGGCATCTTGTGCATGAAAGCTACTTCATCATCACCATCATTAACCTTTTGATCCATGAATTTAAGTTCAAGATGTTCTTTACTTGTAAAAAAAAGTTATATAGATTGAATAGTAACTTATTGTGTTTTAGTATTCATCCCTATAGTTAATCTTAAAAATAGAGAACATGTTAGATATTTTACTGTGAATGGAAATATGAACATAATTTCATTCAAACAAGTTAGTGTGTGCGCATTGTACGTTTGTTTGAGTTTATTGTGATCGTTTTAGTGACGAAGCCTTTGAGCAATAGGAGTTCCAAGAGAGCAGCGCCTCTAATACTGGGGTCTAGGCAGAGCCCCTGATGGGTTCGAGCTAAAATTTTGATTTTCTTAAAATTTTACATAACTGTCTCTGACAATCTCAATCCATCCTTACAAATCCGATTTCAGTATGTTTTGGTCATTCTATTTCATCACTTGATTAATTCAAATATGAAAATGATATTCATAACTATAAGATGAGAATCAAATGGGATGTATGTTTAACAAAACCCAGTCTATTGCCAATAAGAAAACAAATTATAAATTTATGATATGGACAGAATCTATAAGTATTCAGTTTAAACACAAATTCTTTTGTTCTGGTGTGTAGGGTACGGATAATCTGGTCAAGTGTTCTGATTATCATGTAAGCAAATGATTCAACAAGACAAAATACAAGTCAAACAAAAATAAACAAATACAAGTTAAAAATAATATCCCTTCCGCACAAAACTGTTTTTTTTTATAAATAACAAAATACTCAAAGTTTTAATTACTTTGTTGTCTTGCTGATACATATATGTTTTTTTTATGTTATTTCTGGTATATATTAGTGTTTTTCTTTCTTGTATATTACTTTCAAGATGATATTATGTTTCGGAGGATCAATATTGTAAGCTTCCATTATTTATAATCAATGATTTCGCGACCGGATCGGACCGGCCGGTCCGACCGGTTCAATCGGGGATCGGTCCGGTGGCCGGTCCGGTTCGCATCGACTCGTTTTGAACTGGTCGAACCGGCCGGTTCGTCCCGAACCGCTGGTCGGACCGGGAAAACCAGACCGGTTCGGACCGGTTTTTTATTTTTTTATTTTTATTTTTTGATTTTAATGGGTAACAACGGGATGTTAAACCATAAATTAATACATAAGATATACAAATATAATTAAGTTTTATATATAACTATAAAATATATATGTAAATCATATATAAATTACTTATATTTAATTACATATATAAATATAATTAAAATATAGTTAAATCCGGTCCAACCGGTCCGACCACCAAACCAATAAGACGTCCGTTTTAACGTCCGATCCGGTTCTAAAAACATCGTTTATAATATTCTATAGATTTTGGTTCTTATGTATAATCAAATTGTTCCATGTTACATTTGCTATTATTAAATTAAAAATAATATGTTGGAAATTTTACCAAATTACATTTTCTATTATTAAATTTATAGAACCATGTTATAAATTGTTTAAAAATAAATCAAGTTGATGACTTTCGTAATTTACTTTTACATAGAACATGGCCTAAATAATTAAAATTTTGTTCAATAATAACTTCTAAAATAATAAAACAGTTTATTTACTTCCATTCATTGAATTCATTACACAAATAATAATGTTTCTCATACAAACCCTATTTGTTTTGATAAAGACGTATCCTTACAACATTTAATGATTAAAAATAAATATCTCGATCATACGTAACATTAAATGTATAATCAATTTAAACATAGGACCCTGAGAATTACATATAATACCACGTTCACGTCAGATTTAATGAGAGATAAAAAATGATTTTAATTATGTCATTACATATTAATCGTACTATATGACACATTTAAAACAATTTGTATTGTTATTATAAAAATCTACCGGATTTCCCATTTTCTGATAAAGATATGTTTTGTGAATGCTCCTCGTTGTTCCTGACCATCTCTTTTTATGTGATTGAATGAGTTTATACAATTATCATAAATGACAAAAATTTATTGCTTTAGTAACTAAATAAGTTATATCAGTGTCGGATCTAAGGATTATCATATGTGTCATGTTCGATTGTGGATTAGGTCATAATGATCAGATAAAAAGCTAACACTAAATTGTAGCAAAAAAGTATGTAAAAAAATTATCGACATTCCTCAAATTAAATCTCCCACATCTATCCTACTATACGTCCAAAAAGAACATTGTGATGGTAAAAAATAGGATGTGTCTTAAATTCTAAAAGTTGTAAGTTAAAATCTTGTAAAATGTAGTTATCTATATTATTCTAATAATATTTTGAGAATTACTGGAAAAAAATCATCATGCTACACAAATTTAGGATATACGTCAATAGCTTTACTTACCCATGTAATACACAAAAAGTAAAGAGTTAATTATTAAAATAACATAAAAACATAAATAAAACTAAATGTGTTGCATAACAGGTTGACAAAATAAAATTGATTAATTATTGATTGTTATTTGTATAATACTAACATTAGTAAATATTAATAAAATATAATTATAATACACGAGTTAAAAATAAAATATTAATTATAATGAAAGTTTATGAAGTATAAAATGATATTTTAAAATAATATATGATTAAAATTACATGAGTAATAATTATAATGATAACTACAAGTAATAAAATAACAATATTAATTTTTAAAGTTTTAGTTTTTAATTTTTTGTATAAAAAATAAACATTTTTTCAAAACAAATTGTATTAAAAATATCATTTTTAGAAGTTTCTTATTATAACTCCTATTTTTAATTATTTTTAGTTGAAAAAAAAAGTTTACTTTTTATAAATATCAATTGTAAGATATTTTATATTTTTAAAATTGCTTGATGTTTTAGAAAAACTCTTATTTTATAAAAATTTTTGCTTCTAGAAATAAAATTAATAGAAAAAGAATTTTTTTCTTAATTTATTAAGAAATATTTTTAATCTTATAAACAATTAAAATTAGTTAATCTATAATTTACGTAACTATTTAAGAGAAAAGAGAAGCAAAAAAAACAAACTTAGGGGGTCTAGAAATGTGACAAGTGTCTCCTTAAGTTACTCTTTTAGTATTATATATATTACTAGGTTAGAACACATGTATTTAACATGGGAGATGTAACATCTCGTATTTTCTTGTTAACTATTAGTTAATGTTGTTTATTCTTGCAAGGGTCTTTATTGCCTACAAGAAACTTATGGGTTATTTATGTTAAAATGTTAAGTTGTCTTTAAGTTCTAATGTAAAAGTTGATAACTTAACTATTAAATGAGCTATAATAGTAATTGTAATAATAATAACAAAGATAATAATAAAAATAAAGAAGTAATAATAATAATAATAGTAACGATAATAATAAGATATGAAAATTAACAAGTTAAAACTTAATTAAGTTCAAGGGGCCTTTTTGTCAATTTAGAAACTTTAAAAATAAAGTTTGAGCATGAAATAACAAACTAGAAACCACAGGGACTAATTGTGTAAATTATCTAAACCCAAATCCCACCCCCCTTTCTCTCTTCCCGTATTTCCGGCCGCCGGCCGGCCAAGTTCGGCGCGGTGCCGGTTACCCTCAAATCCACCCGAAACCCTTAAATTTTGGTACCAAATCATCCCAATCGGTTCGTATATACGTTTCGAACTTGTACATATCAATTAATCACCTTCTAACACCAGTTACAACCTCGAATGATTGAATAACCGAAACCCATTAAACTTCATAACCGTTTGATCCTTAAATCCTAGTAATAATCTAATCAAACGAACATAAACCATCCTCTAACTAATCTTAAGCGTTCACCACTCTCAATTGCACCTGAAACAAACAAAACATAGAATTCGAGTGTCCTCTCCCGTTCGCGACCTACTGTAACACCCGAATATTTATTATTTTGAAGCCGGTGAGGAAAGAAAAGAAAATAAAGTCCAAAAGTCGAGGGACCAAACTCGCCAACGAAAGAAAGTCGGGTGAGGGGAAGTATATAAGGGAGAGGGCAGCCCTTACCCTCTCCCCCACACTCACAAATCAGCCAAAGAAAGGGGAGAAGAGAGAAAGAAGAGAAAAAGAGGAAAAGTGCCGGTTCGGGTTGGTTCGGGTCGCCAAAATCGTCGTGAAGCAAGCCAAATCGAAGCCCTTAACGTTGTGCTCGTTTGTGTGAGTTCTAGAACCCCACTTTTACTTGTTTTCAAACGATTTTGGGGCTGGAAAGCATAAAAACCCCTTTTTGTATGTGTGTGTGCTTGACCCATTTGGGTGTGATGTGTGTGATGCGTTTCGTGTATGTTTCCGGGTGTGTGTGTGCTTGTATGGTGTTATGGTATGCATTCCTAAGGTTTAGGATGGTCAATTTAGGCTTAAAATGGGTTTAGATGAGTTTGGAGGCTGAAAACCCTCGGCTGCAGTCGGGATGAACTGCATTCTGCATCAGTTAGGGCTAGGCGACCGACTGGAGGCCGAATGGAGGCCATACGGCCGATTAGGGTGCGATTGGGGTCCATTCGCACAATTGAAGGTCCATTCGCACGATTGAAAGGCCAGTCGCATGGAGGTCATGCGACTGAAGGTCCAGTCGCATAAGTGCTCTTCCGCATTAATCCCATTCGCATGAGGTCCATCCGCATTGTCCATTCGCACGACTGGATGTTCATTCGCCTAAATGTTCATCCGCTTGAGTTCAATCGCATGATGTTCAGTCGCATGGAGGCCATGCGACTGAAGGGTGTCCATACGCCCGAATAGAGCTGTTGTACCCGAGGAAGGTATAGATTGACTTCTGACTTTCGGGGGAAAGTGCAGATGTAAGTTTTGACGTGAAGGTCCCCATAAGAGCATGTAAGATGGCGCTTGAGGCCTTAGAAAGCATGTTGGGCATGATGATGATGATGATGTTGCAAGTTTATGCACGTTATGTATGTATGGTGTTGCCCTGTATGATAATGATGACTGTGTGTGTTATGTTCCTTGTTATGATGTATGTTTATCTTTCCCATAACCTTATGTGTCATGTTAATGAATAAACGAAGTATTATGTAACGTAAAGTGAAAGATAATGAAAGAGGAACACGATGTTGAATGCATGCATTAATGAACGAATGAAACGTCTTGCACGCATCGGATAACGGGTCCTTCTTTGTGATTGACCCTTAATGTAGAACCTCTACCGCTCACCCCTAGTATTGTGGCATACGTTTAGCTGTTCATTTATTGACTTCGGCCCAGTAGCTAAGACTGATGGTTACTCCTAGTACCGTGGCATACGTTTAGCTGTTCATTTATTGACTTCGGCCCGGTAGCTACGACTAACCGGGGTGTAGCACATGGTATTGGTACGGATGATGTCTGATGCGCAAGTAAAGTCATAAAGAACGAATGAACGAATGAATGAATGAAGAAGATAATAATGATATTATCTATGTGTATGTACGATGTGTGATCATGTAAAGGTAACGAATGGTTTTATATGAAAGTAAAGTATGTTTTGCAATAAAACTAGAACTCACTCAGCAACGCTGACTTTTTATATGTTTTCCAGTTGGCAGGTAATGTTTGCTGATGTAACGCCCGAATATTTATTATTTTGAAGCCGGTGGCAAAAGAAAAGAAAATAAAGTCCAAAAGTCGAGGGACCAAACTCGCCAACGAAGAAAAAGTTGGGAAATGTGGTGATATATGTAGGGAGAGGGCAGCCCACTCTCCCCACATCCACATTTCAGCTTCATAAAGGGAGAAGAGAAAAAGAAGAGGAGAAAAAGAAGAAAAGTATTGGTTCGGGTCGGTTCGGGTCGCCAAAATCGTCGTGAAGCAAGCCGAATCGAAGCTCTTGTTATTGTGCTCGTTTAGGTGAGTTCTAGGACCCCTCTTTTACTTGTTTTCAAACGATTTGGGGCTGGAAAACATCTGAAATCGAGTTTTTCGTATGTGTGTAAGTTGACCCGTTTGTGTATGTGTATGTATATGTATGACGTGATTGTGACTTGATTTCTTTCTTGGTTGTGCTTGAATGATGTTATGGTATGCATCCCTAAGGTTTAGGATGGGCGATTTAGGCTTAAAATGGGTTTAGATGAGTTTGGGGGCCGAAAACCCTCGGCTGCAGTCGGGTTGAACTGCATTCTGCATCAGTTAGGGCTAGGCGACCGACTGGAGGCCGAATGGAGGCCATACGGCCGATTAGGGTGCGATTGGGGTCCACTCGCACGATTGGGGTTCATTCGCACGACTGGAGGGCCAGTCGCGTGGGTGTCATGCGACTGAGGGTCCATTCGCACGACTGGATGTTCATTCGCATAGGTGTTCATCCGTATTAGTTCAATCGCATGATGTTCGGTCGCATGGAGGCCATGCGACTGAAGGGTGTCTATACGCCCGAATAGGGCTGTTGAACCCGAGGAAGGTGTAGATTGACTTCTGACTTTCGGGGGAAAGGGCAGATGTAAGTGTTGATGTAAAGGTTCCCATAAGAGTTTTTAAGATGACGATCGAGGTCTTAGAAAGCATGTTGGGCATGATGAGGGTGATGATGTTGTATGTTATGTATGTATGATGTTGCCATGTATGATGTGATGTTGATGCATGTTTATGTTCCTTATGCGACGTATAATGTCTTTCCTGTGGCTTTACTTGTTATGATGAATGAACGAAGTATTATGTATCGTAAAGTGAAAGATAAAGGAAGAGGAACATGATGAACGAATGAACGTCTTGCACACATCGGATACGGGGTCCCTCTTGGTGATTGACCCCAAATGTAGGACCTCTACCGCTCACCCCTAGTACTGTGGCATACGTTTAGCTGTCATTCGTTGACTTCGGCCCAGTAGCTAAGACTGACGGTTACTCCTAGTACCGCGGCATACGTTTAGCTGTCATTCGTTGACTTCGGCCCGGTAGCTACGACTAACCGGGGTGTAGCACATGGTATTGGTTCGGGATGATGTCCGATGCGCAAGTAAGGTAATGAAAGAAGGGATGAACGAATGAAGGAAGATAATAATGATATTATTTATGTGTACGTATGATGTGTGATCATGTAAAAGTACGAACGGTTTTATCTGAAAGTAAAGTATGTTTTATTTATTAAACTAGAACTCACTCAGCAACGCTGACTTTGATGTGTTTCCAGTTGGCAGGTAATGTTTGCTGAGGATGGCACGGGCGACTACTCAGCTCTTTTGGGATGGCATTCTTTTGATTAATGTTTTTGCATTGTAATGCGAACAAACGATTTTTTTTGTAATGAATGTTGTATTAGTATGCAAAAGCATTTACATGGAAATGAAAGTTGGTTTTAGTTTTCCGCTGCGATTTATTAAATACAAATGTAATTATATGTTTTATGTGCGATGAGAACCCAGCTGTAAGCGTCCCGGGAACGGGGCCTTACAGCTGAGGATGGCATACCGTGAAGCTACTCAGCTCTTTTGGGGATGGCATTCTTTTGATTAATGTTTTTGCATTGTAATGCGAACAAGCTATTTTGTAATGAATGTTGTATTAACTTGCAAAAGCATTTACATGGAAATGAAAGATTGTTTTAGTTTTCCGCTGCGATTTATGAAATACAAATGCAATTATACGTTTTATGTGCGATGAGAACCCAGCTGTAAGCGTCCCGGGAACGAGGCCTTACACCTACCACAATTCGAACACCATCTTCCACGGTTCAAAACTCGAAATTTATAGAGGGCTTTTCGTCTTGGAGTCCATTAGACACTACCTGTGCAGCGAATTGAACTATAGTCGTCGTTTGAACAACAATCGAGCTTCACAGCAGTCGCGGTTTGTTCTTCGAGTCGAATCAGTGATATTATACAACTTTCGGGTAATTAAACTTACATACATATTCGTTTTGACTTGATGAATGAAAGCCCTATGAATTTAAGCATTAACTATAACGAATTGATCTCCAATTTGGCACTAATCGAAACTAGGGTTCATATTATTTGGGGGATTTACTTAGATTCTGTTTTTAAGAATAAAAACAAGGATATCTCGCGGCTGAGGCCAATGGTTCACTGGTTAGTTACTTGCAGCCCCACCTTGAGGTCCCGGGTTTGAACCCGGGCACCCTCAAACATTTTTTTAGGCTTTTTATCCCTTAAATTAATTATAGAAAATGTCTAATAAATAAAAAAAATAGTCTTGTAAACTTTAAATATTTTAAAGACACCAAATAATTTTATGTAATTTTTCTAAATTTAAATAACTACAAGTCTTTTTAATAAAACATTTTAAAGATTATTCTTAGGTTATTGATATTAAAATGGATTTTAATAATTAATAAATTATTAGTGGTCCAAACATTTTCTTTAAACATTCATCGTTTAAATCACGTTATTTTAAACGGAGATTAATCTAAAACATTATAAATCTATATGTTAAATGTACAATTATTCAAATAGTTATTTAAATAATTTTTAAATAATTAATTATTTATTTATTCATTTAATCATGTCATATATAATTAGTTAATAACATTATTTCTTAAACTTTATTTAAAATTTTGGAACTTATAAAACAATATAATTTTCTGTTACTTCCTTATTATTGTTTAAAGTTTTGATATTATAAGATTTTTTACAAAGATCATTTAAAACGTTTAAAAACCTTATAAAATAATAGTTTTAAGGCCATTAATTGTTTTATCTTTATCAAATTTCAGACAATTAATTATTGAATTAATTATCTCTTTTCACGTATCATTATTAATTCAATAAGTTAAATCATTGAATTTTTATTTTTAATTGATTGATTCCAATATTATGAACCCAAAACAGAAACGTTTGCTTTATTTTATTTTGCTTGATTTATTTATTAAAAATCCCTAAATTCCAATTGAAACCCTAGTCCATGTCCAATTGATAATCTTATTATCGAACATAATCTTGAAACATATATGTTTAGGTACCTTGTAAGAGAAATCGTTGAAGCCTCGTTTACTGTCTTATCATTATTATATATTTCAAGTGAGTATTTCTATACCTCTTTTTATTTTTTACACTTTTGGGGTGAAACATGTTACACTATAAACTTTGCACTTGTAAACATGTTTGATTCTTGTAAACTTATGGCAATTTACCTGTATGTTATGGTTAGTTGAATTTTGTGGCTACCATGTAATGTCGAATATATGTACAATCATTAACTATTGCTAGCCTAGCGAAGTCATAGATCTATGGGCCAGACAAGCCTGCTTGGTTGATCCAAGTACACTTAGCTAATCGTATATACTTTTAAACGTTTGAGACTTGTAAAACTTTGTCGAGGTTTAATTGTGCATTCTGTCTTACATCCCTAGTTTACTTTGTTCTCTAACTCACAACATGAATTGCCATCTTTTATATACTTATGTATTGCAAACTATGGAAATCTCACCAACATTATTGTTGACCTTTTATTTTTAATATGTTTCAGGAAATACTCAAGCTTGATCGCCACTTTTGAAGTTCTTCACACCTAGGAATGGACCTAGTTAAATAAATGAATAAGCTTGTTATGTTTTCTTTATTTGAGACTTATGTTTGTAATATTACCTTTGAAACTTATGAATAATATTTCTGGATTTAATAATAGTGTTATGTGGCTGTGAATGATCTTAACTCTCACTCCTCGACGATTTCGCCGTCAAGGTTGGGGTGTGACAGGAGAATAAATAAAATATATCAAAATCATTAGTTTTATAAATATTTTATTTTTGGATGTTGTTATCCATTGGTGAAATAAAAATATAATGAATATAAAAAGTTATAACACATAATGAATTAGAAAATTATTACTTTATATTTAATATGTATTAATAAATTATTAATATAGCTACATTGATATTTTAGATGTTTAATAATTCAGTTACTTATTTACAATAATTGTCATTTAATATGAAAGAGATAAGAACACAAATATGGATATATTTGCTTTAATAGATATATTTGTTTTAATATATTTTAGTTATAAAGGAAAGTAAAATTAATTGATTTTATAATTATTGTATTTATTATAAGAGAGAGGCGGGAAAATGACTTTTTAATATGCTATAATAATAATACGTGTTATTTGATATGTATAATAATAACACGTGTCTTAAGAAAATATTTTTTTATTATATGTTATAGATAACTGCTTTTAATCTTTAATAACTAGCTGTTAAGACCGGATTAAATGAAAAAATCAGCTCATCCCTCTTTTTAAGATCTATACTATTCAATTTTGGCTTGAAACTCGACCATATCATTTAATTTAAAAATGTGCAATTATGCACATACATATTATACTCAATAATCATTTTGTTTTGTAAATTTAGTATAACCTAACGATTTGAAAAAAAATAAAACAAAATAACTTTTCAACCCGAATAACCGAATTGTTTTACCACTCTGAGTAAACGAACCTGACTAGCATGATTTCTCGTTTTTAAAGTAATAGTTAAAGACTGGCTAAAGATAGTTATTATGATTTCCGTAAGAAATGAGGCGAAGCAAACCATAAACACATATGATATTAAATACACTTGGTTTATAATGTCATATGAACACCCAAATTTTTTATTAGAACACCCACGTCTCTCTATATCTCTTTTTTTCTATGTATTTATATGTAAACATAAAAAAAGAGAATGAGAAAGTAGTAAGTGTACTCATAACAAACTTCTTTGGATAGCCGGGATCTAACGTTTATTTTCGTTTTCAATGTCAGCTCCAGGTTTTGAGCGAAAACATCTACAAACATAACTATTTTAATTTTGACTTTTATGGTATAACTTATATAGATCAAATATGGTTGCATGAACCTCCGTCGTATAAAACGAAAGGGTAGATAAATGCACAATTGCTATTTGTTACAAAATAATCATAAACAATCCTTTATTCCTTATACGTACTATCAAGTAAGATTTATACCTATATATTTGTTACTAGATTAGATATCATGTATTACATAGGTGGAATAAATAAAACATATCAAAATTATTAGTTTTATAAATATTTTATTTTCTAAATGTTATTATCCACTGGTGAAATAAAAATATGATGAATATAAAAAGTTATAACACATAATGAATTAGAAATTATTACTCTATATTTAATATGTATTAATAAATTATTAAAATAAATATATTTATATTTTAGATGTTTAATTAGTTTAGTTACTTGTTTATAGTAATTGTCATTTAATATGAGAAATACAACGAAACACAAATATAGATATATTTGTTTTAATATATGTTATTTAAAAAGAAAAGTAAAATTAATTGTTTTTATAATTTTCGTATTTATTATGAAAAAGATAGACGGAAAAATGATTTTTTAATATATCTAGATAGATGACATGTGTCATTTGATATGCTATAATGATAACATATGTTTTAAAAAAATCTTCTTTTATCATAAGTTATAGATATATTTATTATTTATTCTTTAATCAATTTAATTAATTATAACCAATTTCTCATGTCTCAACTAACTCAAATTTAAAACTATTTTGCTCCCTGTCTTTTACCGGTTGCATCACCATTAACCGATTAAAGTGAGAAATTTTAAAAAGATTTAGCTTTTGTATTTTTTAATCTAACACATGGCAAATCCAACTAACCTCTTTCTTTTTTATTGTTATGCAGTATATAACATATATTATTGAAGCCTATATCATAGATCTTGAATTTAAAAAACGAGAGTAAATGATAATTATTATGTAATTAAATTAAAAAGGTTGGGTCGTTTAATGAAGTTTTCATAAATATGATTGGTCTTACGAAAGTAAACTAAACACAATGCTGGCTCTTTTATCACACGTTAATAGTGTATCTTTTCTCTAGACGTCTTTCTTGGAAGTAGTCTCTAACCTATGATCTCGTACTTGCAAGCTCCAAGCTGTCTCATAAATCGATATCCGACCCACAAACCCTCCGAGGGTCTAATGCATTTTCTGCTCTTGTAATGTGTACAAGTTCTCTAGTGGATAGACATACACGAAGTGTCAATGAGTAGTACTCAACATGAGTAGAGTCTGAATTACGTAAAATATGTATTCATGTTTTCCTTCTCTCGTATGACTTTTCTTGTGAGTTAGATTAGACATCAACTTTTTTATTTTACATGTTCTACACGTAACAAATTAAAAAAAAAAGAGATGGCTTACATGATTTGACTTGTGAGATTATGAATTATATAGTTTTGATCAAAGTATGCATAAAAATCAAATATGTTCTTTTATACCCAAACAAGATACCTGGAAGTAAAAGCATTAAAATCATTTAAATAACATTCACACCACATCTCTACTTAATGTTTAAATTTTAATGGAAGCATGAAAAACTATTTAACAAAGGCAACATTAGGTGAAGTTGAATAAGATATAAATTAACTTTTTTGTTAGTTAATGAAATAATTTTAATAAAAAATATAACCTTTTGTTACAAAATGTTATATTTTTTAAAAGATTGCTTTTAAAAGATTGAATCAGACTTATTATTATAGCAGTGACGTTTCATTCTAACCTTTTACTTACTGTCTTTTTATACACTTTCCTTATTTGAAAGATCACATAAATGTTAAATAGTTTTAGTATGACAATTATTGATTTTTAGTTATTTATTTGAAATGGCTAAATTTATTTAATTAGTATTTCTTAAATAGCTAAAACATACAATTGATAATTTGTGTATACATTATAGGCGCTTAAAAAAATAAAGAGTATAAAAGTTAATTTTAAAAAACTTTTTACTAAGGTAACTTGAATCATTTATTTTTTTAAATATTGTTTCATTCCCTTTTTTACGTGTCTGATGAAGATGTGAAAGAAAAAAAAAGGAAAAAATGACATTATTTTTTCTTAGTGTAATACTAGCATGCATCCCGCGCGTTGTGGCGGCTCAAACTTGACGCATGTGTTTTGGCCATGCGTTGTGAGGCTTCGTTTATGACAAAGTTTATATCGAAACGTGGACAGAAACAATGGCATCACATTGATACATTTGAAATTTTGAAAAATTATGTTGTTGTTAAAAGAAAAATACATTTTATTTGACCCAAGTCGGCTGCGGACGATACTTATGCCAAAATGTAGATAAAAATCAGCACGTCGTAACGGTATATTCAAGTGATAGAATATGCTCAAAACTGCTTTCCTTGTTATTCATGCGTAATATTTATAGATACAATATTATCTATGGACTACCTCACACTATTCAATAATTACATAATGAGTACAAAATATGTCTAGTCTAATATACCCCCGCAGTCTAAGGAGGAGGGTCACGGATGCTTAGACTGGATCGGAAGTCCGTGAACAGAACTCGTGGCAGCCCTTTTGTGAAGATATCGGCAAGTTGATAACGGGATGGAACATGTAAAACTCGAACTTGGCCGCGTTGAACTTTCTCGCGCACAAAGTGAATGTCTATTTCGATATATTTAGTGCGTTGATGATGAACGGGATTCCCAGACATATAGATTGCACTAACATTATCACAGTAGACCAGTGAAGTGCGAGTAGGGGGCCGACAAAGTTCAAGAAGCAGATTGCGAACCCAGCAAAGCTCGGCGACAACATTTGCAATGCCACGGTATTCGGCCTCGGCACTAGACCTAGAAACGGTCGTCTGTCGTTTGGAGGACCAAGAAATCAAATTGTCACCAAGATAAACACAATACCTGAGGTTGACCGACGTGTATAAGGGCACCCAACCCAATCAGCGTCCGTGTAGGAAACAAGTGTGGTAGGTGCAGTCGGCTTCATGTGAATACCCATGCGTAATGTACCTTTGACGCATCTAAGTATCCGTTTTAATGCATTGTAGTGACCTGTGCGAGGATCATGCATGTGCATACAAATTTGTTGGACGGCGTATGAGATATTCGGGCGAGTGAAAATTAAGTATTGAAGGGCCCCCGCCAGGCTTCGGTAGGTAGAGGGATCAGGAATGGGGTCACCGGCTTGAGAACTAAGCTTCCGGAGGTATCCACGGAGTGTGAACCGGATTACAATCAGACATGTTTGCCCGAGCTAACAGTTCAGAGGCATATTTTGCTTGTGATAAGAACAAGCCATTTGAGTCTCGAGTGACGGAGATACCAAGAAAATAACTCAAGGGTCCAAGATCTTTCATTGCAAATTCCGACGACAGTCGTGACATGAGGTGATTCTTTAGAACGGGAGAGGAGGTGATAAGGATAATATCATCCACATATAAGAGTAAATAAGCAGTGTTAGGACCGTGTTGATAGATGAATAAAGAATGATCAGACGAGCTGAGACAGAACCCCAATGTTGTGACAAAGTCTGTGAATCTTTGGTACCATGCGCGAGGGGCCTGTTTCAGGCCATAAAGAGAGCGCTTTGGTCGACATACGTGATTAGGAAAATTGGAGTCCCGAAATCCGGCTGGCTGATGCATGTAAACAGTTTCGGATAAGTGTCCATGCAGAAAAGCATTTTTGACATCGAGCTGATTTATCTCCCACCGGTGAAAAAGGGCAATGGACAAAACGGTTCGAATTGTGGCCGGTTTGACCACCGGACTGAATGTCTCATCACAATCGACCCCCACCTGTTGTGACCGCCCATCACAAACTAGTCGTGCTTTGTAGCGCTCAAGAGATCCGTCTGACTTGGTTTTGTGTTTGAAAATCCACATGCAACGGATAATGTTCATTTCTAGGCGACGAGGTACTAAATCCGATGTATCATTATCGATAAGAGCATTAACTCATCTGTCATGGCACGGTTCCACACAGGGTTGGATAAGGCTTCAGATGGGTTACGAGGAAGAGGTTCAAAGGTGATAGAAGTGTGAAGATTGAACGGTTGTTTGTGTTTGGTAACCCCAGACATACTGCGGGTGTGTATGGTTCGAGGAGGGGGCGAAGAGTGGGGAGAGGGGGGCGGAGTCGGGGCTGGAGAAGGGGGAACCGAGGAGGATGAGGGTGGTTAGGGAGGACCGGTGGTGGTAGAAGGTTGAGGGCGACGAGTGTAGGTGTGGGAAAAATCCCGAGTGATGGCAGATGGAATTGGTGGTGTAGGAGGGACGGTTGTGGGAGTGGATGTTAAGATAGGTGCGGTGAAAGATGGATTAGGAGACGCGGATTCCCAAAGGGCGGGATGAAAGTCGGAGGATTGGCGAGAATGGAGAAAATCGTAGGGTTGAGGGGTAGGGTTGAGATTAACAAAGGGGAAAACATGTTCGTCAAAGACAACATGGCGAGAGATGATGATTTTGCGGGAAGATAGATCATAACACTTGTACCCCCGATGGTTGGAGGGATAACCAAGAAAGACACAAGGGAGGGAACGAGGTTGGAGTTTGTGGATGGATGTGGAAGGGAGAAGGGGATAGCAGAGACAACCGAAGACACGAAGGTGAGTGTATGAGGGTGATTTGTGATAGAGAAGGTGGGTGGGGGTGAGGTTGTGTTTGGGTTTGGATGGGAGGATGTTAAGGAGGTAGGTGGCAATTTGTAAAGCGCGATGCCAAAACGTGGGAGGTAAAGAGGCATGAGTGAGTAAGGTACGAATGATATTATTAATTGACCGAATTTTTCGTTCTGCTTTTCCGTTTTGAGACGAGGTATGAGGGCAAGAAAAGCGAAACGACATGCCATTTATGGTGCAAAAGGCATGAAACGATTTATTATTGTATTCAGTGCCGTTGTCACATTGGAAAATTTTGATATTTCTTTCAAATTGAGTACGGATGTAAGTTTGAAATTGAAGAAACACAGTATATACATGTGATTTGTTGGTTAGAGGAAAAGTCCATAAATAATTCGTGTAATCATCAAGAAAAAGAACGTAATAACAATGACCACCGGAGCTTTGTACCGGGGAGGTCCACAAGTCACTATGAATAATATCAAACGGTAGATAAGTAAGAGATAAAGAATCATAGAATGGGAGTTTAACATGTTTTCAAAAACACAAGATTGACATAAATTATTGCTAGAAAACTTAGAAACGGAAATGGAATTATTGTCTTTTAAAATACGTAATAAAGAGGATCCCGGGTGACCCAACCGATGATGCCAAAGATCTTGAGACAAAGCAGCAAAAGTTGACGGGCTGGTGACTTGAGCATGAGGAATGGAAAAAGGATAGAGGTCTCCGGTGCTGTTACATTGGAGGATAGGAATCCGCGTCTCGTAATCCTCCACAAGAAAGCCAAAGGGGTCAAATTCAATAGAAATCATATTATCAGTGGTGAGACGACGTACAAATAACATGTTTTTAATAATTTTAGGTGCATGTAGAATATTGGTGAGTTGTAAAGGTGGATAAGGCGGTGGTAAGGTGGAATGTCCGGTGCCGTGAGTGGGTATGTGGGAACCGTTGCCAACAACAATATGGTTCGACATGCTATTATGGATATAATTTGAGATGTTACCTGTCGTGTTGGACATGTGAGTAGTGGCGCCAGAATCGAGGTACCAAGTTGGATCCGTGTTGAGAGTCATAGTATGGAATGCCTGGTCAATGTTGGTAGGTATGGAATGTTCAGAAGCAGCATATGCATGAGATGGTGATGCGCCCAAAATACCAGCAGAAGAGTTCAGGCGTGGCTGAAACCGGGGTGTGGACGGTGTAGTCGGATAAGGCGCGGGTGGTGTATTCCATGGTGGTGCATGCCAAGGAGAGTTCCAGAACATCCAGGGTTGAGGAGAGAAATGGTTGCTGTGATAAGAACCGCGGCCTCGACCTCGGCCTCGCCCCCGGCCACGACCACCTCGTCCACGGCCACGATAAAAACCGTCGGGTATGCCTCTGCCAAAAGAGCGTTGCTGCTGGGTTGATTCAGTGTGATCGCGGCGGTCACCGGCAGCCTGCGGTGGTGTCATACCAGTGACAGCAGCTGTAGAAGAGGACGAAGCAGCATGAAAGGCTGTTCCCGATGGTGTTTGATGAGCTTTGCGTGTTTCTTCCAAGCATAACTTTGATCGGGCAGTGTAGAAATCGGGAAGCGGAGTGGACAGTTGCAGGAGAGTAGCAATGCCATCATATTGTTCACTTAGCCCAACAATTAGTTGTAACACCAGGCGTTGATTTGAGACCGGTGCATCGACGGTGGACAATTGATCCGATAAAGATTTGAGTTCTTGGCAATAGGATGTCATGTCAGGGAAGTTCTCTAACTTGGTATTAGAGAACTTGTTTTCAAGGTAGAGTGCCCTAGATGGTTTGCTGTCAATGAAGATGTGTTCCAAGGCTTTCCAGGCGTCGGATGCGGTTGTATCCGGTTTCAGAATAGTGCTTAGAAGATCTTTGGAGATAGTGCCATATATCCATTGCAACACGATTGCATCAAGGCGGTGCCATTCTTTGTCTTTGTCGCTGGGTTTAGAAGACGATGTTTCTGGGGGGAGGATGTGATCGATAACCTGTGTAGCCCAGCAGTGGATCTTGAAAAACTCAACCCAGGAGGTGTATTGTCCATTTTCAGCCTCAAGGGGAATATAGTTCCTGATGTTGGTGACTGTAACAGCAGGATGTAGGTGCGAGGGAGAAAAAGAGGATGCCGTAGAAGAGGGGGTGGTCATGATGTAGCGACTGAAACACGAAGAAGAATGATGGTTGTGAGGATCAAAGGGTGACGGCAGGAAGAAGAAGGGTAGGGCCGGCTTTTAGGGTTTTTCTTAGGTGATCAGAAATAGCTCTGATACCCATGATAGAACAGGCTCAAAACTGCTTTCCTTGTTATTCATGCGTAATATTATAGATATAATATTATCTATGGACTACCTCACACTATTCAATAATTACATAATGAGTACAAAATATGTCTAGTCTAATATGTAATATGTTACAAGGTGCATGAAAAAAACAAAAAATATGTTAAAATTTAATTATAAATATAAAATATAATTAATATACCTTGCAAATGAATTTACGAGTTCCAGTTTTTTCTTCTAATGTTCATAGAAGTTTTCATTTTATATAAATATAAACATTAGCTGACATTAAAAAAAACCTCATATGCGAATATTAATATAAATTAACACTTCAACGTTATTTAAATAACCAAATTCATAAACTAAAACACATATTTAGAAAAACTCTATAACATTCAATTGAGCTCCCAGGGGCAAATAGAAAGTTTGAGTTCATCAAGAAATTAAATCATTGTGTAACATTGGTTTTGTAATAGTTGATTTGAAGTTTTATAAGCATCATCAATTGACTCAGGTGGCCATCAAGGTAACAAATATAAAGTTGTTTATAGAAGACCCCACATTCAAGAAGCTTCTGAACTCGCTATACAACTGCACAAGATTGGTTTATCTCTGGACTTTAATGACCAAGTATTCGTGCGTTGATCTTTACATCAGTTGCAACTTGCATTAGCAACTTTGAATAAATCATGAAGCACTTCATGAAGCCATTCATGCTGCAAAGAGTGATAAAATGAGACGTTAAAAGTTAGAATAACAAAAAATTTAAGTAAATGGTTATCAAAGAGAACTTACTCTTTAGTAACATAGAACTAAAGAAACACATTTCTCCAAGCATATAACAGTAGCGAACATGTCCATAGCAAACAGTAAGTGATAATTGGTAAACATGACAAAACAAATTAAGCTTTTGGAAGAAATTCTCTATGCATGATAGATATATAGATTTATATAATCATATAAAAAGATACTAAAGCCATATAGACTTGTAAAATTATTAAAAATGGATGTTAACTAATCTAAGCTTTCATGGTTATCGGGATGTTTGTGCATTAATCAAATATGTAAAATCAAGTTAAGATTTAATAGGTGAGAGAAGCTTTAGGCTATAAAGATAGGCTATGTTAAGTATTTGAAAAGATTTCGGCTTAGATTCAGATGACACAACCAAAAGGTTTAATCACATTAAAATAATCAAGCTATTTTATTACTTCATATAGCAAAAGGTGGAGATTCGATCCTAAAAGTAAAAAATTAAGCAAAACTTGGTATCTGTTACTAATTTGTAATTATTAAAGAGCAGAACTATACAACTTCTTGTTTGTAAATAAGATAACTTGGAAGGGTTTGTGTAACATTTCGTATTTTCGTTAACTAAAAGTTAACTTCGTTTACTCTTACAAGGATTATCTTTGTCAATTTTGAAACTTGCGTGATTGTTTGTGTTTAATATCTATTGTAATTGGGTTTTCATGAAATGTTATGTATGTATAATAATAATGAGGTTAATAATAATAAAAAGTAAATAATAAATATTGAATAATAGTATTAGTAATAATAAGATTGCTAATAATAAAGATTAATAAACTTAACCATCTTTAAATTATAAACTTAGATTAAGTTTGAGGGTTAATTTGTCATTTTAGAAACTTAATATAGAACTTTTAAGCATGAAATGTTAACTATTAAACTAAAGGGGCCAATGTGTAACATTTCAAACTTTCAACCCAAACCCCCGCCCATTCCTGTAATTCCGGCCGCGACTCCGGCCACATTCCGGCCACATTCCGGCCAAAGTCCGGCGAGATTAAAACATCAAAAAAACGGTTGTTTCGTAGCCGAACTTTATCCGAATCGCTTCGCATACGTGCTTCGAACTTGAATGCACTTAATAATCGAGTTATACATCGGTTACCAAGTCAATTGATCATATAACCGAAACTCTTTTAACTCATGACCGTTTTGTCATTAAAACACAATAATAATCGAATTAACTGAGTACAATCAATCTTCTGTCTATCTCCAATCGTTTACACCTTTCAATTTCACCTGAATCAAACATAAACAACGAATTTAAGCATCATCCTCATCGCGACCTGCACACTAGTCGAACACTACCCTATTGTGTTCAAAGATCAAAATTGACAGAGGGCTTCGAGTCCAGACCATCACACGAAGCTATCTGCACCTTTGATTTGAATATCATTGAAGATTACTTGAACTTTTCGCACTCACGGTCGCGACTTGTTCTTCGGTTGATACTTCGTCTGTTCATCATCAACACATCTTCGAATCGGGTAATTAAATACATGTACATGCTCGATTTTACATGGGGAACAAAAGCCCCATGATCTTTACCATTAACAACATCGATTTAATGCTTAATTTGATTCAAATTCGAACTAGGGTTCTAGGGATTTGGGGATTTTGTTTATATGGGTTTTAATGTTTTAAAACCAAGATCTACCGCGGCTGGATGCCTTGGTTCACTGGTTAAACGCTCTCATCTCCACTTAGAGGTCCCGGGTTCGAACCCGGGCACCCTCAAACATTTTTTTAAGGCTTTTCAGCCCTTAAATAAATTATAGAAAATTTTTAATAAATATAAAAAGGGTTTTTGTAAACTTTAAATATTTTTCAAAGACATCAAATTATTTTCTATAATTTTTCTAAATTTAATTAATTAATTATCTTTTTAATAAAGAATTTTAACAAAGGATGTTCTTGGATTATTTCTATTAAAATGGATTTTAAATAATAAATTAATAAATTATTATTGGTCCAAATATTACCATTAAGTTATTATCGTTAAAATCATGATTATTTCAAATATTTATTCAAGTTTATATTTAAACTTCACTAGCTATTATCGATGATTTAATGTTATTTTTCTTTATAATAATTTACACAAATGGTATATTCCTTTGTTACATTATTTAGACTACTACAAAGATCCCCAAACTCCACTTGAAATTTTAGCTCTTGTTAAATCAATAATTCAGTTATTAAACCTAAATCTTGTAATTACATATGTTTAGGTGCCTTGTGACGTTCATCTTGGAACGACGTTTGCTATTCTTAAATAATCTCCATTATATACATATTATCACGTGAGTTTTCATTGCCCCATTTTATTTTATTTCACATTACTTTGGGATGAAACATGATTATCTATACATTGTACACTTATTAACGTTTGAAAACTTGTAAGCACATGCAATTCATCTTATTATTATGTCATGGTTATTTGTGTATTGTAAGTGTTTATATGAGATACATTGTTTGTTTACAATCATTAACTATTGCTAGCCTGGCAACGTCTTAGATCTTTGGGCCTGACAAGCCTATTTGGTGCTAAAGTCGATGTATTGCCGACTCCTAGGAGCCGTATGCTTGTGCACTAGGGAACCAAATACACTTAGCCAATCTTTTATACTTGTAATCAAGTCGAGGTTTGGTTGTAACGATATGTGTTCTATAACCTTACTAACTTATAACCTATGACATGAATTGCTACTTGTAACTTTCTTTTTCATATTATGTATGAAAACCTTGGAAACTCACCAACTATTTTTAGTTGACTCTTATTTTTATCATGTTTCAGGTCAACCTCAAGCTTAAAGTGATCTTTTTGAAGCATGCTATAATCTAGGATTTGGACCTAGTAAATGAAATAAAAGTTTACTTTATGTTTTGTTGCATTCGAACTTATTACTTGTTTGGGAATTATGATTGTATTTTTATTTCAAGACTTATGATAATAATATTTACAATTTAATATAGCGTTATGTGGCTGTGAACAATCTTAACCCTCACATCTCGACGTTTCCGCCGTCAAGGTTGGGGTGTGACAGTTGTGAGTGGACTAACCTATCATAAAATTCATCCAAAGTAGAATTATTATTGACTAATATTTATGTTACTCTAACGTGTTAAAAAAATAAAAAAATTACCTTCTTGAAATTCGAAGTGCCTAAGATCTTTATATCTTTGTAAGTTAGTAAAACTTGTATATCGATTGATTAGGAATCTGTCTAAACTACTCAAACTCCATGCAGAAGATAAGATTCAACTGGTGATCAATATTTCCTTGATGAAGTTGTACAATAGTAGCTAACCTGTCCCATATCAACAAAAGCTCCAAAAATATAGACCTTCTAAAAGAGCAAATCCAGCAAGTTGAACATTAACAAAACGGTTATAGAAACTACCCACGCTAGAGAACATAGAAGTAGATTTAAAAAGAAAATAGAATATATACTATACATGAGTTCAACCTCGTAATCTAGAGGTGGTTAGTCAATAAATATCAGTGCATTTAGTTGGTAGTGTACACTCCATCTCTTATCAAACAAAGTAAAGGTACGTTTAGTTAAAACTGTTTCCAGTAAACTATAATTGGATTTAGAAAATAATATGCACTATAAATGTATTTAAATAAGTCTCGTATTAGTAATCGGGTTCTAAAGGTACATCCACAACAAACAAAAATATATGTCATTCAGGTTGGGTAAGGTTAAATAATTAAATAATATGGTCGTTTAGCAAACAAAATTTTTACATATTATTAACTCAATGTTAATCACGACGAATATATGGCAAAGTAAACAAAATTCATTGACATTTTTCAACATTTCTTAGTCAAAACTAAACATAAAAATCCAGTCAAAATGTCTACACCATATAGTAAAAATATACCAAAATAAGCTGTTAAAATGTTCAGTCCAAACGCCATTGAGTTTCCGACCGTACTGATCGGATTAATCTATGACAAATGAAGCTTACGGCCAGATCACTTTATGAGCATATATGTATTATCTGCTTCTAAAAGTGTTTTGCTTAATTGGACCCAATTGACTTATTTAAAAACTCATTGACCAGATTAAAACAAACCTATTCTACTGTCAAAAAATACAAATATGTGACCAAACTTTCCAACTGAATCCAAATTGACCCAAAGTGTTTTCATAGATTTTACCCGCCATCTAAGAGTTAGAGCATTTTGATATTCTAATAATCATATCGAACATTCACCAATATTGCTAAATTGAATGCAGGTTTTCTCTGCCAAACATTAGATCAAAGTAAAAGTTGTCAAAAATACAATGTTGTACATTCAAATTTTAAAGTGTAAAATTAAACTTGAGAATTTTACCTTTTTTATACAATGATGTAAGTTCAAATTCAAAGTAAAAGTTGTCAAACATTTAGAAGATTAAAACCACATCAGGCCATACTCCAAATTGATGGCCTCCGTAACATTGTCCGTAAGATAACATGAGTAACAAGTAATTTATTACACACAACATTTATAAACTTGAACAAAAAACTAAATACAAACGTCACTCACCCTCCCAAGGAGATGCCCCTGAAAACAGATACGGAAAATCAGGTCTTTCAAATCCGTAACAAATTTCAAGATTACGGCATCTCATCATTGTAGTCATAGTAAACATCAGAATATCATATATCGATGCATAACCATATAAAGATAAATTTATGAGACGTCACAAGGTAACTTGGCCGAATTACTGTCTATATATACGCATAAAAACTCACCGTTTAGGATCCAAATCAAGAATATTAGCAACATACTCCGACCACACAACCAACTGAGGATTCTCTACTTCAACAGACGGAGATACTCTTGAATAACAAGCATGAAGCACCTAAAACAAATCCAACATCAAGATACTTTAACAATTACTAGTGGCGCGTATAACACATAAAAAGTAGCATTACTACAAACAACTTTGATCATCTTTAAAATTCAAAGATCTAACAGATTCAAATACATCATTAACCTCATCTTTAAAGACCACAACCACGAGGCATCATACACGTCAAGAGAGGTGAAAGCAACTTCCTTTACCATTTAGCCTATTTAAGACACACTAAAACAGTCTAAAAGAACTATCTTTATCATTCCTTTGTTATAGTGATAGTTCACCATACGGACAACCCAACAACAGAAAACTTCAAGAAAACAATAAAACAGACACAAATCATATGCAATTATAATATTCTGATCACCAAAATCTAGCTGCTCTTCAGGTGATAAAAAACTCATCCACTTAAACCCATGAACACAATCCCTAATTCAGATCAAAACATGAAATATCCACTGATTACTCAAGCCCTAGCCCCTAATTGCACATAAAGTACTGAAATCGAGACTCAAATCACACACTTTCTTATATCTCTTAATGAAAACCTAGTAACAAATCCTAAATTGCGAATTCTTGTATCATGTGTTGAAGATTAACCTCGCGGGAAATGATGTCGGCTCGGGGATCGTCGGGCAACTCATGAACAAAAGAGTGATCCCAATTGAGATCTTCAAGCTTCAACATAACCCTTGAGTTTTAACTCGAACTCTAATTGCAAAAATCCTTCCATTTCTACCATTTTCATTTTCTGAACTACATGATTTAAAGAAAGTTATATGAATAAGGACTTGTGCAGAGTTCTCAACATTTTTAACAAACAAATATACTTCAGAGAACCCTAAACCCTAAACGGAATAATTTTAATACGTTTAGGGCACTGAACTGATCATAACAAAATCATAAAACTGGATGCTCATACCCACATGACAGGATGAAAGGAAATGAGAGCGTACATGATGAAGTCGATGTGCAAGATCCGAGTCATCACCATTTGCATCCCCTAATCCAGATATACATGTGGGGATTGGTGTAACACCCCACCCGTGACCCGGGCGGGCGTCTACAATTGATACAACTTACAGCGGAAGCTAACTGAGTTTTCATTACAAACTATAATATCATCAACTTGTTATATCACTATTTTACAATAGTATTTAGAAACAAACTAAAATAAAACTTCTTGATCTTCTAGATCTTTTATTCTTTATGCAGCTTCTAAGTATTTCCTTAAGGGTTACCTGTGATACACATACTCAAAAAGACGTCAACTAATGCTGGTGAGCTCATGCTATACATTTTATAACAGTTTATAAAATTAACTTTGACATGCAAACAATACGGGTTGTGATATTTGGGTCCATAGGCACAGTGCCTCCTCTAGTTTTACCACAACCACCGGCAGCGGGTTTGTCAGACCCTCCCGATCATCAAATAGGTATGAGCATGTGCCTGATGCATACGACGAACCCTATCCTTTTTTCAGCCAGTTCGACACACCCCATTAAATATATCAGGATCCTGTATACCCCTACCGACCCGTGCATATATGTAAGCATTATAATTATTACCAGTATAGACGGGACGAGTATATTATCACAGTTTTGAAAACAGACATGATAACTCACCTTGGCTTTAAGTATTACTGAGACAAATAAATGGTTTCAGAGTTGTATTCCTGATTAGGATTGAGACAAGTCTTAACAACTAGTTATACAAGAATATACCACCTAGTAATAGTCATGATTGGTTTTGAACAACATTTACCTTGTTTAAACATAGTTGATCAATCCATGCCTAATCAAAGTTAGGTTACTTAACACCCACCACGATCTTAACTCTAAATCCTAAACCTTATAATTTATATAACATAAACTTAAACTTAAAGATTAGAAATTCAAAATAAATATCTTAGTAACTTAGTAGAGTAATGAACATTTAGAGATTTATGAGTATCAAAATTGTGTACTATGTATCTATATATATATGCGCTACAGATACAAAACACGTAGAAACACATTAAATATGCATGCATACATTCGTTAAACGTTGGTTGCACAATTTGATGATTAATATTCTCATATTTTATTATTTTAATATTATAATTAATTTAGCTGCTTAACTTGTTTTTCTCATATAACTTTTAAAATATAACGTTCTACAAAGTTTCAAATACGTCACTGAAACGAGCTTATTTTTATCTACGATTCGACCTAGATTTCGTTAAAAACAAAGCACGTTTATATATAATATATTATTATATTTATATATCTTTAAACAGTCTCTTATGACATTAAAATTAGTCTAAAATCTTAACATTTTAACTAGTTTTTTTACTCGTTAATTACTCATTTGACAATATATGAAAGAAAAACTTTCTATTTCATATTTCACATATTTATAACTATTATATTAAAATTTGGGGTGTTACAATTGGAAACGGACAGAGTGATTGAATTCGAGACTTAAATGTCACAATAACCCAACAATTGAATGGGGGTAGAAGGTAACGTCACGCAACACAACAACTGACCAGAGGAGGAGGGGAACGCAAGGGGGTTTCATTTTGATCAATTACTCCCACATTCAATGGTGGCACCTCAGTGAGGTGTAACGGACGCCGGTGATGACCAGAAGAGGCGGAGTGCGAGGGAGGCGGGGGTGAATGGGGTACAGAAAGTGTGACATCCGTCACCTTAAGGTCCGTCGAACGACATAAATAAGCATAGAATTATTTTAATTATTCTTCCTCTTCTTCATGAACTCCTGCTTTAAGCAATCATGTTTGCTTTATTACCCTTGTGCATGTACTTCCTCCGTGAACATGTGCTAAGCATAAACCTTTTATAAATTTTATCACTATTATCACCAAATGTATCATTTTTAATTATAACCATTGTCATTAATAAAACCATTTTAAGCTATCAATTACCATTAAACACGCTTTTAACATTAATATAGCGAACATTCTAAAGTCGTTTTCAACCGAAGCAAACTTTGGAGACTCGTGGGCTAAGTGCAGGGACTAAAATTGATATTTTGCAAACCTGGGATGGGTATAAAAGCCCTATTCCCAGCCATTTTATTCATCCTCTCAATTTCTTCTTCATCATCTTCTTCTTCACTTCACATCTTCGTCTTAGCACCAAAATCGCTCCATTTGGTCTCATTTTCGTCGTCTAGACTTCGTCTACAACCTAGTCTACTCCATCCTTGCAGGTAGACTACCTTGGTTGTCCATTTCTTGCTCGTTTTACTGCTGTCCATTTCTAGGGTTTCAGGTGTTCGGGTCAACTCGAACACAAGAGGTCGCGTGGGTGCGTGTGATGACTTTTTGTGTGCGCTTCTCGTTTGTGTGTGTTTGTTGTGTGATTCTGGAAGTTCTTGATGTGTAAAACCCGTGCTTGGGGCAGCCGAAGGCTGCTCTGCACTTCAGCAGTCGCGAACCTGCAGTTCAGGCGACTGGGTCTGTCATGCGACTGAGCCGTGCGACTGGGTGAGTCGCGCGACTGAGTCATGCGACTGTGTCATTCGGGCGACTGAGTTGTGCGACTGGGGATGTCATGCGACTGAGTCGTGCGATCGAATGTTGTGTGCGATTGAGTCGATGCGGATGAATGTTGTGTGCGATTGAGTCAATGCGGATGAATGTAGTGTGCGATTGAGTCCTACGATCGAATGAATGCATGCGACTGTGCGTGTATCGCACGACTGAAGGCCAATTGTACGAATGAAGCTGATTCGTACGAATGAAGGTTGATTCGTGCGTATGGAGGTTAAGTCGTGTGATTAGATGTTGTGTGGTATGATTAAATGCCAGTCGTACGAATGAAGGTTCAATCGTGCCAATGAAGCTGATTTGTGCGATTGAAGGTTGATTCGTACGAATGGAGTGTTGAGTTGAGCGTCTGGTCCTGTTGTGTGACTGATGATGTTTGAGTGTGAATTTCCTTCCTGAACGTCTGATGATGATAAGGTAATATCAGTAAAAGTGTCATTGCTTGACCATAAAGATTAAAGTCAACGCTATCAACATGCACATACTATTTCAATTAAAATCAACCTAACATTTTACAATTATCGACAACCCATTTGGAACTACAAATACTTAACAAGTGATATCTTTCATAACAATGAGATCTTTACACAAATGTCATAAGCAATGACGACTACTCTTAGTACTTGGATCTACATAAGATCTTATGCGTGTGTCCGCTTGTGTGTGTGCTACCCACGACCGAACCGATACAACCCGAACCGACCAAACATTACTATACGCTTTATACACGTCATTAATGCTTAACAATAACTGTCAATAGGTGTTTGACTGTTCATTGCATTCAACTGTTGGGAATCTTGATCAGTCATACTTACCACTTAACATGTGAGTTTCGTGGCCCCTTTTGTGCTTATACTACTTTACAAACATTTACAAACATGGGGGAAAAGTATGCTCGCCCGTTTTTTATGCTGTACAACATACATACAATTTACATACTTGGAATCAACGTGCTACTGTTTTGTGGGTACTTATCTGATACATGCTTGAGTCTGCTTTGTGGTTCTTTCTTACAACCATTTAATTCTAGTGTGGGAACCAACGGATAGGTATTGGTAGTACTACTGGGTTGACACCCCCACCCTCATGTTGGTATACTAGTTAGTACCAACAAAAGCCAGGAACGGGCCTTGGGTGAATATATTCCGACAAGATTCTTTATGTACGCCGTTAGGTTTGGTTGTAAAGCTCTTGTCATGTGATTTTGCTTGCTTATAACTGTATGCACGGTATTCTGCAACAACTTTATACAGCATCATTACTTATTTACTTTTAAACCTGCGAGCTCACCAACAATTTTGTTGACCATTTTGAGCATATCTTTTCAGCTGATCATGCTAGCTGAGGTTCTAGGTGTGCTGCCTTAGTGGAGACCCTAGGATGCATTTCCGGGCTAAACTTGTCATTTTGAAAACAATTGTTGTATCTGTTTCAAACAACATTACACTTTGTAACTTGTTCCTGGGTTGTGGGAATTGCATACAATGTTATTATCTATGTTTATTCTATATCATGTTTATGTTTATGGTTATGTTGTCGTGAATACTGACTAAACACGACACAAGTCCCCTTGTTGTCGGGTGTCGTCATGACACCTTTGTCATCACTGTTATTTTTGCATCTCTATCGCTTACCATGTGTTATGACGATTCCCGTCTCGTTACATCCCCGTGTTTCCGCTCTTAGCGGGGGTGTGACAGAAAGGGCGCGTCTTACATAACATTTGAATTTACAATTGTGTCCATTGGTTTTGTATTATATAGTAGTAGAGATAATAAGTTTCTACATACACTAAGTTAATTAATTTACAATTTTTATCTGTATATAATCAACTAGCTTTAGTAACCCGAGTGTTATACGGGTTGAATAAATAAAATATCAATATAATAAATTTTTTTACTTATAAAACGATATTCTAAGATATTATATGATTGAAATTATGTATGAGAAATGACTACAAATAATAAAATAATAATATCAACTTTTTAAAATTTTATTTTTAGTTTTTTTTTTCAAAAAATATACATTTTGTTCTAAAAAACCTTATAAAAATCTTTTTTATAACATTCCTTATTATAACTTCCAAATTTAATTATATTTTGGTTTAAAAAAATTGACTTTTAAAAATACCAATTCTAAAATATTTGTATTTTTTAAAAAGTTTTATTATATATAAAAAATATTTATTTAGAAATAATATTAATAAATAGATATCTTTATTAGTTTATTAAATTTAAAAAATATTATTATTAATTAAGGTAATTATTAAATAAGAGAGAGAAAAACAATAAAATTTTGATGATGATGATTGTAATGTTGACACGTGTCATCTTAAGTTACTTTTTATTAGAGTACTAGCTTTAGTGAACTCGTGTATTACACAAGTTGAATAAATAAAATATTAAATAGAATAAAATTTTATTAATTATTATATAATATGTGATTTAAATTATATATGAATAACTACTATAAATAATAAAACAATGATATCAATTTTCTAAACATTTGTTTTTATACTTTCTTGTTTTTACTAAAAATAAATCAAACGTTTAAAAACAAAACACATTTAAAAATGTCATTTTTAAATTATTTCATGTTTTAAAGTATGATGTACGTTGTAGAAATTTTTTTTTATAAAAATTTGTTTCTCTAGAAATAAAAATTAATAAAAAGATCTATTTTTTAATCTTTTTAAAAATAGCTTATAATAAAAAAATATAATCTATACTTTATTAATAAAACAATAACCTTAGTGCCACGTGTCATTCCCTTAAGCCTTTATTTTTTTCGATTCTCGCCTAAATATGTATCTGTTCTTAGTGTTAGTCTACGTTCATTTGACTAAAAGTTAACTTTTATACAAAAGATATTTATGGAAATTTTGAAACTTTAACCCTAAATCCGAGCACATTTTATTTGGAAATTAAATCATGCCCGATATTTCTTCTTTTTTCAAATAACTTATCAATAAAAACTATACAAATCATTTATGATTTTCTTTATCTATGAAATCGATGAAAGTTACAAAATTTTTTAATCGACTCCTTTTCAGTTTAAATGAATTCATGGGTATCTATTTTTAAAAATAAAATCATACCTGATTTTAAAATATTTCACAACCATCCTAGGGTTACGACCCTTGTGATTTGTCTTTATAAAGTCTGATGATATCACATTCGACAGGCTTCATATACGTTCTCATTTTGGCTTCGGTTTTATCAAGTTTTCTTCAACAAAATGTATTAATTTTTTGTTATATTTGAGTTTTCATCCTCAGCGATTATGATTTAACCTATCATTTTCTACAATTATGTTTTGTATTCATATTTTTTTACTTTAATTTTTCTAAGTTGATCTACTTCAACAATTCATCCGTTTTTACTTTTTAAACTTCTTTATTTCTTTTTATGTGTATTGTCATATTATTATTATTATTATTATTATTGTTATTATTATTGTTATTATTATTGTTATTATTATTGTTATTATTATTGTTATTATTATTGTTATTATTATTTGTATTATTATTATTATTATTACTATTATTATTATTATTATTATTATTATTATTATTATGTTTGATTGGAATTCGTTTGATATGTACAAATCATTTTGATGTATCTACAAGTAATATTGAAAACCACACTTTTAATCTACGATTAACTTTGACATCTTCAGACATAAGGATATATTTTAAATTTCAAATAAGACAACGTCTGTATCAGTGTGTTTTGAAATGACAATAAATAAAAGTCATGGACAATCGCTATCCAAAGTTGGTTTGTTTTTTTAATAAGGATCATGATCTGCTTTATGTTGTGTTATTTCGAGTTAAAATAAGTAGATAGATGTTAAAACTATTAATATTAGATAATAATGGAAAAATAACCAACAAAACATTAAATATTGTATATACATAAATTTTCGGATGTTTATGAATTTGAACTATTGTTTTTCATGTTCAATTTAATTTGTATATTACTTAAAGTTATTATTTATAAAGCTATTTCATTTCAAATTATACACTATTTAGACGTATAAATATTAAAAAAAACTACTAATGTTAGATATAGCTAATGTAAAAAATCATACATAAACGTTGATATACAAAATATTATTAACAACATTATAACTTACGCATATTTTTAAATAATAATAATATTTTTTGATTGAACTCGTGTATTACACGGGACTTTAGCCTAGTTAAATAATATAATTGTAATTAATTGAGTTATTTAATAAGAGAGATAAACGAGAAAATTTTGTTAAAAATGAATGTAGTATTGTCATGTGGCATCTCTAATTACCATTTTATGACATGTGACATCTCTAGTTATAAATTTATGTCATATGACATCCTTAGTTACCATTTTATTATAATAAGAAGATAAGAAGATTATTTTATTAGAGTATGAAGATGAAGATAAATAAGTAGAGAAAGGTAAAGAAATAGATGGACATTTTTTTTTCTAAACAAAGGCATTTCATTAAATACAAAAGATGAATGCGCTATGCGATATACATGAAAACAAATACAAGATGATACAAAAGCTTATAAACAGAAAAACAAATAATAGATAGACATAATGATTGAGATTTGTTTTACCATTACATACCGTCTAAGTAATATTGGACATGAACATAAATTGAACCTTATATAGTTATATCAATATGCATTAATGATTTAAGTAATTTCTTTTATTAAAAAAGAATTTTAATATAAAACCAAACAAAACCAGTCAAACTAAATTAGTCGGCTTTAAATGAACCAAACACAAGCATATCAAATTTCCCTCGCTTTTATAAGCTAGATCTGAGCCTAACCGAGCCGTTTGGTCTACAAACCGAGTGATTTTGAGCACACCTCGCTCAACTCATCTAAATATAATAAACAAATATAATATTATACCAGCTTATGCATAACATAAACTTTTAACAAATCTGCACCCTATATTCAAATTGTGTCTAGAATCATAACTTTATGCATATCACAATAAACCTTTAAGAAATACATAAACAGTTTATCGATAAAACCATGATAAAAGGATTATTAGTAAATCAAGACATGTAAGCAATTTGAATGTCCAGTAAACCGTTTGGCAGTAATTTAGTGTATTTAATAAATATCAAGCAACGGATAAAACTTATTGTTTATTTAATTAAACGAATGAACATAAACGACTATTTTGTTTGTTCATTTATCTTTATGTAGATTCGTTTATGTTCTCGTTCATTAAGTTTTGTTTATGTTCGTTTGTTAATTTGTACGTTCAATTTGAGTAGTTCGCTTTTAAAATGTCAGGTACTATTAAACCAAGATGTAAAGTATTTTGATATTTTGTTTGTTAAGGTTGTTCATATACCAAACATTTTTTTTTCTTAATTAACCCACACGTATAATAATCCAATTGCTCAAATGTTCATATTCATCCAATCAAAGGAATAAACATGAACAAGCCTCTTCATATTCATTTGATTTGTCAAATTGCTTGAGCAAACAACTATTCTTTTATTACCAATAATTTTTATGTAACATTCTACGCAAATCCATATCGACTGTGGACTAGAAAAAATGCAAGGTTCATAATTAATGTATTGCATCTAATATCGTTATTGTGTTTGCGTGCATAGGTGTAAATAAGAAGAGAACTCAACAATTAAGCATGTTTGGATGATACCAATTTAAGAACGAATGACCCCCTGAAAAGTTTTCATCTGATGCAACTAAAAGCAAATCCATAAGCTACATATAAGCAAAGTGAACGGTATATATTAGTGGTATGAAAGACGAAAGTTAAATTTTGTAAGTGTAGTTTATGATTTAGAAACTTCTTTTTTCCATCAACAACCTAAAATGAAAACATTGAGCTTACTTGTACAAAGTATAGTGTTTGGTATATGAGAAATCATCAAATTTACAAACAAAAAGAAAAAAAAGTAGAAGCCCAAATCACATAACAAAAATCCAACTGGAAATTAAATGGAGAAAAATAATCGTCGCCTGAGAGATTCGAACTCTCGCGGGGAAACCCCATGTACTTAGCAGGCACACGCCTTAACCACTCGGCCAAAGCGACTTTGATGTCATTGCAAAATAAGTATTACTTCTTATTCTTTCAGTAACATTATTTGGTTATTTTAAGTAATATTCATTGCGTTGAATTAGCTTAATTATTTCATTAAGAAAAAATAGATAGAATATAATTCTTTTTGAATTTTTTTTATGTTTTATGTTTGGTGGGAATGATATCTGGGTTTGCACGGTTGTGGTATAAGTGTCTAACATTGAAAATTTAAAAGAACTAGAGAACATAATATCAAGGATAGGGAAAATTACAAAAATGATTATTTGATCAAATCGAATTTACTAAAATAACCGATCAAAATGAAGTTTATTAAATAAAACAACCAATTCTATAGCTCCACGTGTCTATCCCTCTTTGGCGTGACGAGGGATTATGGGAATCCTTCGCCCACGTGTACATCCCTCGCTGACGTGGCTTTATCCCTCGCTGACGTGGCTTTATCCCTCGCTGACGTGGCTTTATCCCTCGCTAACTCAGCGAAGGATTATGGGAATCCCTCGCCCAAAATTACAAAAATGTCCCTCTCGCCCATAATTAAAAAATAAATATACATATGTTTTTACCAAAAAAATCCGTATTTTTAATTCTTTATTGTTTTTTAAATACTTAAAAATTTAGTTTAACATTATTTTAACCTATATAATACAATGTTTACCCTTAACAAAGTTATCAAATCTTACATTTGTCTCCATCTTGTTGTTAATTGTTTTCTTAAAATTATCTCAAATAAGGAAATGTCAGGTAATATCATATTTTGCAGTGGTGGTAAATAACATTTTGTAAACGGTGTTGAAGAGTATCTGCCAATGTCATTTACCACACATTACCTTTTAATGGTAGATACTCTTCAACGCCGTTTACAAAATTACATTTACCATCACTGAATAGTATGATATTAACTGATATTTTCAAATTTGAGATAATTTAAAAAAAATAACAAGAATGTTGAGAAGAATGTAATATTTGATAACATTGTATTATACAGGTGAAAATAAAATTAATTAAATTTTTATGTATTTAAAATCAAGAAATAATTAAAAAGACGGATTTTTTGGTTAAAAACATATATATATATATATATATATATATATATATTATATATATATATATATATTTTCAATTATGGGCGGGGGGGGGGGGGGTATTTTCGTAATTTTGGGCGAGGGATTCTCATAATCCATCGCTGAGTCAGCGAGGGATAAAGCCATGTTAGTCAGAGATGTACATGTGAGCGAGAGATTCTCATAATCCATCGCTGACACGTTTTTCGGGCCGAGGGATTCCCATAATCCCTCGCCACGTCAACGAGGGATGAACACGTGGAGCAATAAAATTGACTGTTTTATTTAAAAATCTTCATTTTTGACCGGTTATTTTAGTAATTCGATTTGGTCAAATGGTTATTTTCATAATATACCCTTAGGGATATCGATCGGTCTATTTGTTTAGATTTCGTGTTAAGTGGGGTTGAGCACTTAGACATGATTTTTTAGTAAACGAACAAAATAATTGTTCATCAGGTTTGGTTTGGTTGGTTTTGGTTGGGATTCACTTTGTAATCTATTACAATTGGATCGTAAAAATCTAGTAAATGGGATTACGGGAACATGAGCATGTTTTTTTAAAAGCACTAATATGTTTGTGATAACCACATAGTGCACTCGTGCGATGTTAGCATGAAATATTGAAAGAAGACGGATCTTTCAAGATCAAGTAATTCGACATCGATATAACATTTGATCAAACATGACAACGATATTAGAATCATGAAAGAACAAACATGTAATCAACATATCTTTCAAGTGCTAGTACAGTTACATTTTGCCTATTTCGCCTTTATCATAGTATTTAGTAACTTAGACAACCGAAATTACAAAAATACGGTGTCTGCATTTCTGTAATCACCAACTGTACATACTGTATACAGGTGGCGTAATCAAAGTATCGACTCTAGCTGCTTCAAATTTGAGTCTAAGTTTTCTGGTGGATAGTCCTCTTCAGGAGTGTTGTATGCATCAGCTATAGCCTTTCCCTTTTCTAGTATATCAGCAGGAACGGTCTGAAGTAAGCTGCATTTTAACGGGTATGTAGACGGTTGCATAAGCACTTAGAAAAAGAAACAATAGATCACAAACTAATCCAATTTTATTATGAGAACCCGTTACACTTAACAATAAACAGAATATCACATACTGACCCCATCAATACCATGCTAACTGATGGAATCAGATAAAAAGACCAACTTGTGTTTGGTGGGTGTCCTTAAAGGGGGTTAAAGGTGAAACTAGTGGAAGTTGGATTTGAACCTGAGATCTCTAGAGGGACTCAAGGACATGTAGGCAGTTGCATAACTACTTAAAAATAAAACAATAGATCACATACTAATCCAATTTTATTGTGAGAACATGTTACCGGAAAACTCACTAAGACCCACCATTACTATACTAACCAATGAATCAGATAAAAAACACAGCTTGTGCTTGGTAGTTGGCCTTCAAGGGGGTTAAAGACAAAAAACAGTAGAAGCTAGATTTTGTTGGGTTAATCAGGTTTAGTTCATGGGTTGTTATTTGGTAACTTTACATTGTTTAAAGTTTGGTGTGCATCGATGAAGTTAAGGTTCATGTGGAATGTATACCGGAACTTTAAGCTAAGTATTTCTAGGTTTATAGTTGGGTTCAATTTTATTAGTTTGACTTGGTCGTTAGGTTGACCGAGTTATTTGGAAATACACGTTGGTAGAAGAGTGGATCATCCATAATTGCACTGTTTTTTAGATACAAACCTGTTTAATGCATCAACAGCTATGCCGATATTTGACTTCATTGACTTGACTGAAGCTCCAGGATCACTTCTTGATGCATGTAGCAACAATGAATCAAGTTCTTCCACGCTCTTCAAACAAGAAACTCATTAGTCAGAAAAAGCTGGTCATAAATATCATTACCATTTTCATGAGACGTTATATAAATTATTAAATTTATGACAAAAGTTGTACTTGAGACATTGATCCACATTATTAGAAGCATTTTGATTATTGCCAGCTTCATTTGCATACTGTGCTACCTGCACATTCATTTCAGAACCTAATATGAAATTATGAACATAAATGCTTATCCAAACACACAATCATTCACATATTGCTCACAACTTCACAAATTATTTGCTAAATCATTAAGAAAGTTCTTCACAAAGGTCTGGACTTACTGCTCGAATGTTCATACGTAATGATGCTGCTGGGCCTGCACGTAATAGACTCCTGCATGCAGCATACTGAGGCTGGTCTGTTTCCAGTGTTTTACCTACAAAACATACAACAATGAGGTTTTATATAATCTTAGCAGAATATCAATATAATCCAAAATCATACTAACAATTAAACGTCTGAAAATGAGTCGAATGTCTAAAATATCCATTATAGAATGACAAATTAGGGAGATGTAGAGGCTGCTGAATGATTAAGGGGTTGTTTGGTAGCCTCTGAATGGTTCAACACTTAATGGTTCAGACTGTTTGTTTCGCGAACAAATGTCTGAATGGTTAAGACATTTACCTCTGAATGGTTAAGCATTATTATGATGTTGAATGGTTAAGAGGTCTAATACTAAATGATTAAGACTTATTATCTGAATTGTTCAGACATTTGCCTTTAAATAGTTGATATACTAGCTCTTATTGGTTCAGACCTCTTAATGGTTCAGACCTCTTATTGGTTCAGCACTTAATCATTCAGAAGTTGCTAAACAGCCCCTAAGTGCTGAACCAATAAGAGTTCTGAACCATTAATTGTTGAACCATTAAGAGATCTAAACCATTAAAAGCTAGTATATTGCTTAACTACTCAAAGACAATTGTCTGATCAATTCAGATAAAAGGTCTTAACCATTCAGCATTAGACCTCTTAACCATTCAACATTAGTATAATGCTTAACCATTCAGAGGCAAATGTCTGAATGGTTCAGACATGTGCTCGCGAAACAAACAGTCTGAACCATTAAGTGCTGACCCATTCAGACATCGGAACCTCTTAAGAGTTGATTCAGATGCTACCAAACAGCCCCATAGTCAAGTAGATTCAAAGAAAATGGGCAAGTTAACTTGGAAAAGCTCTAATAAAAGACATTGTTGCAATTCTCTAGAGAGAACACTAAAATGGAAATTGCTACAAATTTTCGAGGCAAAGGTATTACTAAACTGGTGAATGGTATAAACAATGACAAATTCAGTAAGTAGGGTGACGGGTCAACAGGAAGCCTTTTTGGTACCTGTCAAAATGGGTGGATTTGGGTTGCAACCACTTTTTTGTCAAAAAATAAAATAAATAAACCATTAGTGTTACATACTCACTAATAATATAGTATTTTGTATAAAATGATTTAGGAGGTTCATGCACTAAATACACCTTGGGCGACTTTTGATCCATTCTGCATGTTTAATTAAATCTAACTGTTTTATTAAACCTGTATTACATGCTAGAAAAAAAAAGATAACCCCCAAAGGCCTATTCATAAGTAACTGAGTCAAAAGTGATGAAGCTAGAGACACTAATATTACCTAATTCTTTAATCTGCAATTCTGTCAATATGATAGCTGGTACATAAGACTCCAACGGTTCAAGCTTTTTTCTAGTTGACATATATAAGAGAAATGATTAATATCAAATATAATGATTCATTTCATATAAGAAAGGTGAAAATTTAACAGTCGGGTGAGAATGGTCAAACAGATCATCTTTAAGTGTAGGACGACCAACAACTCCTTTTGAAATATGATTACAAAAAAAACTATTTATTACAGCAATGATTTTTATTTTAAGTTAAGAGAGTTTGGAAGTTTTATGCAGTTAAGTACACGCCACATGTTTTTTGACCCGTATTCGTTTTAGTTAATCTTTTGGCTTAACCCGTTTGACCAGTTAGAATTATAACCAACCCATTCAAAGGAAAACACCCAAATATCAAAATATCATACATAGCATTACCATCAAAAAGCATACGCAAATACCATACATAGCATTGCCAATCTGCCATCACATATTCACATTACATACCCATATATCATAGCATGACCATCACATCCATCAGAAACCTATAAATGTAACCCCTATTTTGAAAGGTTAGAACTCAAAACACTTCCAGACTGTATCGAACAACTACACAATGAACTAGACAGATTTGCTTTATGTGCTCAAATTGAAGTTGACTATAGCTCAAACATTAAACACCAACAACCCTAATTAAAGGAGAAGGCGTTATGTCATCTATCATCTATGTAATATTGCAATTTAACTTCATATTAGTCACTTTTGATCTAAGGTATTTGACCAAAGTCAAAAATCAAAATCATCGTCCACCATTACCTTTTCACGTACTTATCAAACGGACTACCTGCCACAGCATCTGCATCCAAATTCAAATTCGAATTCAAAACCAGATCTCAATTCAAAACACTAAGCAAATCCGAACATAAATCAACTAATACTGTCAATTCAGAATGTTAATCGATTATCAATCTCTCAATTTCGTATAGCTTCATGTGCTGATTGATGAAACATATGTACAAACTACAAACTAACAATCAAACATCGGCGTACGTTTAGGGATCGATAGACAGTGGAAGAGGACGAGAGAGATGGAGACCAATCGCCTAGTTTGCCTCTGTTCATCGGGGGACACTGCGCACCTCACCGTTGTAGCTTTCAAGTTTCTCACCGGAGATAACTCCGGCCGAATATTCCGGCGAAACCTCGAGTTGAAGTGGCTGGTGCTAACGTGCGCACTGGTGGTTGTTGTCGCCATCTCGTTCTCTCAGTTTTAGCGGGAGGGGTTCTCAACTGTGAGGCTCTTATCACTTTAGACTCTTTGTTAACGTGCGCATTTACGATTTTACCCTTGGTGGAGTATTTTGCATAGTAACCCCGTTCGGTGACCGGGTATGTTACTATTATAATAACATAGCTATATTTTTTACATTTTAAATAAGAACAATTTTGGGATTTAAATCATCTACTTTCCTTACATGCCAATGCAACCTGAAAAGAGAACTAAGATCATTAAAAATATTATTCTTAAATAAATTGGATTATAATTTGTAGAAGATATTACTTATAAATCACACAATTTCAACATTTGTAATAAAAAATTGTAACATTTTGTAATTTGGGTTAATTTAAAGTTAGCTTTGTTAATTCTTGTAAGGGCCTTTATTGGTATACATGAGACCTATGGGTTGCTTATGCATATTGCTTTAATTTGTCTTTTAATCCTTTAAAAATTATAATGAGTATTATTATATAATATATAATAAATAATAATAATATAATAATAATAATAATAATAATAATAATAACAAATTATAAGAGTAATAATAATAATCATCATGATAATAATGATAATAATAACAATAATACTAATATTAATAACAATAATGATAATAATAAGATATAAAAATTAACAAGTTAAAACTTAAATAAGTTTAAAGTGCCTTATTGTCAATTTAGAAACTTTGAAAATAAAGTTTGAGCATAAATTAATAAGATGGAAATCTACAGGGACCATTTGTGTAATTCTTAAAACAAAACTGAACCCTCCCGAAACTCGTAATTCCGGCCAGAAATCCGACGGAGCTCCGGCGACGACCAAACACCCAAAATTATTCGTTTTCGAAACCCAAAACGGTTTTCAATCGATTCGTTGGTATGATTCGAAACTTGAGGTGTATAATAATCGAGTTAAAGCTACGGTTACAAGCCTGAAGCAAACGATTAAACTTGTTTTCAATCATCGAACCGTTTGAACATTAAAGATCGATAATAATCAAATTAATTAAACCCACGCAATCAATTAACCGTTTCTAATAGATTCCTAAGTGCAATGTCAGTCTAAACACCTGAAATCATCGCACATAGTTACCATTTTATCGCAAACCTGAGTCTAACCGAACCCCAGCCTTCGAGCATTGTAACTTCTAATTGATTGAGGGCTTAGAACCGTGAGCACCAACCAATTCTAGTACGAACTAATTAGTACTAGAGCTAATTACATGATTGGTCCTTATGGTTTGCTCATATTGTAAGATTGGTATCAGAGTCATGGTTATAAGGAATTGGGTTATTAGAAATGGAATGACCTAGACTATAACTAAGTACCCTTACACATGAGTCCTCTCATGTATTTTATATGTTTAGATAGGAGTTTATGTGCCTTATGTGTTTATATTTGATTATGTGATTATATGTTTTATGTGTTTATGCTTAATCCTTGAATCTTATCAATGCACACGTGAACCTTAAATCATATTCTAAAGCATTATGTTTCTTTGCATCATTATTCGTGGTTTTCAAGTCTCGTCAAGGTCTATGTCCTATAACTTGAAACATGTAATGCTGGAAGAGTGGGATGCCTATATCTCGAGATGTTATGTCTAGGAAAGGTACTCATATAAATCCAAATCAACCGATGGATCCATTTACCTTACATGGGAACTTTGATTAGTCAACGTAATGTTTTGGTTTGTAAACCGAACGTTACACTCGAAACATCTTGTTATTTTAAATTGTTTCATCATTGATTTTGTTCCCTTGAATCTTAAACTCATTATCCTATTTTTCTTAACGACCCTTAATAATCCTCCCGAATGTCTTCCCCTCAAAACCGCACTTATCCTGAAAACCTATACGACGATGCTTTCATTCTAATTGAATCCTTAATCATAACAATCATGATTCTCGTATCAACTTTAAGCTAATAAAATTTTGAAACCTCAAAGACATAATTAAACAAGAATCGATCATCCAGAAACCCCGTTAAAGTTATTTGCTTAAAAAGCTCTTATGAAATCCATATTCCATCCAAAAACATCCTAAACTTATCTTTGACTCTTTGACTCTCCCCGAACATGAAACCTCTTAATCTTATTCTCGACGACACGTGGAATCGTATACTTATGCTTATGACTTGGATCTTTAGACTTATGTCTAATCTATATAAATCTCATCAAGGTTTTGATTTCATGAACCTAAGGAATATTGTATGACACATAGACACCTGTATCTTGGATTTCCTGTCAAAAGGCCTTCGGGCTAAGGCAAGCATTTCGCATAAATCCTACGGGACTAGTCATGCTTACCTGTGGATTTCTGGGATGAGTGATAAACTATGGTCAATATACACAAGTTTCTAAGGCAAATGGGTCAAGTCACCTTGACGTGTCAACGTTTCCAAATGGTAATGCGTTACCAAATGGAATCATTCCGTGTACCTTACAACTCTTAGCTTGTCTTTGTTTAAACTACTATCCTTTGTTATCCTCATTCCCGTAAGTAACTCATTTTGTATATCCAGCATGTTTCGTCACCATGGAAAGCGTGAAAGTTCCGATCGTAAGCTAGCAGCCATGATTGCCCGGCAAATGGCTGTCGTCATCCCGACCATAGTTGCTGAACTTAATATCAATCGTCGTTGACGTCGTAATACGCGATTGCACCTTGAGCCTTAATGAACACGAGTTCTTCGTCGACCTTATTCCTATGCAATTGGGAAGCTTTGATGTTATCATTGGCATGGATTGGTTAGCCAAGCATCGTGCGGAAATTCTATGCTTCGAGAAATGCTTTCGAATTCCTTTACCGACAAGTGATACTTTAAAGGTCTTTGGGGAGAAATCATCCCAAGGACTCAAACTTATGTCCTGCGTCAAGGCCCGAAAGTGCTTAAGTAAAAACTATCTAGCTTTCATGGCGTATGTAGTTAATACGAAAGCCAAGAGTAAGGAATTGAAAGACATTCCTGTCGTGCGGGACTTTCCAGAGGTTTTTCCCGAGGATCTTAAGGGACTACCTCCCGTGCGAGAAGTTGAGTTTAAGATTGACTTAATCCCTGGTGCAAACCCTGTGGCTAAATCACCTTATCGTCTTGCACCGTCTGAAATGCAATAACTAGCTAGTCAACTGCAAGAGTTGACCGATAAGGGGTTCATTCGTCCTAGTTCATCACCGTGGGGTGCACCTGTGCTGCTTGTGAAGAAGAAGGATGGCTCATTCCGTATGTGCATCGACTACCGGGAACTTAACAAGCTTACCATAAAAAACCGATACCCTCTTCCTCGAATCGATGATCTCTTCGATTAACTTCAAGGAGCAACTCAATTCTCAAAGATCGATCTACGTTCTGGGTATCATCAACTACGTGTTCACGATGATGACATTCCAAAGACCGCTTTTCGTACTCGATATGGACATTACGAGTTCATGGTTATGCCTTTTGGCTTGACCAATGCACCTGTCGTGTTCATGGATCTCATGAATCAAGTATGTAAACCATATTTGGATAAGTTTGTGATCATGTTCATTGATGACATTCTTATTTATTCAAAGACGAAAATCGATCACGAGACGCACTTGCGACAAGTTCTTGGACTTTTGAAGAAAGAGCAATTATACGCCAACTTTTCCAAGTGTGAATTCTGGTTGAAAGAGGTTCAATTCTTAGGGTGGTGAATAGCCAAGGAATTCACGTCGATCCTGCTAAAAATGAAGCCGTGAAGAATTGGTGTGTTCCCACAACCCCAACTGAGGTTCTTCTTTTATGGGCTTACCGGGATATTATCGTAGGTTCATAGCAAATTTTTCGAAGATTTCTAAACCATTAACAACGCTAACCCAAAAGAATCGACTCTTTGAATGGGGACCCGAGCAAGAAGAGGCTTTCGAGAGATTGAAACGCAAGTTGTGTAACGATGCTATTCTCACACTTCCCGATGGGAACGATGACTTTACCGTGTACTGCGATGCTTCTAATCCAGGTCTTGGTTGTGTTCTCATGCAACGAGGCAAAGTCATAGCATACGCGTCGAGGAAATTGAAGGCTCATGAAGTGAATTATACAACCCATGATCTTGAACTTGGTGCTATGGTTTTCGCATTGAAGATTTGGCGACACTATCTTTATGGGACACAATGCATAGTCTACACTGATCATAAGAGTCTCCAACACGTGTTCGACCAAAAGGATCTCAGCATGAGACAAAGACGGTGGATTGAGTTGATTAGCGACTACGACTGTGACATTCACTATCACCCTGGAAGGGCGAATGTTGTAGCCGACGCGCTGAGTCGCAAGGTCCACAACAAGACTGTCTCGCTCCAAGAAATTCGAGATCGAAGGCAATGGTTTGATACGCTAGGAGAATTTGATACAAATATTCATGTGGATGTCAACGAGGCTATTATCATGCTTCAAAACATAAGGATCGATAGTGACCTCGAGTTATGCATTCGTGAGGCTCAACAAGCGGCACTAACCGACGAAGGAAAAGATAAAGATTTAATGTATAACGTTCGGTCACAACTCGAGACAAAACCGAACGGCATGTGATATTTCTTGAATCGACTTTGGATTCCGAATCGTGATAACCTTCGACACTTCATTATAAACGAAGCTCATCAAACCCGATATTCCATTCATCCTAGCTCTGATAAGATCTACCTGGACCTGCGTGGTCAATATTGGTGGCCTGGAATGAAGAAAGATATCACGTCTTATGTTTCCAAGTGTCTCACGTGTGTAAGCGTCAAAGCCGAGCATCAACGACTAAGTGGTGTACTTGAGCAACCTGAAATCCCTATGTGGAAATAGGAACATATATCCATGGATTTCATAACCAAGTTACCTCGTACTCCTCGTGGTCATGATAGTATATGGGTGATTGTTGACCATTTGACTAAGACGACACATTTTATACCTATACGAGTCACATACAAAGTTTCAAGACTAGCTCGCATATACATTGATGAAATTGTGAGTCGTCATGGCGTGCCGTTGCACATCATATCCGACCGAGACGCTCGTTTCACTTCGCACTTTTGGTCGTCTATGCAAGAACTCTTGGGTACTCAATTGGATTTAAGTACGGCTTACCATCCTCAAACTGATGGTCAAATCGAACGAACAATTCAAACCCTCGAGGATTTGCTACGACTATGTGTCCTTGACTTTGGTGGTGACTGGGATACGCATTTACCGCTCGCGGAATTTTCGTATAACAATAGTTATCACTCGAGTATCAAGATGGAACCATTCGAGGCTTTGAATGGTTGTAAGTGTCGCTCTCTGATCTGTTAGACTGACATTGGGGAAAATCTCATCATTGGTCCTGAACTTATACAAGAAACGACCGATAAAGTCTCCACAATCCACAAGAACCTTGAAGTGGCAAGAAGTTGACAAAAGAGTTATGCCGATAAGCGTCGTAAGTCGTTGGAGTTCCAAGTTGGTGATATGGTTCTTCTTAAGGTTTCACCGTGGAAAGGTGTTGTTCGCTTTGGAAAGAAGGGTAAATTAGCTTCAAGATTTGTTGGACCTTTCAAAATCCTGAAAAGGGTTGGAAAGTGGCTTATAAACTGGAACTACCTTCCGACCTTAGCGGGGTTCATCCTGTCTTCCATGTCTCAACCTGAGGAAATGCCTGGCTGATGAAAATTTGCATGTTCCTCTTGAGGAAATTCAAATAGATGAGTCATTGCATTTCGTTGAGAAGCCTGTTCAGATTATGGACCGAACCCTGAAGAAGACCCAAACAACTACCACACCGATCGTCAAGGTTCGTTGGGAAAACAAGCATGGAGCTGAGTTCACTTGGGAATGTGAGGAGCATATGAAAAAGAGATACCCGCATTTGTTCGCTTAGTTTATTTTAATTTCGGGACGAAATTCTTTAAGTTGGGGAGACTGTAACATTTTGTAATTTTGGGTTAATTTAAAGTTAGCTTTGTTAATTCTTGTAATGGCCTTTATTGCTATACATGAAACCTATGGGTTGCTTATGCATATTGCTTTATTTGTCTTTTAATCCTTTAAAGATTATAATGAGTATTATTATATAATATATAATAATATATAATAATAATAATAATAATAATAACCAATTATAAGAGTAATAATAATAATCATCATGATAATAATGATAATAATAACAATAATACTAATATTAATAACAACAATGATTATAATAAGATATAAAAATTAACAAGTTAAAACTTAATTAAGTTTAAGAGGCCTTATTGTCAATTTAGAACTTTGAAAATAAAGTTTGAGCATAAATTAATAAAGATGGAAATCTGTAGGGACTATTTGTGTAATTTTTAAAACAAAACCAACCCCCTCCCGAAACTCGTAATTCCGGCCAGAAATCCGGCGGAGCTCCGACGACGACCAAACACCCAAAATTATTCGTTTTCGAAACCCAAACCGTTTTCAATCGATTCGTTGGTATGATTCGAAATGTCTATAATAATCGAGTTAAAGCTATGGTTACAAGCTTGAAGCAACCGGTTAAACTTGCTTTCAATCATCAAACCGTTTGAACATTAAAGATCGATAATAATTAAACTAATTAAGCCCACGCAATCAATTAACCGTTTCTAATCGATTCCTAAGTGCAATGTCAGTCTAAACCCTGAAATCATCACACATAGTTACCATTTTCATTGCGAACCTGAGTCTAATCGAACCCCAGCCTTCGAGCATTATAACTTCTAATTGATTGAGGGCTTAGAATCGTGAGCATCAATCGAAGCTTCAAACGAGGTTAGTTTGATTACCATCAACTGTTACATAGCAATTGGGGTTCAAGCATCGAAGGCGGCATCTGTTACATCTGTTCATCGTCAATCTAACTTCATTCGGGTAAATTGAACACACCTACATACTCAAAACTTCATGGGGAATCAAAGCCTCATGATTATTATTGTAAATGTATCTGATTTAGAGTTCAATTTGGCTTAAATCAATTCTAGGGTTCTTGAGGTTTGGGGGAAATAATTGACGTTATGTTTAAATAAATTAAAAACCATCCTAAACCAAGGCCACGACCCTGGTTTGCTGGTTACTTGCTTACAGTTTGGACTTGAGGTCCCGGGTTCGAACTCGGGGACCCTCAAATCTTGTTTTTATTTTATTTTGGCCTTGTTTTAGTTTCTTTTAAATATGTAAAATTATGAAATCCTTAATATAAGTTTATAAATTTTGTTAATTAATTACTTTTGTAAATTTATTTTTTAAATACTTTAGTAATATTTATTAACAAATGAGGTATTTAATTATTTTTTATAGAATAGATTTTAAATAAACAAATTAAATAATTAAATTATTATTTGGTCACTATATTATCTTTAGTGATGGATTCATCAAAGCATGTATACAGTTTACCTATATAATTGATAAATAAAATTCCACAAATTTTTATAAAAGATTTAATTCTTTTAAAATTTTATAAAAGATATTTTCTGTTACTAAACTACGCAATATATGCATGAATTCACTAATTAATTTTATTTACTTATAAAAAAAATCCCCAAACTTGCTATCAAAACCCTAGTTCGCGTATAATCGTTCGATCTTATTATTAAACTTAAAATCTTGTAATATATACGTTTAGGTATCTTGTAAGGGAACACTCTGGAACGTCATTAATTTCTTGTTATCATCTTATATATCAAGTGAGTATTTCTATACCCCTTTTTCATATTTTCACACTTTGGGGTGAAACATAATAGTTTATAACCTTTGCACTTGTAAACGTTTGATTCTTGTAAACTTATGACAATTTACTTGTGTGTTGTGGTTAGTTGAACTTTGTAGCTACCATGCAATGTCAAATATATGTACAATTATTAACTATTGTTAGCCTGGCGACGTCATAGATATATGAGCCTGACAAGCCTGTTTGGTTAATCCAAGTACACTTAGCTAATCGTATATGCTTGTAAACGTTTGAGACTTGTAAAACTTTGTCAAGGTTTGATTGTGCATTCTGTCTTACACCCCTAGTTTACTTTGTTCTCTAACTTACAACATGAATTGCCATATTTTATATACTTATGTATCGAAAACTATGGAATTCTTACCAACATTATGTTGATCTTTTATTTTTAACATGTTTCAGGAAATACTCAAGTTTGATCGCCACTTTTGAAGCTTGTTCACACCTAGGAATGGACCTAGTTAAATAAATAAAATGTTTATGTTATGCTTTGTTTTATTTGGAACTATTTTATGTTTTGAGACTTATGATTGTATTTCATTTTAAAACTTATAAAAATAATATTTGCAAATTTATATAGCGTTATGTGGCTGTGAACAATCTTAACCCTCATATCTCGACGATTCCGCCGTCAAGGTTGGGATGTGACAAAAATATAGGACATGACTTACTAAATCTCACATCTTCTTCAATAACTTTTGAGGATTTACTGGATTTATACACATTAAGTGACCGAGTAATTTAATGTCATATTAACTAATCTCACATCTTCTTCAATAACTTTTGAGGATTTACTGGATTTATACCCGTTCAGTGACCGAGTAATTTAATGTCATATTAACTAAACCTATCCATTCTAAACCAAAACAAATCACGTAAACTTGAATTATAGAGAAATGTACCAAAAATTGGTGTAAAATCAGTAGTTGCTAACCATAGGAAGATTAAGTTTGTGCCTTTAACTACACCCACATTGTAACTTAACATTATGTC